>JANUSC010000236.1:0-349713 GCA_025200525.1 Camellia lanceoleosa
AGATAAAATAGACTAAAAAGTCAATAAAATAAAATATCACATCCAAATCATAATCATTTCTTCTTCTTTTTTTCTAACAAAAGTAAAAAAAAAAAAAAAAAATTTAGCCACATGCTAAAATAGTTAAAAAGTTAAAAAATTAAAAAACCAACCCACATCACAGATGAATCCTAAAGTGAGATATTTTTGATAGCCACAACAACCAATACAATGACCTCAAAAATTATATATAAAATTTTTTTTTTAAAAATAATTACACTACTTTGTTTGGGATAGACTAAAATATTATCATTTGGTTAATAATTAATAAAATAAAACACTCAATCATATCACTCTCTTTATTTTTTAACATATCATTTTGTAAAAAATAAAAAATTAACTAAAATAGTCATTTCTCAAACGAATATCACTCTTTCTACTTTTTTTTTTTGCATATCCTTTCGTAAAAAATTAAAAATTCAACTAAAGTCTCATTTGAAAACATGTTTTTTTAGTAATTTTTTGAATTTTTGGCTAAAACATGATGTAAAAAAAATTAGTATATTTGAGAGGACTTTTTGATTTTTTACAAAAAGATGTGCAAAAAGTAAAGAGAAAAAAGAATCTTTGACTTTTTTGTATAAGTTGTTGGTTTTTTAATTTTTTTTAATAACTTTTAGACTAAAGAGTGATGTTGCCAAATGAGGCTTATTTCCAAACAGGGCCATATTAAAGTTAGAGTTGTAAGAATTTTTCCTAAATATGGCTTAATGTGGCTTATGTGTGATTATACTAGATTCATCTCATTAAGCAAGAGACATGTACATCAATTAGATGGTGACTAATTATTGATGAATGCACCTATAAATACATAATGTATATAAGACTAATGGAGATAGTGTCAATACATTAAATGTGATAGATTCATTATGAATGAATCTTAGAAATGCATTATGTATCTATTATGAATGTAGAAGATACATTAATATATCTAATAAGTTCATTAATATAGAAGATGCATTATGTATCATGAATGTAAAAGATACATTAATCTATTTAATGAAGTTCATTGAATGAATGGATTTTTTGATGAGAAGAATACTAGTATAAATAATGTAAGGTCCCAATCCTCTCTATCATAAAATTCAAGTTGTTACCACAAGGAGGCTACCATTACCTAGAGAGAGAGAAGTGGTTTGAAGATCTTAGACAAGTAAAGAACTTGAAGATCAAGGTCTTCTATTCAAGGTTTTTCTATTAAGGATTTCATACTATCATAGATCAAGGTATGTATACACTTATTTTGTATAGTAGAAATTCATATAGTTTTTATGTATAGAATTGAATCCTTCATGGTTTTTAGTTTATATTCCACAAAGTTTTCTATCAATTGGTATCAGAGCATGGTTCTCAATTCTAATGCATAAAATGTATAAGTATGAATTTCATTTTATAATGATGTTTTGTGTAACAAGTGCATAACCTTGATTTACACTTGTCCAATTTTATTTTTATTTTTGGCCAATCTTTTATTCTATTGATATTAAAATAAAAATTAAAAATTATTGAACAAGTGGTAATTAAGATAATGTTTTATGCACTTATAATGTTTTGTTACATACCTTATGAGTTGAAACATTGTTGATCAGCCCAACGGAGGTTCAACACTATGTATGTTTAAACAACTGAGATAATTAGTATAATAAATATAACAAGAAGTTTTTCTACCCAACGGTGCATAGTTAATAAAATAAAATAAGAGACATTGAGTTTTTCTGCCCAGCGGTGATAAACTCATTATAGTCTTAATGATTATTTTATTTTATTTTATGTTATTTATTTTTATTAGTCATCTCATTTACTTTTATGAATTGTTAAAATATATTATTATTCGGCCCAACGGAAGGATAACTTGATTTCATATCTAACTAATTATGTTTTTTAGTTAGATATATTTAACTTGTGGTGTTATTTTTATGACATGTGAAAAGTAGTTTTATTGATTATATTATGTAATGGATATTATGTGTTTGTAGCATTAAATCCTATTGTAATTAATAGTTACTTGTCTGGTATTGAAGCTTTGAGTGGAACTAATTTTAAGAAATAGAATGAACAAATTGGATTTGTTTTGGGAATTATAGATTTTGACTATGCATTAAGATAGCCAACTCCTACAAAGCCTAATGATACAAGTCCTAAGGAACACATGACTTATATGAAAAATGAAAACGCTCTAATCGCTTAAGTCTAATGATTATAAAAGGCTCAATTACGCATGCAATTCAATGAGCAATCCCTATTTTTGAAAGTGCAGTGAGCTATATGAAATCTATTGAAGAACAATTCATTGGAACCCTTGTTAGTACTCTCATGATTAAAATGATGACAATGAAATATGATGGTTTAAGTGGGGTTCGTGAACATATCTTAAAGATGAATGACATAGCCTCTCAATTAAAGGGAATGGACATGGAAATTTTTGAAGGTTTTCTTATTCATTTCATTATGACTTCTTTTCCTACACAATTTGGTCTTTTTGAGATCAATTATAATACGTAGAAAGATAAGTGAAAGATGAATAAGTTAATTGTCATGTGTGTTCAAGAAGAAGAGAGGCTTAAAGCTGAAAAGCCTAATATGGCTCACCTTACCACCTTGGGTCCAACCAAAAAAAATTTCAAGAAAGACAAAAGTAAGAAGAAGAAGAATGCAAATGGTGAAACTCACAAAGCTAATGAAGAAAATAAGATTCGATGCCATTTTTGTCGAAAGAAATGTCACATAAGAAAAAATTGTCCAGCTTTTAAAAGTTGGTTGGACAAAAAATGTAACACTCAATACTTTGTGTCTTATGAATCCGTTTTGGTAGATGTTCCACCAAATTCTTGGTGGATTGACACTGGTGCAAATATTCACATAACAAATTCCATGCAAGGATACCTTACAAGTCAGAAACTAAATAAAGGAGAACGAACCATTACGGTTGGGAATGGAATAGAAGTGGACGCTGAGACTATTGGTACCTTTCGTCTAATTTTAGACTCTAGTTTCATTTTAGATTTAGTAAACACAGTTTATGTTTCTATTTGTACTAGAAACCTAATTTTTGTTTCACAACTTGATTCCTGTAGTTATGAATTTAAGTTTGGAAATAATAGAGTCTCTTTATTCCACAATTCTCATATGATTGGTTCTGGTACTTTACATGGTAATCTTTATTCATTGAATTTAGATTTCACTTATGCACAATCTCTTTTATCCTTTAATGTAAACGACTTAGTAAATAAAAAGAAAAAGTGAGTGAATGAAAATTCATCCATGTTGTGGCATAATCGCTTGGGCCACATATCAAAAGAAAGGATGGAACGTCTTATTAAAGACGGAATTTTAAGTGCACTTGATTTTTTTGATTTTAGTACTTGTGTGAATTGCATTAAAGGAAAATACACAAAGACAAAGAAAAAGGGTGCTACTAAGGCTACTGAATTATTAAACACAATTCATACTGATATATGTAGTCCTTTTACTGTTCAAACTATTTCTGGACATAAATATTTTATTACTTTTATTGATGACTTTTCTAGGTATACTTATGTGTATCTTATTCGTGAAAAATCAAAAGCACTGGATATATTCAAACTCTATAAAGCTGAAGTCGAAAATCAACTTGGCAGACAGATTAAAAGGGTAAGATCTGATAGAGGTGGTGAATATTATGGTAGATTTATTGAGTCGGGTCAAAATCCAAGTTCTTTTGCTTTATTTTTGGCTGAGAATGGTATTGTTACTAACTACACAATGCCTGGTACACTTGAGCAAAATGGTATAGCTGAGCGACGAAACCGTACTCTTTTGAACATGATGAGAAGCATGTTAAGTAACTCTTCTTTGCCAGATTACCTGTGGGGTGAAGCTTTAAAAACTGCTGTATATGTTCTTAATAGGGTTCCTAGTAAGGCTATACCTGTAACTCCTTATGAGTTGTGAGTTGGTAGGAAACTTAATTTGAATTATTTACATATATGGGGTTGTCCTGCTGAAGCAAAAGTTTTCAACCCACAAATAAATAAATTAGACCCTAGAACTTTAAGTTGTTTTTTCATTGGATATCTTGAGAGACCAAAGGGTTTTAGATTATATTGTCCCACTCATAGCACAAGAATTATTGAAACTAGAAATGTTGTGTTCTTAGAGGATGAAAACATTAGTGGGAGTATGAATCTCAAAAATGTTTCTTTGGAGGAAAATCGTGCTTTTACGCCTTCCACGATTATCCAAGAAAATGTAGTACCTGAACCTATTGTTACTCAAGAGACTTCTTACATTAAAAAAGAAATTGTCCCAGTTGCAGAACAACATTTACGCAGATCACAAAGCAAAAAGAAACCAGCCATATCAGATGACTATGAGGTTTACCTAATTGAGTGTAATATAGGCTTGGAGAACGATCCTGTTTCTTATGTCCAAGCCATGAACAATGGAAATTCAAGTCAATGGTTAAATGCCATGAAAGATGAGTTAAAATCTATGAAAGACAACAATGTCTGGGATCTTGTAGAATTGCCTAAGGGAGCTAAAACTATTGGATGCAAATGGATTTTTAAAACCAAGCGTGATCCTAAAGGCAATGTCAAAAAATACAAGGCCAGATTAGTTGCTAAAGGATACACTCAAAGAGAAGGGATGGACTGTAAGAAAACTTATTCTCCTATTTCTAATAAGGATTCCTTGAGAGTAGTCATGGCCATAGTAGCTCATTATGATTTAAAGTTATATCAAATGGATGTTAAAACAGCCTTTTTAAATGGTGACTTGCATGAAGTGGTCTACATGGACCAACCTGAAGGTTTTTAGGTTAAAAGCAAGGAAAATATGGTTTGTAGGCTTAAGAAGTCCATATATGGTCTAAAGCAGGCATCTCGACAATGGTATCTTAAATTTCATGAAGTTCTTACCAAATTTGATTTTAAGGATAATGTGGTTGATCAATGTGTTTACCTTAAAATCAGTGGGAGCAATATCTGCATTATAGTTTTGTATGTTGATGATATATTGCTTGCTAGCAATAATTTGGGAATGATACATAAGACAAAGAAATTTCTTACGAGAAATTTTGAAATGAAAGATCTTGGTGAAATCCCTTTTGTCAGTAGGATAGAAATTCACCGAGATAGGTCTCGTGGTATTTTAGGATTGTCCCAAAGAGCCTATATCGAAAAGGTTCTTAAGAGGTTCAACATGCAGAACTGTTCAAGTAGTGTTGCCCCTATAGTTAAGGGTGATAAATTTAGTGAATTTCAGTGTCCCAGAAATAATTTAGAAAGGGAACAAATGAAAGAAATTCCTTATGCCTCTGCAGTTGGGAGCATTATGTATGCTCAAGTTTGTACACGTCCTGACATAGCATTTGTAGTTGGTATGCTTGGTCGATACCAAAGCAATCTCGGACTTGATCATTGGAAAGCAGTTCAGAAAGTGTTGCGATATTTACAAGGCACTACAGATTACATGCGCACTTATCAAAGAACAGACAGCCTTAAAGTAATTGGTTATTCAGATGCCGATTATGCTGGATATAAAGACACTCGAAAGTCCATTTCTGGATACATTTTTATGCTTGCTAATGGACTCTGACGCAGATGGGCCTATAGGAGCTTTTGGCCCACCACTTATGGCCCAATCCATGGTTCAAATACTAAAGCCCAACTTTCTTGGAACCTAACGTTACATCAAAAACCAATGACATCTAGACACTTGTTGAGAGTAGAACCAGACACATCAGTAGACAAAGATCCTGCAGAGTTATTGCATCACACATCAACCATTAATGAGTCCCCCTGCGGTATTTATTATGATAACCCCTTCACGTCGGAACAAAACAGCCTCACCACGAACAAGGCTAGAACATAGACTTTCGGCCAACATGACAGCTCGGAGTGGACAAGGAAATGATGAACAAAGGATATAAGCAAACTTCTAAGACAAAAAAAGGTTAAGTTCTCTATCACCATCCTATCTCTACATTCCATCACTCTCTTTTTTCTCTAACTTGATCATTGGAGGGTTCGCTGGGGGACTCCCTGTTTCTCGTTGAACTCTTGTGCAGGTCTCTCTGCGGGCTCGACACTCAGACAATGGTTCAGGAAGCATAGATTAGTCCGACCCGTTCCATCTGGAACATGCAGCATCATCAGTTGGCGCCGTCTGCGGGAACCTTTTCGCTCCGTGTGGCAACTATGCTCATTGTCGCCGGAGACCCACTCCCGATAATCCCTACCTGCCACCCACTAAGGTAGATGGTCACAACTAGATCCATGGCTTCTCAACACAACGTTGCCGACCTCTAAGCCGACCCTTCTAACCCAAACAACCCACCGCAGTATTTCACAGAACTCATCAATAGCATTAACTGCTTAGCCGAACAAAACCAAGCCATGATCAACGCTTTGATTCAAAGAGACCTTTCTATTCCTCCTCCACTACCTCAAGATATCCCACCCAACCGAGAACAAGCCCCGAGCCATCCCATCCAACAATCCCACTCATCTAACTTGGAGGGCTTGCGAACCCCCATCTAGATATGAACCTGCCACCCCGGGCCCTACATCCACCGGTCCAAACACCTACCCCCGAGGGAGAAACTAGTAGTATCCAATAGTGTTCAGCCTCCATTGCACTCCGATGGTGACAACGCTTCTCTTTGGGATGTAGAACTTCGAGCCATGAAACTCCAGCTTCAAGGAGTCATACAGAACATATAGAATAAACTCTCTACCACAGCTAACTCACTGTTCGTTGCCTCTATCAGCAGCAAACCCTTACCTCCCAAGTTCAAAATGCTCTCGATCGACTCTTTCGACAATATAACAGACCCAATCGACCACTTGGAGACTTACAGGACCGTTATGGTCCTCCATGCATTCCCTGATGAGATCATGTATCGGGCTTTCCTGATAATGCTTAAGGAGTCAACCCAACTGTGGTTTAGTTAACTGTTGACGGACTCTGTCTCTACTTTTCAGCACCTAAGTGACTCCTTTCTCAATCACTTCATTGGTGCCCAATGCCAGCGACACCCGACAACTCAACTCATCAATATTCGTCAGACGGAGGGGGAGTCGCTGCTCAGCTTCGTCACCCGCTTCAACACCGAAGCCTTGCATGTGGCAAAAAATGACGACAAGGTCATTCTCACGACTTTCATGGCCGGTCTACGATCGGCTGATTTCCTTTTCTCCTTCTCTAAAAACCCTCCAACCTCCATGGCAACCCTCCTCTCTAAAGCCCAAAAATACATGAACGTTGAAGATTCTCTAGCTACCCAACAAGATTCTACAACCAAAAACCCGACCCCCAGAGAAAAGAGAAAGGAATTTGAAACCAGAACCACCCAGTACACATAGCAAACACCTCAGTATACCGATCGACCTGTTCAAGCCGACCGATCGGCACCTACCTGACCACCCGACCGATTCGAATGGTGCACTCCCCTCAATTCCTCCATGGAATAAGTCTTGAACCAGATCTAATGAGATTATCCCCTGAAATAGCTACAACCATCGCGGTCTCCTTCCAACCGGCGAGACCAGTCCAAATACTACCGTTTCCATCAAGATCACGGCCACAATACCGAGAAGTGTGTTAACCTTAAAGACTAGGTCAAGAGCTTGATACGCTAGGGGTGCCTCAGTCGGTTCACGGCGGCCCGCCCTCAGCAACGGCCAAGGACTGAACCTACTAGAAATAACCACCGACACATCCCTCCTCAACAGCCCGCACAACCTAACCAAGGCAATGATCGACCCCCACAACAACCTCGAGCACAAGGCAACCCTATCCCCCCGGTTAGAGAAATCAGAGTTATTGTCAACAGGTTGGCATATGGAGGACCATCCCGTTCGGCCCAACGAACAGCACTCAGAAAAATCAGGTAGGGCTCCGAGAAAGAGGTCGCGACTTTGGACCGCCCCTTTAAACACCCCAAGTAGTGGATGGAGCCCATCACCTTTATGGAGACTGATTGCACAGGCATCCGTTACCCCCATGATGACCCTCTCGTTATCTCCGCTCTCCTGTCCAATTATAAAGTCAGACGGGTACTTGTTGACAATGGTAGCTCTTCAGAAATCATCTTCCTAAACGTCTATCGCTAGCTCAAGGTCGGGGAAGAAGGTTTGTTCCCTCTCCAAACCCCACTGGTCGGCTTCACTGGAGATCGAGTAACCTTCACAAGCTCTATTGATCTTCCCATCACTATCGGAGAATACCCATAGCAGGCCACTAAGTTGCTTACTTTCCTCGTCGTCGACTGTCCCTCTGCTTATAATATCATCCTCGGCTGTATCGCCCTTAACGCTTTTCAAGCTATCACTTTCAAGTACCATCTGGCCATGAAATTCTCGACCGACCTCGGAGTCGGCACCGTGAGAGGGGAGCAGACTGTGGCCAGAGAATGCTACGTCGCTTCACTCAAAGAGGTCAAGCTGAAGGAGACTATGATCATTGAAGGACTCGACGTCAGAAACGAAAATGAGTTTGTCAGAGGGGAACTAATGGAAGAACTTGTTGAAGTCCCCATCGATCCCGCCAATCCAATAAAAATAGCCAAGATCGGCAGCCAATTATCCCCTCAAGCCAAGGCTGACCTTACAACCCTTCTAACAGAGCATAATGATGTGTTTGCCTGGACTCATTCCGACATGCCGGGTATCAATCCCTCCTTCATCATTCATCGTTTCAGCATCGAGCCCCATTTTCGACCCTTCTGCCAGAAGCAACGTATCTTTCACCCGGAGTGCAACGCTCTTATTGTTTATGAGGTAGATAAACTACTAGAGGCACGATTTGTAAAAAACGTGGACTAGCCCAGATGACTGTCAAATGTGGTCTTGGTTCGTAAAAACAACGATAAATGGCGACTCTGCGTCAACTACTCCGACCTCAATCGAGCTTGCCCCAAAGATAGTTATCTCATTCTTCATATAAACCTGCTTGTCGACGCCACGGTTGGGCACCAAATGCTCAGTTTCATAGACGCTTTCTCTAACTACAATCAAATTTTGATGCACCCGTCTGATCAGGAACACACCTCCTTCATCACTGACCAGGGAACTTACCACTATCGTGTCATACTATTTGGGTTGAAAAATGTCGGAGCAACTTACCAACGGTTAGTCAATGCCGTTTTTCATCACTAGATAGGTCGGAACATGGAAGTATACGTCGATGACATGCTTGTCAAGAGCAAACTCTCCTCTGATCATCTAGCAGACTTACGGGAGACCTTCAGCACCCTACCTAAGTATCAAATGAAGCTAAATCTGGAGAAATGCGCCTTTGACGTCAAATCTAGGAAATTCTTGGGTTTCATGGTCAGTCAACGGGGTATTGAGGCCAACCCCCAAAAGATCAAGGCTCTGATAGAAATGCAGTCACTTAGAACGGTTAAAGAGGTTCAAAGGCTTACTGGCAAAGTCGCCACCTTCAACCGTTTTATTTCCCGCGCAACAGACAAGTGCCTCCCATTTTTTAAAGTCCTTCGGCAGGCTTTTGAGTGGACGATCGAATCCGAAGAAGCCTTTCAACAATTGAAGCAGTGCATAGCCAACCCCCTCTACTTTCTCAAGCGCTCACGGGTGAGCCCCTTTTTCTCTACTTAGCCGCATTGAACACCGCGGTTAGTGCAGCCCTTATCAGGGAGGATGGCTCTGTCTAGCGTTCGGTTTATTACATTAGCCGGGCTCTCAGGGGAGTAGAACAGAACTACCCATTGCTGGAAAAAATGGCCCTGGCCTTGGTTATAGCCTCAAAACGACTCCGAACTTACTTCCAAGCCCACTCCATAGTGGTTCTCACTGACCAACCTTTGAAGAAAATAATGCAACAACTAGAGTTGTC
Organism: Camellia lanceoleosa; assembly: GCA_025200525.1. Taxonomy (NCBI): domain Eukaryota; kingdom Viridiplantae; phylum Streptophyta; class Magnoliopsida; order Ericales; family Theaceae; genus Camellia; species Camellia lanceoleosa. Next base: position 9,880 of record JANUSC010000236.1, read on the forward strand.
CGACAAACTTATGCAATGGTTTGTCAAGCTCAGCCAATTTGAAATCTCCTACCAACCTCGAACAGCGATCAAAGGACAAGCTGTCGCCGATTTTATCTTGGAATTCATCAATCCCACTCCAATGACGGCACCCCCGCCCCGGCAATTCAATACTGAGGTGGAAGATCCCCATTCTTGGACCCTCAATGTCGATGGATCATCCTGCAAAGAATGCAGTGGGGCTAGTCTCATACTCACCGTCCCCGAGGGTGGTTATTTCAAGTGTGCTTTTTATTTCTTGTTCGACGCAAGCAATAATAAAGCCGAATATGAGGCCTTGATAGCAGGTCTTCGCCTAGCCAGAGACATTGGAGTAAGCCATATCCAGGTGTTCAGTGACTCTCAACTGATCATCGGACAAATTACAGGGGAATTCGATGTAAAGGAAGACACAATACGAGCTTACAGGGATATTGCACTCCCCCTTGTTCGCCTTTTCAAAACTTTCCACATCAAACACATCCCTCGGTCAGAAAACTCCAAGGCAGATGAAATGGCTCAATTAGCTTCGGCCAACCAATCAGACCTCAGCCTTGGCATTCACCTTGAGTACTTGGCCTACCCGGCTATTTCGCCAAACCAGCAGGAGGTCCACTTCCTCCAAAATGAGCCTATCCCATGGGTGGCGGACATCCTTTTGTTTTTGATAAGTGGGGAGTTGCCAGCTGACAAGCACCAGGCCGCCAAATTCAAGGCCCGGTCGTCCAATTACATCATCATCAGCGGCCTCCTGTACAAACGTGGATTTTCACAACCATACCTCAGATGCCTCAATCCTGCTTAAGTAACCTACATGATGAGAGAAGTCCACGAGGGTGTATGCGGTAATCATTCGGGCACCAGGTCCACTAGCCCATAAAATCCTTCGCACCGATTATTTCTGACCTACTCTCAACCAAGATGCCACTGAATTCGTGCTTAAGTGTGATAAATGCCAACGCTTTGCCAATATCCCACATGCTCCTCCTACAGAACTGATCACACTTTGCAGTCCTTAACCATTTTCCAAGTGGGGGATCGACTTAGTTGGCCCATTGCCCACCGGTAGGGACCAAACCAAGTTTGCTATCATTGCCATTGATTACTTCACTAAGTGGGTGGAAGCGGAACCCCTCACCACAATCATCGAACGGAACACAACTAGATTCATTTGGCAGTCAATCGTATACTGATTTGGAATCCCTCAAGCCATCATCTCAGACAACGGCAAGTAATTCAACAATGCCAAGTTCAGGAAATTTTGTGTAGAGCTTCACATTCAACCATATTTCTCTTCCCTGGGTCATCCCCAAGCCAATGGGCAAGTTGAGGTTACCAACCGCTCTCTCTTGAAAATCATTAAAACTAAGTTGGAAGCCGCTAAAGGACTCTAGGCTGAGGAATTACCAAACGTACTCTGGGCCTACTACATTACCACCCGAACCCCTACTGGGGAGACCCCCTTTCGCCTAACATACGGCACTGAGGCAGTCATCCCAGTGGAAATCGGCCTTCCAACCCCAAGGGTTTTGCATCCGAACCCAGAATTAACCGAAGAATTGCGTTGGGCTGACTTAGACCTGATTGAAGAGCTCCGAGAAACCACTACTGTCAGACGGGCCTCATATTAACAGAAAATGATAGCACAATACAACTACAAAGTTCGAACGAGGGAGTTTGTAGTTGGGGACCTAATTTTGCACGAAGCTCTTGCCACCAAAAATCCTGCCGAGGGCAAGCTAGCAGCCAAGTGGGAGGGACCTTACGTTGTTAAGGCCAGACCTCGCCTGGGCACTTACCGACTCCAAGATATGGAAGGCCGAGACCTCCCCTACCCGTGGAACACCGAATATTTGAAGCGTTATTTCCAGTAAAGTGCCATGGCCTATTTTTGTATTGATCATTTGTTGTATGTTCTTTTTGACCATCTACACATTTGGTTGTTTTTGTCCTCTTCATACATTGTGTAAATTTGTGATCAATAGGCTATGCCTTAAATGACAATGATTTTATATCTCCGTTATCTGCGTTATGTTTCAATAACGACTTGTTAAACAGAGTTAATTAAAGCCACAACCAGACTGAGCACGAAGCGCTCAGCCAGACTGAGTTAATTAAAGCTCCAACCAAACTGAGCACGAAGCGTTCAGCCAGACTGAGTTAATTAAAGCCTCCCCAGATTGAGCATGTAGGGCTCAGCCAGAATGAGTTAATTAAAGCCTCAGCGAAACTGAGCATGAAGAGTTCAACCAAATGAAAGGCCTTCCCAGTCTTAGTTAGAACTCGAATGAAGAATTCGGCCGGTCCATTTTCGTAATTTAATGTTACAACGTGGTTGCCATACTTAGTCAAAATCCAGACCCATACTACAACATTTTTAGATGAAATCCGGGGTTTAATTTGCATATGTGTTGCATCATTTTTGTATTTCTATCTGTTCAAGTATAAAATGATCTGTTCGTGTCAATAAGTTTCGAACCACAAATTGAAAGCCTTATCGGCATCCAAACCTGAAATTGTTTATACCCTTATGTTATTTGAAATTTTTAGAACCTTGTGGCTAGTTTTATTAAAAATTAATTCAGAGCGATTCCTTAAGTTGCGTTTGGGGGGCCAAATGTTTAATTAGTGTGTTAAAATCACCATAATATAAATAGGAGCCCCTTTAACTCATTTGAGCCGATCTCTTCATTTCCTTTAGTGGAAAAATCTGGTACAACATTTTAGTGAGAGAGGGAGAGCAATTCTAGAGAGAGGGAAGGAGAAATTCAAAGAAGAGTTGAAGATTTTGCTTGTATTCACCAAGATTGTGCTAGATTAAGTGAGATTCAAGGCTCTAGGTGAGAATTCAACCCCTAAATTGTGAACCTAAGTCATCTAGCATGAGATTTCTTCAAGATCATGAGTTTAATGATGAATATTGAGATTAGAATGAAGATTTGAGTTGCACTCCATGCATGCATGTATAAATTTCCATGTTTTGGGTTTGATTTCAAAGGTTTCTTCCATGCATGTGTCAATTTCACTCCCATTATGGTCATTCATCTTGTTTTCCATCAAATCATCAAGTTTCAAGTTGTTTTGTGGTGTTTGATCATGTTTTAAGAAGTTTGAAACGAGAAAAGTCCATGTATGTTTTACTCTTTGAATTTCAAGTTGAAAATGTGAGTTTTAACGAGTCTTTGAGCCATGGTTTCTTGAAATGATGTTTTAAACATGTGGTTTCATGAGTCCTTAGGTGATTTTCAAAGTTGCATGCCCAGAAAATGAGTTTGGAAAGGTTGAATGTCGAATTTGAACCTGGGAGTGCAATATGGAAATTCCAAAATTTGCATCTACGCTCGAGCGTGGAAGTTCACGCTCGAGCGACCACTCTGCGAGCGTGCACTCTGCTCGAGCGACCAAAAGTCCGCTCGAGCGTGAATTTCGAGCTCCCAGAAGTTTCATGTCTTTTACAGATCGCTCGAGCGAAGGTATGTGCGTTCGAGCAGTCCCTCTCATAATTGCATGGCCGTTCGAGCGAGGGAAGTCACGCTCGAGCGTGGACTTATTTTTTAGAAAATTTGTCTAAGTATTCCAAGGCATGTTTTGACATCCTCATTGCATCTTAGGCATTCCTATGTCTTAATTGAGCTATAGTAATAAGGTTATGAGTTAGAAACACATAATGAATGAATGAACGTGCTAAGTTAAGAGAATACAAGGGTGTGTGTGTTCTAACATTGTGATAAGAATGAACATGAACCAACGTAATGTAAGCTAAGCCGTGTTGGCCACTTGAATGTGTAATGATAAGATACGTTGTGTTATGTGCCTCTGTAATTGTAGGTCAACGTCCGAGAATTGATTGACCACCTACGGAACCACTGTGAGTAACGTTATCGTAAAGATACGTTTATATGAAACTATGTTCCAAATGAGATAAGATATGTTATGATTTCTGAAATGATATATGTTTCTGTGAACGAACATTCCAAGTTTGAAATCTATTATGGCATCCATAGATAGTCCCAAGTCATGGGGGACGGCATGAAAATGCAGGTCCATGACATTTACGAGATCTCGTTAGCCACTTCATTGTGGTGATATATGTTTAATCGGTGTCCGGGACCGGTTACTCTAGTCGGAAGACGTTACATTACGCTCGTGTTCTATGGAATATGCCATTATTATGTTCTGATATGAGATGACTATGATTATGCTATGATCTGTTTTGTACGTACAAAATGTTCGGATTTCGTTCACTAACCCTTTTACCTTAATGTTATTCACTGGGCTTTAGCTCACTGTTTGTATATATATGTATTTAGGTGAGCATTTTGGAGTTCGAGCCCGAAGGCATTTGCACGAGTTACATTACATTGTCAGCCAGCCTTTGTGCCTCACGAGGAGGTTCCCGAAGTGTCATGGGTTCAAGTGTTGATTAATTCTGTTTATGCATGGGACTTTATTTTAATTATGTTGTCTGTACGGAAGATACTATAATGTGTGTGGTATAATATAATGTATGGTTGACTTATGGTTATATATATAAAGTTTTTAAAATATTCTGTTTCATATAAGTCAACACGGCTCATTGGACAACTATATTTACGTATTTACTTCCGCTAGCCCCTTATTATATGTTAATCTGTTCAGAGGCCTTTGGTAATCCAAGGATTACTGGCCGGTTACGATGCTAAAAATATAGGGGCGGGTTTGGGTCGTGACAGAGTGGTATCAGAGCACGAGTTATACCGCACACACGTATCCATATGAGCTATAGGATATCCTAGAAATGAAATAGGGACATTGCATTATCATGTGTAACTATGTGAACATAGATGAATTGAAATTGAACCTATATGCATGATCACAGAAGTTAAATGGAAAAACATGTCTTGATAATTTCAAATACCAAATGTGAAATCTGTATGAGCACGAACGTATGAAAGTAAAGAATTATGTGACTGTATCTGAATTGAACTTGAAGTGTAAACACGTCTGGTATAAAATGAAATGTGAAATCTGTAAGAACTTTCCTTGTATTGATAAGCACCCTGTTTCTGTATAGATCAATGGAAAGGACAAGAAATGTAGACGAATCTGAATCTTCTGACGCTAGAATTAGCCGGTTAGAGGAAATGGTTGAAGCCTTAATTGAGAATCTGAAACAACAGCAACAAGGGCAAACATGTGTACCTGAACCAGTTAGTTATGATATGACAACACTGACACAGAAATACAATAAGATGAAACCACCTGAATTTCTGGGGGGTATTGAACCGTTAAAAGCTGAGGCTTGGGTCTTAGAAACTGAGAAAATATTTGAGGTATTTCCGTGTACTGAGGTACAGAAAGTTTTGTTGGTAACATTCACACTCAAAGAGGAAGTTAGGAGATGGTGGATGTTAGTGCGAAATGATAATGAGGGTGTAACATGGGATAGATTTAAAGAAGCTTTCTTCGAAAAATATTTTCCCTAATGCATCCGAGATAAGAAGGTATCTGAATTTATAAATACAAATAATGAATGGGATGTTTTTATTGCTTGCTATGGTGAGTTAATTCTTGACATCTTATGATAGAATTTAGGAATATATATCATAGAATTTTCCGTCATCAATATCTTCTTAAATTTTTTATCTCAAATAACAGTAATAGTAGGTATTATGAAAAGTCTTTTATGAAAATGATCATAAAAGATTTATGACCTTTAAATTACATTTAAAATAAAGCACCACACACTAATCAAGACAATTTAATAATCACAAATTCTTCATGATTATTTTCATGAAAATTTTTTTATGATTCCTAACATTTCGGTTAAAATAATTATGTTACGTTAGAGCATTAGAGGTGGCGGCTACTTTCCAAGGAAAAATACGAGAGGGTCATCGCTTTGAGCAGACCATGAATGAATGACAATCAAACATTTCACCATCACTTACGGTAGAACACTTGTCATATTGGCCTCTAAAAAGAGACATAAAAATAGTTTATTTCAATATTTTAACCAGTAATAAACTAAAGTTGGAGTACTGTGTATTTGCATCTAGATTAAATTATAATTTTTCTTAATAAAAATAAGAAACAATTAAAGAAATAACAATTGATGCTAACTTTTTCATCAACTTTAAAAAATGATACTGTTCCGGTGCACAATGCTCATCATATAAAATTTTATCACAAAATTATAACACAAATTTCTGTGAATTCACTTTTATGAATAGATTTATGCTAATTTTTATATTCAACTTACGAAATTTTATAAAATTACTTATATAAATTTGTAAAAATTTATATAATTTCATAATAAGATTATATACGATGTGTATTGCATGCCGAATAATTTTCTCTTTAAAAATAACTTGAATACAAACCCGAATCTCATGTCCCATGTCCGCTTGTTTTTCTGTTGCAATTTATCACTTAATCACATAATTAGTCAAAGACCCTCATCATATAATACAAAGATTATTTAAAAATAAAAACAAAAACAAAAACAAAACAGAGGATGATGGGAATAGATAATCCGTGTGGTCTGAACAATGACACATGTTGAGTACGGCATAACCAATAATTAAGCTATAGTCTAGACCGATAATTAATGAAGTTTTTTTTATGACATAATTAAATACAGATTAATGCAAGAGGTGCACGATAATCAGAGTCTATATGAATAATAGGGGATATTTCCGGTTCGGTTTTGAATGGTTTGCGGATTGATTTGGATCTGCTTGTATATATGTAGTTTAGAAAAAGTTCAACCTGTAACTGCCCGCAGTGCAGGTTGTAGTTTGTGCAGATAAAATTCACGAATGTGTGGCCGTTTACGGATTGAAATTTTTTTAATTTTCAGATTCAATTTCAATTTCTAGATTCAATATAATATAAGATTGATTTTAATTTTAAAAGTAATTAACAAATTCAATTTTCTTTCCATGAAAAAGTATATTCAATTTCTTACAATGTTTACAGAACAAACAAAAATAAAAAAATTTAAAAACAATATTCTCAAACAATGTTCTCTATAACATTTCTTTTTGTATCATAAAATTAAGGTTTGGTGTGTTAGCCAAAAATATCTAGGATAGGATAAATGAAATCAACGGTCTAGGTTTTTTTATATTAAAAAAAAAAAAATCTAAATATGGGCAGGTTCTTGCGGGTGCGGGTTAAACCTGCAACCCGTCCACAACCTGCAATTATGCCATATGTCAAATTGTATCTGCCTGTATTGTATTTACAAAACTACCCATTTATATGTGAATTAGTTCAGATTGAACGAATTATACAGTTCGAATAATCCTATGTCTAACCCTAATGAATAGAATACTAACAAATGATATATTGGATTAGGTTATGAGCTGTTTCAGCAAAAGGAACTCTTAGCTTTTGGTTCTATTAAACTATAGAACATGATTACCTCTAGTTTATAATTTGAAATGGAGAATGGCTTATGAGGTTCGTTATAAATTTTATTTTGATAATTTGAGTATTTTATTTTATCGAAAATTTCGTATAATTATCTATGCACAAATTTAGATTCACATAATAATTGCAACCTACTCCATTTGAAAAGTTTATGGCCATTTATAGAAATAGTATAAACATGACAAATTTACAACTTTTTTTTTAATTTTTTTTAATTTTTGTTTTTGATAAAGCAAAATAAATGCCAACTCAATGCACTCATTGGTTTTATAGCCGCTCCTGATTGTATGCAATTCTAACGTTGTGTTTAGTTAAGAGATTTAGAGAGAAATTTAAAAAAAAAAAACAAAGAAAAGAAAAGAAAAGAAAAAAGTGTCTAAAACTAAATGAAATATATGTATGTTTTATTCACATTTCACATACTTTTTTCTTTTTTCTTTTCAAGTTCCTCATTAAATTCCCCAACCAAACACAGTATAAAAAAAATTTTAAACCACAAAGACTTTTAATCGATCAATTTTAATTAGGATAATTTTATTTGTATACTATTTATGTCATTTGGATATGAATTTTTAAACTAAAATCAAATATTTAGATATAAATTTATAAATAAAAAACAGTTCAACGAAATATATATTTAAACAATTCATTAATGTTCATAAATTTATATCTAAATATTTGACTTTTATTAAAAATTTACATCTAAACCACACAGATAATGTTTATATCTAAATAGGATTTTCTATAATAAGCTAATATAATCCCCCTTTTAATAATCTCAAGGATCAATACTTAGGGAATTCTATTTTCATACATCTACTTATTTCTATGCATATAATTTCTCAGTGCACATATTTATGAATTTGATTTAAATATTATTTGTCTTATTCCACACACCACATATCCCAATTATAACTCTTAATTCAAATATTATACACACACTTTCCACAGTCCACCCAAACACACACCCACACAAACTCATCAACAAAGAAAGCTTTTTGTGATGGAGAGTATGGTTTGGGACCTTACACTATTTATACTAGTATTCTTCTCATTAAAGAATCCATTTATTCAATGAATTTCATTAAATAGATTAATGTATTTTTTACATTCATGATACATAATGCATCTTCTATATTAATGAACTCATTAGATAGATTACTGTATCTTCTACATTCATAATAGACACATAATACATCTCTAAGATTCATTCATAATGAATCTATCACATTTCATGCATTGACACTATCTCCATTAGTCTTCTATACATTATGTATATATAGGTGCATTCATCAATAATTAGACACAATCTAATTAATATACATGTATCTTGCTTAATGAGATAAATCTAATATAATCATGTATAAGCCACATTAAGCCATATTTAGAAAAAATTCTTACAATCTCCCACTTGGTTTGCATGATTATATTACGTCACTAAATTATCATAACATGGCCAACGTTCTCCCACTAGAAGATTGTACCATCACCATTAGATTCTGTTCAATGAAATTATTAGCACCAAATCATTGTAGTCAGTGATTTACACATTGATCAAGACTGTACAATGGTTATAGTGTTAATATTTTCCATCAACATGAATAAGTGAATCTTAAATCACAGAGATAACATTAGCAACATAATGGTGATTAATGCTAATTCATCTATAACGGTCCCGTTGTTTATATCTTCTTCTAAATTGTGCACAAGTATGAAGAATGAAAACAACAAACATAATCATTAGTAACATAAGATGATTATAACATAACAATTATTGTACACTCATTTCAAGTCTAAACATCATAAACTTTCTATTAAGCCCATATGCGCAACATATTCTTGAAAGAGTTTAGGTGTGAGACCTTTAGTTAAATGATCTACCGACATGAGTGTAATGCCAATATGAGAGATGAAAACAATCTGATTCATAACCCTTTCTTTAACAACTAGATACTTAATATCAATATGCTTTGATCCTCCTGAAGTTTTGTTATTATTGGAGAACCGAACAGCAACATCATTATCACAGTAAATCTGTAAGGGCCTCGAAATTGAATCGACAAGTTGTAATCTAGATATGAAATTCTTTAGCCATAATGCATGACATGTGGCTTCATAACATGCTATGAACTCTATTTCTATAGTGGAAGAGGCTGTCAAAGACTGCTTATGACTCTTCCATGTAATGGGTTCATTAGCAAGCATAAAAATGTACTCAAAAGTGGACTTTTGAGTGTTTTTACATCCAGCATAATCAGCATCTGAATAACCAGTTACTTCAAGACCGTCTGTTCTTTGATAAATGAGCATGTAATCCTTAGTGCCTTGTAAATATCGCAATACTTTCTTAACTGTTTTCTAATGATCAAGTCCGGGATCGCTTTGGTAGCGACCAAGCATACCAACTACAAATGCTATGTCAGGACATGTACAAACTTGAGCATACATAATGCTCCTAACTGCAGAGGCATAAGGAATTTCTTTCATTTGTTCCCTTTCTAAATTATTTCTAGGATACTGAAATTCACTAAATTTATCACCCTTAGCTATAGGGGCAACATTACTTGAACAGTTCTGCATGTTGAACCTCTTAAGAACCTTTTCGATATAGGCTCTTTGGGATAATCCTAAAATACCACGAGACCTATCTCGGTGAATTTCTATCCCAATGACAAAAGAGGCTTCGCCAAGATCTTTCATTTCAAAATTTCTCGTAAGGAATTTCTTTGTCTCATGTATCATTCCCAAATTATTGCTAGCAAGCAATATATCATCAACATACAAAACTATATTGCAAATATTACTCCCACTGATTTTAAGGTAGACACATTGATCAACCACATTATCCTTAAAATCAAATTTGGCGAGAATTTCATGAAATTTAAGATACCATTGTCGAGATGCCTGCTTTAGACCATATATGGATTTCTTAAGCCTACAAACCATATTTTCCTTACTTTCATCTTGAAAACCTTCAGGTTGGTCCATGTAGACCACTTCATGCAAGTCACCATTTAAAAAGGCTGCTTTAACGTCCATTTGATATAACTCTAAATCATAATGAGCTACTAAGGCTATGACTATTCTCAAGGAATCTTTATTAGAAACAGGAGAATAAGTTTCCTTATAGTCTATTTCTTTTTTTTTGAGTGTATCCTTTAGCAACTAATCGGGCCTTGTATCTTTCGACATTGCCTTTAGGATCACGCTTGGTTTTAAAAACTCATTTGCATCCAACAGTTTTGGCTCCCTTAGGCAATTCTACAAGATCCTAGACATTGTTGTCTTTCATGGATTTTCACTCATCTTTCATGGCATTTAACCATTGAGTTAAATTTCCATTATTTATGGCTTGGGCATAAGAAACATGATCATTCTCCAAGCCTATATCACACTCATTTAGGTAAACCTCATAGTCATCTGATATGGCTGGTTTCTTTTCTCTTTGTGATCTGCGTAAATATTGTTTTACAACTAGAACAACTTCTTTTTCAATGTGAGAAATCTCTTGAGTACCAATAGGTTTAGGTACTACACTTTCTTGGATAATCGTGGAAGGCGTAAAAGCACGATTTTCCTCCAAATAAACATTTTTGAGATTCATACTCCCACTAATGTTTTCATCATCTAAGAACACAACATTTCTAGTTTTAACAATTCTTGTGCTATGAGTGGGACAATAGAATCTAAAACCTTTTGATCTCTCAGGATATCCAATGAAAAAACAACTTATAGTTCTAGGGTCTAATTTCTTTATTTGTGGGTTAAAAATTTTTGTTTCAGCAAGACAACTCCATACATGTAAATAATTCAAATTAGATTTCCTACCAACCCACAACTCATAAGGAGTTATAGGCATAGCCTTATTAGGAACCCTATTAAGAACATGTACAACAGTTTTTAAAACTTCACCCCACAAGTAATCTGGCAAAGAAGAGTTACTCATTATGCTTCTCATCATGTCCAAAAGAGTACGGTTTCGTCGCTCAGTTACACCATTTTGCTCAGGTGTACCAGGCATTGTATAGTTAGCAATAATACAATTCTCAGCCAAAAATAGAGCAAAAGCACTTGGATTTTGACGCGACTCAATGAATCTATCATAACATTCACCACCTCTATCAGATCTTACACTTTTAGTTCGTCTGCCAAGTTAATTTTCAACTTCAGCTTTATAGAGTTTGAACATATCCAATGCTTTTGATTTTTCACGAATAAGATACACATAAATATACCTAGAAAAGTCATCAATAAAAGTAATAAATTATTTATGTCCAGAAATAGTTGGAACAGTAAAAGGACTACATATATCAGTATGAATTGTGTCTAATAATTCAATAGTCCTAGTAGCACCCTTTTTCTTTGTCTTTGTGTATTTTCCTTTAATGCAATTCACACAAGTACTAAAATCAAAAAAATCAAGTGAACTTAAAATTCCATCTTTAATAAGACGTTTCATCATTTCTCTTGATATGTGGCCCAAGCGCTTATGCCACAACATGGATGAATTTTCATTCACTTGCTTTCTTTTTTTATTTACCAAGTCGTTCACATTAAAGGATAAAAGAGATTGTGCATAAGTGGAATCTAAATTCAATGAATAAAGATTATCATATAAAGTACCAGAACTAATTATATGAGAATTGTGGAATAAAGAGACTCTATTATTTCTAAACTTAAATTCATAACCACAAGAATCAAGTTGTGAAACAGAAATTAGGTTTCTAGTAAAAACAGGAACATAAACTGTGTTTACTAAATATAAAATGAAACCAGAGTCTAAAATTAGACAGAGGGTGCTAATAGCCTCAGTGTCCACTTTTATTCCATTCCCTACCGTAATGGTTCGTTCTCCTTTATTTAATTTCCGATTTGTAAGGTATCCCTACATGAAATTTGTTATGTAAATACTTGCACCAGTGTCAATCCACCAAGAATTTGGTAGAACATCTACCAAAAATGATTCATAAGACACAAAGCATTGAGTGTTACATTTCTTGTCCAATTAACTTTTAAAACCTGTACAGTCTTTTCTTATATGACTTTTCTTTCGACAGAAATGACATCTAATCTTATTTTTTTCATTAGCCTTGTGAGTTTCATCATTTGCATTCTTCTTCTTACCTACTTTTGCCTTTCCTGAAAATCTTTTTGGTTGGACCCAAGGTGGTAAGGTGAGCCATATCAGGCTTTTCAGCTTTAAGCCTCTTTTCTTCTTGAACACACATGGCAATTAACTCACTCATCTTTCACGTATCTTTTTGCGTATTATAATTGATCTTAAAAAGACCAAATTGCGCAGGAAGAGAAGTTATAATGAAATGAATAAGAAAACCTTCAAAAATTTCCATGTCCATTCTCTTTAATTGAGAGGCCATGTCATTCATCTTTAAGATATGTTCACGAACACCACACAAACCATCATATTTCATTGTTATCATTTTAATCATGAGAGTACTAGCAAGGGATTTAGAAGTTCTAATGAATTATTCTTCAATAGATTTACATAGCTCACTACACTTTCAAAAACAGGGATTGCTCCTTGAATTTCATGTGTAATTGAGCCTTTCATAATCATTAGACTTAAGCAATTAGAGCGTTCCCATTTTTCATATAAAGCCATGTGTTCCTCAAACCTTGTATCATTTGAATTTGTAGGAGCTGGCTCTCTTAATGCATAGTCTAAATCCATAATTCCCAAAACAATTCCAATTTGTTCATTTCATTTCTTAAAATTAGTTCCACTCAAAACTTCAATACCAGACAAGTAACTATTAATTGCAATAGGATTCAATGCTGCGAACATACAATATCCATTACATAATATAATCAAGAAAACTACTTTTCACATGTCATAAAAATAATACCACAAGTTAAATATATCTAACTAGAAAACATAATTAGTTAGATACGAAATCAAGTTATCCTTCCGTTGGACCAAATAATAATATATTTTAACAATTCATAAAAGTAAATGAGATGACTAATAAAAAATAAATAACATAAAATAAAATAAAATAAAATTATCATTAAGACCGTAACGAGTTTATCACCGTTGGGCAGAAAAACTCAATGTCTCTTATTTTATTTTATTAACTAAAGAACGTAAAAAGTTTATCACCGTTTGACAGAAAAACTTGTTGCTATGTTTATTCCACACATCACATATTCCAATTATAACCCTTAATTCAAATATTATACACACTATCCACGGTCCACCCAAACACACACCCACATAGACTCATCAACAAAGAAAAAAAGCTTTTTCTGCACTTGAATAGTTGGAAAATTAGCTGATCTTCTCCTCTGATACATTTCTCTGTTGGTTGAATCCCTAGCGAATTCCTTCACTACTAAACTAAGCAATTGAATCCTTAACAATTGAATGTAAACTTACTTTCCTTCATTCTCTGCTTCAGGAACCGAATTAGAGGAATCGAGGCTCTATTAAATTTTTAATACTCTGTTAAATGTTAATCTTGATTGCTGTAAATTGTTGCTCATAATGCTCTGTTAATGCTGATTTCTAGAAAATTAACATTGTATCATTGTCTTTGTTTACAAAATTCATAATTTTAGAAAAATGTGTTAAAGGAAGTTTAGGTTTAATGATTGGAAGTTCTTAACTTAATAGAATTTGTAAAATTTTTAAATTTTTTATTTTTATTTTTACAGTAGGTTTATTTGTTGTTGGTAGTGGTAAGGAGGGAGACAAAAGAGATGAGATGAGATGGGTTGGTTAGGATTTTGATGTTTATTATAGTTATTTTATTTTAGGGTATAATTATCATTAAAATAAAATTTCATTAAGTGTGTACACTGAAATAAATAGGTATGTAAACATAGAATTTCCCTCAACACTCCCATGTTGATTTTCCCATTTTGCCCATTTGGTAAGAAGTATGTGGACATTTTCCTTAAAAACCAATTTGATAATAATAATAAGCTCATAATTTGAATCTTATAACAAAAAAAATTTTAAATTTTAATTTTATCAATTTTAATTTTAAATTTTAAATTTTTTTCAATTTAAACCATTTGTCTATCTTCATTAAGTAAAATTAATGAAAAAATAAATATTTTAGTCATTAAACTTGATGAAAAATATATTTTAGATATTTTATGAATGCTTACATCAAGTTTAATAATTAAAATACTATTGTTTTGATCAATTTTACTTAACAAAAATAGACAAATGATTTAAATTGAAAAGAATTTAAAAATTAGTGTTTAAATTAATAAAATTAAAAATTCATAATTTATTTTGTTATAAGGTTCAAATTTTGAGATTTTTTTATGTAATTATCCCTATTTAAAATTGAAGACAATTAGAGTTATGTGGCTGGTTTTGAGAATGAGACCCCAAATCTAGGTCTCTCCACCTTCGCCACCGGCGACGGCGATGGATATATGAGGGACGGCGCTGGATATACGAGGATCTACATCTTAGGAGGCATGGCGGACACACACAGAGGAGGGTGCAACGAAGAAGATGGCTCGTATTTGCTATTGCAGCTGGGGTGAGGTAGAGTCACGGTGGTGGTGGACGATGGCGAAGAGAGTCCGGAAAGAGAGGAGAGTGAGGATGAGAGAGGCGATAGAGATAGTGAGAGAATGAATTGTTAGGGTTTGAGAAAAAATATATATACGGGATAATTTGGTTATTTTGTAAAAACTTATCCTTACGGACAAATTATTTTAAAATGTGTTGGATAAAAAAAAAATTTAATTAAATTTATGGACCGAACGCCCAAAAAAAATTGACAACATTTTCACAAAGAATATATACGTAGGATGGTAGTGAAGGTGACAACATTAGTAAGACTGAAATTTTGTTACATTTGGAAAATGTTTCCCACACTTAATAAGTAAAAACCTATTTTGCATCCAATTTAGTTTATTTTACAGAAGACTTTTTCAATTAACTCTCTTTTTCAATTAACTCTCTTATTGTACGTATCAAACACCAAAATAATAATAATAACAATAAAAATGCAGATCTAGTAAGTAAATGGAATTAAGATCTGCGGTGAACCTGTATGGTCAGTTAAACCAACATCATTGTGACAAAGCTATAATAAGCTGTGTTAATTGACCCAGTACCACACTACATGTCAAGAATATCTCCATCTTTCCAATCTGTCATACACAGTCATCCTCAATTACTTACTAATTTTATGCTAACATTACTGTTCCAACTCATCCTAATTGTCTTGTCTTTGCATAAAAAATTAGACATCGACAGCTTCAAAATACAGTGATTGGCTTGACTGGTTGATTGGTTAGTGAAACAGTTGCAAATACAGTATTGAAATTATTAAATATGAAGGTTAATCAATTTCTACTACCTAAGACCGTTCACCATAATTTCTGTAAAGGTGGGGCATTAATTTAACAATATAATTAAGTTCTCAAGATATTAGGTCAACATTTGTAGAAGTTTGGGCTTAGGCCAAGTTTGACAAGTCGAGAAAAAGTCAAAAAGTCGAAAAATTATTCAAAAAGTTAAAAAATTATCAATATTCACCAAAAGTCAAAAAGTACGATTGCACAACTCTCAATCCTAATTTTTCCCTACACACTAATTTATACAAATTTTTAATATACATTTTTCTATAAAAAGTCAAAAAGTTAACCCAAACAACCATATTTTTTTCGTCAACTTTTTAGTCCAAAAAGTTAAAAAGTGCACTTATTTAGGATATCCCAAACAATCCCTTAATAAAGTTCCATATGGTAGGAGTAAGAAAATCAACATTATTAACATTTTGAATATCATTTCCTTTTTTTTTGCTTTTTCTTTTTTTACTGATTAGTTGGCTTAGTAGATAAGATAATGCTAAGTGTACAGTATTAAAACACACAAAGAATACATAAAAAGTATTGTGCGATTGAAATATTATTTTAAGTATAGCTTACATCATATTTAAAATGAATGTTAACCATACAACGTATTTTTTGTGCTCTTTTTGTGTTATAATTATATGCATTTAGCATTACTGTACTCTCATATTAAGCATGATGCTCAAATTCGAGTCTTGCAATGCACTTTCCCCTCCTATCGATTGTTTAAAAATAATATTCCTTTTTGTTTTTGTTTTCGTTTTCGTTTTCAGTCTAATCAAAAGATAAATTACAAATGAGAATTATATCAAATTAGACATTCAATTATGAAAGAAAATCCAATCCATAGCTACAACACAAGTATACAATAATCCCCCACCCCCCCCCCCCCCCCCAAAAAAAAAAATCAAATCAAATCAAATAAAATCAAATACAAATACAATGAGAAAAGGTGAGGAGAGTCAAATTTCAAAAAAATAAAATAAAAAATTGAAGACTGAAATATGATTAGAAGTTCCTAAGAAGCCAAACCCCACTTCCATGATGTTTACACACGGAGAGGGCAACAGACAAGAAGAGAGACGAAGATGAAGGGTTGCTCCGCCCCATTATTTTAAACAATATTAGTGAAAAAGAATTTAACCAAAAAAAACTAAACCACCACCACTAAAACAATTGATAATATTAGTTAGACTCGATTAATTAACATCAAAATGATAATCAAATTTGTATTATCTTAATATCCCAGCTCTCTCTCTCTTTCTCTCATCTTCCTTCCAAATCCAATGTTTCTGCTATACCCACCATTTTAAGTCAAACACAATTATTCTAGTCGCTTCCCTCTCCAGGACCTCTCTCTTTTGATGCTCTTTTGTCACCAAGGGCTGTTGAATCTTTAACAATTCATAGAAGATTGTTACATGTTTCAAAATTTACATGTATTTCAAGAGGTTAATGTTTTTGATCTGATTAAATGTAATTGAAGAACCTAATTTTCGTTATTTGATACAAAGCAGCGAGCCAAAAATGATAGTGTTCATGGGATTTAGATAGTTAGTTGGGTAGTTGGTGGAAGTTGATGAGTCTGATTATGAGTTTGGCAACTCAATGGAGGAACTTCAATTTAGGATAAGATGATGATGGAGGGATCCGATAACTGGAATTCAAGACTGCTCAACCGTTTCATCCTTTGCCTGCTCATATCTTTCCAATCAGCTTGTGGTCAAGAAGGTTAGTATGTGAATTTTTTTTATTTCTTAACATTAGTCCTAATTATTGTTACAAAGGTCTCAATAGGGTTAATTGTAACTATTTGATGCAATACAAATCTCAACCATATTTGGATCTTAATCTTGAAATCAAGGTTAATATTATGCTCACCTATGTATTTGGATCTTAATCTTGAAATCAAGGTCAATATTATGTTCACCTATGTTTGTAGGTGTAAATGTTATGTATAGCTTTTGGGTAATTTTTGAAACTGTTCTGCATATAACTCTGCCTATATACTATGATCAGATCTTCAATTAAACAGTTAAAACAGATTAATATCGTTAAGGGTTTTCTTTCTTTAGCCTAACAATAATGATCAACAACAGTTAAAATATCATAATCACAAGTTTCCGATTGGTTAGATCAATCTGATGATTACCTAGATCCATGTGATGATTATAGTGTTCAATGATATGCAGATCTTTGTAGATGATTAGAATACAAAAAAGTGTTTTAAGTTGTCAACAATCAATGGTAATCCCAAAATGTTCTATTCTTATTATTGTTAAATGTAATTTTATGCAGGCTTTGTCAGTATACAGTGTTGTGGTGATTTGAATTTTACAGATTCAAAAACCAATATAAGTTGGAAAACGGACAGTGATTGGTACCCAGATAGATTCACCTGCCAAGACATAGTCAGGCCAGTGAAAAACGATACAGGCTATAATAAGGCTCGGTTTTTCAATTCACGGTTTGGCAACAAATGGTGTTATAACTTAACGACAGTAAAGAATCAAGATTATCTGATAAGGGGTACATTCCGTTATGGAGATCTGCAGGGGATACCTCCAGGCTCCTTCTTTAATGTTTTGATCGGTGTTACACCGATAGGGACCGTGAACTCAGTGTATGAGACAGAAGTGGAGGCAATTTTTCGAGCTACCAATGACTACATTAACTTCTGCTTAGAGAAGGGAAAGGTATATCCTTACATTTCGAAGCTTGAACTAAGGACTTTGAATAATTCTCATTATTTCCAGCTGGAGCCCTCCGGTGTTCTGAAATTGATTGACAGATTTGGTGTCGGGAGTGATGGGCAGAAGATCAGGTATGCTACTCTGTTCACAGCAAAAGAAGGAAAATAAGAAGACACATGGATAAGCTAAGAGTTTTTTTTCTGAAGATGAAATATAAAATACCAAACATGACTTCATCGTATCTACTACACACAAACACATATAATATAGAATGTATACATACAAACATATATTGTTAAAGATTGAGAACCCTTTTCCGTGTTTAACATTTGCAATCTCAGGTATCCATATGATCTATATGATCGAATCTGGGGAAAGGAGTTGAATCGCAGCCAATCAGCCAACCAGATATTATCATCGACCGCCAATATCACCAATGCTAACATAACAGCACCTTCTCCTCCTATCAAAGTGCTAAAAACAGCTCTAACCCATCCAGATCATTTAGAGTTCCTGCACGATGACCTTGTTACTGAGCAGACCAATTACAATCTCCACCTATACTTTCTCGAGCTCAATGATTCTGTTCAAGCCGGGGAAAGGGTGTTCGATGTATACATCAACAATGAGAAAAGCAAAGAGATTGATATATTGGCTGGCGAGTCTAATTACAAAGCAGTCATTTTGAAATTCACTGCAAATGGGTTTCTTAATCTGACCTTGGTCAAGGCATCAAATGGGTCCCTGTTTGGCCCAATTATTAATGCTTATGAGATCTTGCAGGTGCACCCATGGGTTCAAGGGACTGCCCAAGCAGATAGTAAGTTACCATGTATTTCTCACACCTGGATTTACATTCCACTTGTTTACTTTGTGATACTATTGAACAGCTCTCTCTCTCTCTCTCTCTCCACAGTGGATGCGATTTTCGAGGTTAGGAATGAGTTACTGGCTAGTAACCAAGACAACGAGATCTTGAAGGCTTGGTCAGGAGACCCTTGTCTTCCTCTTCCCTGGCATCGTCTGTATTGTGAACCCATCAATAACTCCCTAGTCATCACTACATTGTAAGTTGCGCCTCCTCTTTCTGAAGGTCTGGCAGTTGGGTTTATATGGAACGCGAGTTATTAATCTGTTTTGTTTCTCCATTCCCAAAACTCCGTTTTCAGGAACCTTTCTTTCAGCAAACTCCAAGGACCACTTCCTTCCAATATCACTATGTTGACCCATCTAAAGGAATTGTATGATTCACAACTCTATTTATTGTTGTCAATATGATTTAAGTTGTCCAAGTTGTGTTGAACTACATGTACCTCATTCCTTGCTTGTGACATGCAGGAACATGAGCAACAACGACTTTATTGACACCATCCCAGAATTCCCAGTCTCTTCCATGTTGACATCAGTGTAATTTATTCTCCCTAAATCAATGTAGTTCATAATTAGTTAAGCCATTTAGTTCCACCGACTCTGCCATTTTAATCTTAATTTACAAAATGTTGAGGAACTTAAAAGGATATGTTGTAGACAATCAACCAACTAGAATTTTTAAACCATTTCGTAGTCGGATTCTATAACGTTACATTCATCTAACTCTACATACAAATAGTATAATCTCAAACTCAGAAACATTGTATAAAAACAGTCAATATCTATACTTTATATATGCATACAGCCAAATCCTTCTATTCATATTGTTAAGGGGCAGCCAAATCCAACATTGCAGACTCAAAAATCTGGGCAATACAAGTGCACCAACGTACACAATGCATTCAAAACCTGCGTAACCAAAAGCATATATGCTCAGCATTTCACGTTCTGCTATTCTTCTCCACCACATTTTCTACCTACAACTCGTCATGAAATTCACGATTTCAATAGTATACATAAGATAACATTCATGTTTTGATTGTTGTTTCATTTGCATTAATGTATCAGGGATCTAAGCCACAATGATCTCATGGGGAAGATTCCAGAATCTCTTACCTCACTTCCATATTTGAGAATATTGTAAGTTATTTCAATACTTGTGTTTTACCATTATAGATAAAGTAGAAAGAATTTATACAAGAGAAAGGAGGGGGGAGGGGAGGAAAGTCTTCCTTTATTCACCACCGCATCAACTTCAGCCGTTATGTGTTTCCTCAGGTATTTTGGGTGCAATCCTCACTTCAGTAAAGAAATTCCTACCAGCCTTGACAGTTCAAGACTTACAACAGAGTATGAAACTTATTCCTCCAAATGCAACAGCAATTTATGCCTCCATGATAAAGGGGAGAATCTGATTTTCTTTTCTTTATTATTTTATTATTATTTTTTCAAATCTCTATGTTTCAGCAAAGGGATATGTGGTTCTCAAGGATCCTCACATTCGGTACAGCGAATAATCATAGGCACAGTTGCAGCTGGATTGTTCATAGTCATGGTTGCAGTTGCAATTTTCTTTGTTTGCTTCTACAAACAAAAATTAAAGACTAGGGGAAAATTCAACAGTAAAGGAAACCCAATGACAAAGAGTGAGTGCACAAGTCTCTCCTTTCCTCTAGGATCTCCTAATTATACCTATAGGGTCCTAGAAGAAATCACGTGCATTATGAATTCAGAATCATAATCTGTGCTAGAAGAAATCACATGCATTATGAATTCAGAATCATAATCTGATTTTTCTCATTGTAGGTTGACAATCTCAAAACTGTAATTTCCATATCTATACACTCAACTTTCAAAACAACTAAAGAGTTTCATAGACATTTTCAACAAGTATTAGCTTACTCATTTATTGTGTTCTGATACTTTGTACGTTCAATTATTTGTTATGGTTTCTCAATGAAATTCTCCTAAATTGCAGATGTAATATTTTCTATACCCAGCATGGATGATATTATTGTGAAGTCAATATCCATAGAGAGTTTTACATTGGCATCTATAGAAACTGCCACCCAAAACTACAAAACTTTGATAGGCGAAGGTGGCTTTGGATCCGTTTATCGTGGTACTCTACTTGATGGTCAGGAAGTGGCAGTAAAGGTCCGTTCAGCCACTTCAACTCAGGGAACTCGTGAATTTGATAACGAGGTAAAGTACTATATCACTTTATTGCATACATACATTTGAAACTCACTTCCTGTTGAATGTTCATATCTACTCTCTCCAAGTTAACATTTACCTAAAAATTCCATAAAGATATTCTTCACATGGGTCATGGAAATGTCAAGTATCATTAGATCTTCTACATTTTTACCTGTTCCATGATAAGTTCCCCAACCATTCTGGCAACAACTTAAGCTACTGGAATGACTAATTATGTTTTTATCATACTTGGTTCACTAGTCCATGTTTAATTTTTTTTTTCTATTTTCATCAAATAAGGAAATAAAATAATGTTGTATTTTTGCACTTTTTCTTATCAATAGTTTTATCTGTTTCCATGATTACAATCTGTTAAAACTGAAATATGTTCAGCAGTTTTATCTGTTTCACAAGACGACTGACAGTTGTTATCAATGCATTTTACAGCTGAACCTGCTATCAGCTATTCGGCACGAAAATTTGGTCCAGCTCCTTGGATGCTGCTGTGAAAATGACCAACAAATTCTTGTTTATCCTTTTATGTCTAACGGCTCTCTACAGGATCGCCTTTATGGTACTCCTTGTCCAAATCTGAAGCTCTTCAATTACATCTTTTTTAATGCTCATTATTTATCCTTCACCAATTTTTTAACAGGGGAGGCAGCAAAACGAAAAACGCTGGACTGGCCAACCAGACTTTCCATTTCTCTTGGTGCTGCTCGAGGCAAGTAATATGCGATCTGTAGCATTCATGGATTTGGTTATATTCTAGTCTATCAGAACTAAATGGAATGGACACAGCAAGAATTTATTTATTTTGTCATTTATTTCTTTGGACACAAGAGAAAGGGTAATGCTAGGGATACAAAATTTTCTACCAAATGAATGATCAAATGTCTCACATGAGTGTGGGGGTCCACTTTTTTATGGACCCCACGCCCATGTGAGATATTTGGTCATTCGTTTGGTAGAAAATTTGGGACCTATAGCATTTTCCCAAGAGAAAACCTAATGTCCCCAACAAATAAGGGGAAAACATTAAATGGACTTTGACTATGACATTATTTGGTATGAACTTAGCATCCAACATTCTAGTTCAAATTAATAAATAAATAATATCAGCAACATTTGAAGCATGGAAGAGAACTGAATGCAGGCAAGCAGCAATAGAGTTTGACAAAATGCAACTTGTAATTTACGAGAATTTAATTTAATACAATTTACAAAGTCACAAAAGCATTTTTAGATGTGCACGAAGTAAAACTTTCAGAGAAACAAAGAGTAGAAGAGAAATTAATTAAATGTAAAGATACTTGGAGAAAATATTTTAATGCAAAATGCCTATCACAAAGAAAAAAGGGAAATGTCAATGTAGAACCATGATCAACATATATAGCATTTTTTTTTTTTTTTCCTAATATTAGAGGAATCATTATTTCTGCCCAGGATTGTGTAGTCTTTTTTTGTAGCCTTCAGAAAGACTTGCACACTAGCTTAACCCCAAAAAAATATATATATACATATACGATCTGTTATAGAGAAACCCTGGATATGTCAGTCAAGCTTTCACAAATGTTGCAGGAAGATAAGCCATGAACCTGTTTTGTGCCTTTAGTGGACAAGATAAGTCATGGATTTTCTTGATGGAGGACACCAGGGAAGCTCACAAGTGTGTAAGCACACATCTCTAATCCCCTAGTATGTAGATATGGTTGAACAGTTTCTACAACACCCTGAAGTTGATAGTGAAAGTCTTGGTCAAGTATAGGATACACGGTAAGATGAAATCATTAACATTGACCTTATTGATATGGAAAAATATGTTAAGCCCCTAGGATGGAAGGAGCTCACTTTTTTGGTATTTGGGAAGTGATTACAGTAAGGTACGAATATAGATTAGAACAACAGATCATAGCATCTCTGATTCACAGGTGGCTGCAGGGCACAGATTGTGTGTCAAGGATACAAGTGTTTCTGGGAATGGAAGATGGTGTCAGCAAATATTGGCAATGATCCTAACTTGACAGAGGATGAAGATTGGTGAGAAACTTCAAGTTAAGAAAAATTAGAGACAAAAAGATTAATGAAGGCCATTGAATCTTCATCAGCCCAAAATTGAAGGAGTGATCTCACGAGAACTGGCCTACGGAGATGATGAGTTGCATCTAAGCCACCTTTAGAAAGTGAACATAGGGAGGTATATCATTGACATAGATCTAAGAATACTATGTATAACTCGATTAGTGCTGTTCAATCCTGGTCCAACAGGAAGTCCCACCTAGTGTTTTGTTGATTCAACATATCCACTTTATCAAAATTACCTCACTTGATCATCTCATCTGATAATTGTTTAGTTAATTCCACAGAAATTTGATCATTAATTCTTTCTTCTTCTAAGCAGTTTCACTTTTCAGGTTTGCTGTATCTTCACACATATGCTGGGCGCTGTGTCATACATAGGGATGTAAAATCAAGCAACATACTCCTAGATCATAGCATGTGTGCCAAGGTGGCAGACTTTGGTTTTTCAAAATATGCTCCTCAAGAAGGGGATAGTGGTGCTTCTCTAGAAGTAAGGGGGACAGCCGGCTACCTGGATCCAGAGTAAGGACCAATGTCTTTTTATGCACATACTTGATTTCGACTTCCATACCGTGCTTTACGCTTAGACTACAGAGTCCGTGGATCTACTATTTTACCAAACAACTGTATGTTCACCATTCATGTAGTAAATTGCACATGGATATAAATCCTAAGCAGATCATTACCAAAAAGCTCCTATTTTAGCAATTCTGTTATATTCATCACCCCCTAATGCTCCTTTCAGGCATATTCGAATGCATTATAACCTCAAAAATATTCACCATCTCTCTAAATGTCATGTGCTTGTATTGTTCAGGTACTATTCTACCCAGCATTTATCTGCAAAAAGTGATGTTTTCAGCTTTGGTGTTGTTCTACTTGAAATAATAAGCGGTCGAGAGCCTCTCAACATCCACAGGCCACGCAATGAATGGAGCTTGGTTGAATGGGTATGGATCAATATGTTTCTAACTACTACGGTTGACAGTCAAAATGTTGCTCTTTTGTGTGCCACATCTAATGACACAAGCATGCAAGTCTTTCACACCTCAATTTAAAATTTGAATTATTGATTTTTCACTGCATAACTTCCTCATTTCCTAGGCCAGAAACTAAAAACTTGGCTAACAGCAAAATCAACAATCAACATAAAATCAGCTAGTTGGTCTGACATGCATATCAAGTTCTCTTTAGTTCAGATCTTTAATGTTATCATCTTGCTTGCTTTTTTCTTTTATAAATAAATAAATAAAAGGAAGAAGAAGAAGAAAAAGATAAGAGGTGAAATTTTGGCTATTTCATCATATTACAAAACAGTAGAGGCCCAGTCACCTGTTTCCATTCTTTCTTCCTATTCTGGTCCTGGCCTTGCATGCATATTGGGTTGACCAAACACATAAGAATACGAAATCGCAAACCGTTTGTAGGATATAGTTTTAGCAGTAAGGAAACTAAGGCATAACATGTCTATATTAGCTACTTATTCTAGAAATTTTTATTTTGTTTTTTTCTTGATCATTATATATATATTTTTTTAAATTTTGTTTAATTTCTTCGAAGGAATATAACTAACAAAAAAGTACCTTTTGCATACAGGCAAAACCATATATAAGGAATTCAAGAATTGATGAAATTGTGGATCCTAGCATAAAGGGAGGGTACCATGCAGAGGCCATGTGGAGAGTAGTGGAGGTGGCACTAGCATGTATTGAGCCCTTCTCTGCTTATCGACCATGCATGGCTGACATTGTACGGGAGCTGGAGGATGCTTTGATCATAGAGAACAATGCATCTGAATATATGAAGTCCATAGACAGCTTTGGAGGATCTAATCGATTCTCCATAGAGAGGACATCTGTTCTTCCAGTTCCATTGACTCCAACACCAACGGAGCCATCTCCCATCCTTTCGCAACCAGCTCCACCACAACCAAGATAATTATTTGGGTGGCTGAGATTTCCTTTAATTCCAAGTGATGTTCAGTTTAGTCACATCACATGATCGATAGCAAGAAAAAGTGAGGTTGAACCCTCAATGCTCTCTTATAAGATATATTAAAGCAACTTGATGTCGATTCAATTTTTCTAAGCCAAACAGACTCTAGCAACAGCTGTAATGCTTAGGCACTATATTACCTAATTTTCTCATTATTATTATACAGAGGCGAGATCACTGAAAATCGGTGCCTCATGACTTGTAATCACTTCGGGGCAGTCAGAACACACAGGCAACAGCAATCAGTCATCCAGTTGAGCTGATATTTAGAAAGAACTTAAGGTGTCACAAATTGTAGGCCCAGCAGAAAAGAGAGAAGAAATGTTTTCTGAATTGTGAACTTGCATCACTAAAGTTCAACCAAGGAATGGATAAACAGATGGTACAAAAATATACTAGCTTTACTTGAATGATATTCTTAATATCACACACTCACACAGTGAAAGATGACACAATGAAGTCCATATTGAAGCTCCTTCACTGAAGCAGGCTCTTAAATTGATAATGTTGTTTAGTGGCATTCTAGGTGAAGAGAAATCGGAGGCCCTTGACTTCATAAAGGAATGTGAGAGGGGTATGTGTGCAATGAACATGAACTATTAGTAGGAAAAACTCAAGATGTTTGATTATCATATTTAATTTTTCAAAAAATTGATACATGAGGTCGCAATGGCATTATCAAATGAAACTTGATCTGACGTAACAGTTCAGAAAATTTGCCAATTTGTATAAAATTCTCAAGTAAAGCCCAAAAGAAAATAATGAACACGGAGATATCCAAACCATGACCCATTTACTTTCTTTAAAAACATAAAATTAGAATGCTCTTTTTGAGTTCAAATTGTCCCTTAATTTTCACCAAAGCAATTGAGAAATGAGCATCCAGAGCACCATTTTGCATTACTTTCCTCGAGACAAGGATTGCTTAAATACACGATATCAAGAGATGTTTCCCAAGAAGAAAGAACCAAATTAGATTAGTCAATAAATTTGTGAACCTCACAATCTAAGAGGCTCAAATTACACCCAACAACTTGACACACTCATTTAGTTGTCCCCTTTAATTTGGATGGGCTGGCTATAAACACTTCACATTGCATGAACAACTAGAAATTTTATCAGAACTTCACATCACATCTCAAATTAGAAATTTTCTATTAAATTCTACATTAGCAAAATTAAAATCTTTTTTTTTTTCTTCTTATTTTTGGCTCAATAGAAAAACTAAAAATGGTCTATTGTCATCGAAAGTGATGAGGTTCCCCATTTACTTAGGAGATGAAATTTCAGTTAAATTGCCATAGCAAGTATAACTAAAGAGAAAACGAACAGATCTGTGAAGCACATCTCAAACCAAAAAGAAAGATAAGTGATGTTATAGAAATCAAAGTCAGCAAAAAAGAACTATATAGATGAATGAATGAATGAACAACAGTAATGTCATTAACAACAACGAACAGAGACTAATATATATATTTAGATTAAAAAAAAAAAAAAAACAAACCTAATGCACAAGCTATCACTTGAAGGCCTGTATCATGATTTATAGACATGCATTCGCTCATTCCGAGATGAGAAAAGATGATTGAATTATATTTGTAACAAGATCTGAGAGAGAGAGAGAGATTTGAATGTCATACCCAATTGAAGTAGGAAGTGGAAGTGAGGACGGAGATTGAGAGAGAGCGAGAGAGTCTTGTCTTGTGTTACTGGGCCTGATAACTATTTTTTAAGTATTTTTTTGTTTCTGTTTTTATTTTTAGTTATTTTTAAATAAAAAAAGATATTTTAAATTTTACTAGATAGATGGACTTCAAAAAAACCAAAAAACAAAAACAAAACAAAACAAATCAATAAAGACAAAAAACATATATAAAAAAAATTATTTTTTTTAGTGATTTTTTTATTTAACTTAAATCCTTTTACATTAGGACTCGGAAAGTAAATTTTTTTTAAAATGCATTAAAAAAAATTTACAAAAAACAAAAAAAATTTAACTATTTTAAACGTTGCTAAACAAAGCCTAAATCATATTTTTATTAATAATTTGATGTAGTGGTCGAGAATCATTGAAAACTTGAAGAAATTATGATAATGTCTTCTCTAACCATATATTTTAGCAATCAAATATTTATGATATTTATACATTTTCAATAGGAAGCAGTTTGTCTCCGATTCTTAATCGGATTGGATGATATTATTCTGTCTATGAGGGCTCATCATAGATCTCGTTTTGATAATCTGAACCGTTGAATGTATAGAACTCATCGAGTACTATATGCCTTTAAAAAATCACATTAATCGAATATCGATAGCTATGTGATCAATCAATTTTGTATAAAAAAATAGACGATGAACAAATTAACATTGATAAAAAAACTAATAAGATGAGATAGCTATCGATATTCGATCAATGTGATTTTTTTACAAGCATAGAGTACTCGACGAATTCTACATATTGAACAATTTAGATTATGAAAACAAAATCCGTAATAAATTCCTATAAACCAAATAGTACCGTCTAATTTGATTAAGAACCAGAGCCAAGCTGCTCCGTTTTCAATAAAAGAGATTTTGTGTACATATGTTGACAACATGTAAACGCGTTGACAAGTTCCCTATTAAAAATAGATAATTGAATAATATGCCCAACTATGTAACATTTTGTTCAGTCTACATCTCCAATAATAATAGATATTTTACTTATTTAAAATTACTATAAAATATATATTTTATTTTACTTATTAATTATTTTATATTTTTATTTTAATTATACTTTTTATTTTAACTATTCATTCAAATACTATTAACTTTATAGCACATCACATTAATAACAAAAATAAAGAAAAATGTTTCTAATGCTTAAATTTCGTTTGACATTAATTAATATAATTAATTTTTTTGTGTTGAGAATTTTTTAGCATGACTTTTAAGCCTTGTTTGGGTACTCCCAAATAATCCAAAAAGCCAAAAAGTTACTCAAAAAGTTAAAAAATTAACACTATTCACCAAAAATCAACAATTACGACTACACAACTCCCAATTTAAATTTTCCTCTAAAAATCAATTTTCACAATTTTTTATTACACATTTTTCCATAAAAAGTCAAAAAATTAACCCAAACATCCATATTTTCAATCTCAATTTTTTAATCAAAAAAGACAAAAAGTACACTTATTTAGTCTTCCCAAACTTGGCCTTAGTCTCGTTTAGTTCGAATTTTTTGACTTTTTTTTTAACTTTTTTAACTTTTGTGGAAAAAAAATAATAATAATTATGAGTTAGATACAATATTTTATCTTA
Source organism: Camellia lanceoleosa (assembly GCA_025200525.1). Lineage (NCBI taxonomy): Eukaryota > Viridiplantae > Streptophyta > Magnoliopsida > Ericales > Theaceae > Camellia > Camellia lanceoleosa. Next base: position 38,799 of record JANUSC010000236.1, read on the forward strand.
TTAGCTTATTTAGTCTATTTTGTCATTTTATACTTTTTTAGCCCCAAAATGATAGTCAAACCAGGACTAAATACATTTTGCAAGCTCCATGTAGCTAGTAAATGTGAATTGAGTTAAAATGTCTAATCATTGAAGTTAAAAAAAGCGAATCATACTAGACATTTTAACAAACAAACATTATATGCCTAATGAGTTGAAGATACAATTACTCATTAACAAAAGGGTCTTCATTTTATAGTTTGCTTATTCTTTTGGTATCCATCTTTACTATTTCTTTGTTCACCACCAGCTTTTAAAAACCAGTAGAGAGTAAGTCATCACTGCTGAAATTAATTGCTAGCAAGAAAGCTAGTTTTTGTGCACTAATTGCCAAAACATCCTCTACAATGGATGGAGGCAGTTGGATATCCAATTTAGCCTATCTGTAATGAACTATGAAGTAAAAATACCAACTGGGGCTAGCCTACTTGGCCATAACCTTTGCCTGTCGTTAGGAGGTTAGGTGTTCAGGTTATGACTCTCTAAACTCCCCCCTCCCCTGGGCTTCGGCCTCCAGTATACCAAAAAATAGAGAAAAGTGAACTATGAAACAAATATTAGGGAAGGTTTTCAGAGCCTCATGGTGAATTCGTCATTGACATTTTAAACAGAGGCTGAGACTTCCAATAGCCCATTGTGTCTGAGCAGTGCTTCCGGAGAAGGTTCACGCCCTCGGAATTCCACAAAAACCTAGACAAAGCAAGTTAAGAACAACAGGCTAAGTTGAAGAATAAGGTAGTTATGCACCAGTGAGAAAATTAATGGAGCATAGAGACGCTAGCAAAGAGCTTGGTCCATTGAATATTTATTACATTGAGTAAATACAGAACTTCATAAAGAAAAATATGGCGTCATCATATCTAACCTCTAATGGTGCTTTTCCACCTCCGAGAGCAAGTACAGTATCTCGGAACCTGTGCCCTGTTTCCTTGACAGCCTGTTGCAAGATGGAGAACCGACCCTTAATAATCATATTTGAAATATATGCCTTCATACCGTGGAAGTTCAAATATTGAGAAACAAGTGAATCAGAGCTGCAGACCAGCAATATAACAAAATGCATACAATGTTCACAGACCACATCATTGACGTATCAGTGGATTTGAGATGAATTCGTGGGCTGCCTACAAACTCTTGAGAAAACTGAAGGGAGCCTAGCATCTTAAAGAATTACATGACAAGAAGGCACTAACTTTCTTGTGCCACAAACACAAATCTCGTCAGCTCCTACACAAATCTTGTCAGCCCTTTTCTCTTATGCTCTCAACTCCATACAAGGTCTTGAAATATCAGCAGACCTTCTCATTCCAATCATTAACCAAACTTGAAAGCAATCATCTCAAACCACCATCAGCCACTATGGCAAATCTATGACTCAACAAGGCCACAGATACAAAAAGTCCTTTCTTGCTATTTAGTAATGCAAGTATGCATGGATGCACACACACTCACAAATGATCCATTTTAATTGCAACACATAAAGAAAATGGATAATTGATAATTGATGGAACAAATAAAAAATAAAAAACATTATTTACAAACAAAAAACCCCATAAATTAGAAAAAAAAAATTGGGTGGGTTAGAAAATTGTAGATTTATTGTCTAACAATTAATTTCAATTATACATCTCTGTAATTATTTCAGTGGTGGCTCCATTCCGAAGATGAAAAATTGTCTAGTCAAGTCAAAGGGACACTGATTAAATCCTTCAGAAGGGGTCCAAATGCACAACCATTTTATCAAAAGAAGAATTTGGAATGGTAAAGAAATCAATCATGCCAAAAAATTAATTCTAGAAGTCTTCCTTATACAACAAATTTGCATGATATAGGAACTGGTTGAAAAATAAAGGCTGTAGAAAGACACTGCTGTTCAACAGCTATAGGCAAATATAAACAAGAAAAGAAAATTATTTGAGAAATTCATACCTTCTCATCATTTAATCCAGCATCCTCAAATGCTGAGAAAGCATCTGCAGACAACACCTCTGCCCACTGCAAAATTTGAATGTTTGCTATCAAAAATTTTAGAGAGAGAGAGAGAGAGAGAGAGAGACAGAGACAGAGAGATCATAAATGTATAAGCAATCAGAAATGACTGAGAAACAAATACCTTGTAACTGTAGTATCCAGCAGCATATCCACCTGATAATAAAAGACACCCATGGCCAAGGAACAATAAGTTACAAAATATTACCATAGAAATATCATAGCAGCTTACAGCTAAAAAATTAGATATATTGCTCAGATACAGTGAAATTATTAGGAAGAGCAAACCTGCAAATATATGGCTAAAACCGCAAAGAAATCTGTCCTCTGGCAATGGAGGAATCACTTGTGTTCTTTTACTAACCCTCTGATCAACATCAAAGATTGATTCTGATCCACCAGGAACATACTTGGTATGCAGCTCCAGATCAAGACATGAAAATCTCAACTACAAAACACAATAAGATGACAAGAAACAATAATTTATTCCATGTATCCAAATGGTGTTGAATTATCAAAGTCTCTTCCTGCAAAGAAATGCACTTAATCAATTAAAACATGCCACCTAGCACAGTCAGTCAACCTAGAAACAAAACATGGCCAAAATGAAATTCAAATTAAAGCCTGGAAGTATATTAGTAGTTAAAAATTCTAAATCAGTAATACAATGCAGAAAGAAACAGACAAAAAAATAAAATATAAATAAAAAAGCAACACGTTCCCCTGACCTGACGAAGACTTATGGAGCCTGCACGGTAAGTTCGGGCTGCAAGGAGCTTCTTATATATGTCTTCAGGGAGACTCTCTCCAGTTTCATAGTGCTTCGCTATGCCCATCAAAGTATCCCTGCAGCACTTTGTAAAAAATTTAATGATAGTAGTAAATAATATACCATACATTTGCAGCACTTTGTAAGACTGGAGTAAGAGAGCACACATTCCTACATCATCAGGAGTTAACATCAATTTGTTATTATTTTCATTAGGACCTTGATAATACATCTTCACAGGTGACAAAAACACGGTTATAGAATTAAATGACCAGATGCAAGGATGAAGTTGTCCACTCATCCTCAAGAGAGATAGGAGTTTCCCACAAACCATAAAATATGGGATTCAAACACAGCTTTTGCACCCTTTTGCCTTGAAGTAATGCTAATAACACCAACCAATTTTATGAACAGCTCTAACCAAAAGATAAGGCAGTTGAAAGTAGACCACCAACAACCCACTACTTTAAGATTTCCCAGTTGTCAATTTGTAAATAATTCTATAAATTTCATGGAGTAACATTGAACTTTACCACTAATTCTTTGTCTAAGCAATTAACTAAAAAGGACAAATACCTAAAAAAATGTTAAATGAGATTACAGGGAAGCAACCTTACCTATGATAACACCAATTTTCCATGAATTGAGAAGGCAATTCAACAGCATCCCACTCTATGCCTCGGATACCAGCCACTAGACCCTCATCCTGTTTCGTCAGCATATGCTGAAGTGCATGACCAAACTCATGGAAGACTGTCTCAACCTGCAAATAACATCAGCAATTGACAATTTAACAAATAGCACATTACAGTATTAAAGAAGTGAGATGCTGTCCTTGCAAAAGCCAAGCAGATACATTCCTGATTCATTCTAAAATATCTTATTTGTTTAATAATCAGTGAATCATTCCAAAAGGATCTTCCTTCTTCAACTCCAGTAAGTGCATTTGCTTTATGGCATTCATAAAAAAAAAAATATTATCTCGCTAAAGAAAATATGCAAAAAGATTCATGTAGCTGACCCCATTTAATGGGACTTAAGGCCTAATTTGGTTTGGTTTAAAGAAAATATGCAGAAAGAAATGCAAGATAAAAGAAAAAATTACTTTAGTATATATTAGCGTCACATAGTGATTGGAGTTCAAATGGATTTGCAACTACACAGGCTGATACAGCATGTTAGTTATATAATGGCTGAAGAATTGCTATTCGTAGAAGGCATTTTCCAGGATGCAGTACTCAAAAACTAACATGACTACATTACTTTAGGACGGCACAAGAAATTTTGATGTCATTAAAATTTTTACAAAATGATAACCACTTTTCACTCAAATCATTGGATTTGGAAGTAAGGAAAACCAAACCCTTTTGAATCCAGGCTTCATCACATGACTGGAGTACATTCCATTTACGAAATGGGTTAGCCCCAGACCTATTTCCTTCAATCTGGTGTGCAATTTTTAAGATCCTACCACTTCTTGCTTGTTTAGACAACCACACTACAATTGTAAATGAATACTACCACACTAGACTGAAACTGCTTTTGGCTAACATAAAGCACAAACTCAAACTCTATATGATTTACATCATCTAGAGTATCCTGTATACTTCCAAAGACAATCAGGAGGTAGAAAATTCAAACTTCAGATTCAAGCTGCAAATTGAATTGGATGTATTATTTTTGTCCACTCTCACCCAAAGGCCCTCTAACTGGGCCCCGGACAAGATTCATGATAAACAGCTTGAGATGTTGCTTGCTAGTTGCTACTCAAAAATCTCTGACCCAGAGGTCCTCTAACTGGGGCCCGGACAAGATTTATGATAAACAGCTTGAGATGTTGCTTTCTAGTTGCGACTCCAAATCGTTTCCACTTCCAGTCATTTTAAGAACCCAAAATTTCAGTAACTTGAGCTAAAAGCTAACGTACTTACCTCACGGAATGTCATAAGGCTTGGTTTGTCCCCCACTGGTGGCATTTGATTGCACACCATGTGAGCAACAGGCAACCTAGGTGAGCTACCATCTTGTGAAAATACACGGCTTCGAGCAACAACCTCATCCATCCATGCACCTCCCTGTTTTTCAGATGGACGAGAATATGGATCAAAATAGAAGTACGCAATTGCATTGCCTGAAAAATCTTTGATACGGTAGAATCTCACAGCCTTGTCCCAAACCTAAAAGTGATAGCTTCGTAAAATTAGAATATGAAACCATCTCCTATTACAAGAAGCAACCAAGCAAAATAAAGAAAGAAATTGAAATATATTACCGGAGCTAAACCATCAGCTGGTTCAATATCAATCCCAAAGAGCATCTTTGCCAAGTTGAAAAGGCCATCCATAACTTTAGGCAATGAGAAATACGGGCGTAATTCTTCCTATATAATTTAAACCATAAAATCGTAAGTTCAGCCATGTAACACTTGGAGATACATGTTAAAATCCACAAATGCCAATAGCTCCCGTTCAACACACGGCAACCATTGCAAAGAGATACGTGTTAAAATCCACAAATGAAAGTTGTGCATGCAGTTAAAATTCAAAGCAAAACTGCTAGCAAGACAGGTCACATGGGAAACCGCAGCTTCAAATACAACACAATAGAAGTCATGAACAGAGGACCTACAATGTTATCATATGCTGGCTAAAATAGCACGTCTAAGACCCTCAAAACATATATTCAGTGGCAAATCCAACATGCCCAAGATTGCAACTTGCAAGCTTTGAGGCAGAAAAAAAAAAAAAATTGCTCAAGTTACCAATGAAGATATTGGCCAGGGGAGTTGGTGGCAAGGATTGAGGAAACTGCATGGCAATCAAAGAATGTGCATGCAGTCTCAAACATGATATAGGTCATGGTGGTTGGATCTCAAACTCAAAGGGTAGTGGTCTCAAAATTGAAATAGGGTGTGGCTCAGTTCTATTGAGGGGCAGAGAAAATGGACATGGGTTGGAAGGGGCAAATGGGTTGAAACATGAAATAATAGAAGGTTGTTGATTCTGTACCGAAGCCTGGATCAAGAAGCAAATAACTATGGATCATGACCCCAAGTATGGCTTCAAGTCAAAGAAGGTGAATACTGTCATTAGGTGCAACCATCTGGTCCTAGTGTGTGGGTCACACTTGACAGCCTGCTGGGGTCTTTAGCTCGAGATCTCGTGGGCTTTCATCAAAAGTGAGTGCAGGACAAAGCAGGGACTTCACATTTCCAGTGAGACACAGACCCAGGGGTTATTTCATTATTGTTTATAGTCCCAAAAAAAAAAAAAAAAAACTTGAAGCACAACTACTGAGGCCTGTTCAAACAGAAGCCAGACAATGGGGGGCTGAGTCAGTTGATATTGAACAAGGTAGGCAAAAGACAAACCAAGGAGTGGTGTCGGGTCGATAGTAATGGTGCACAGGGAAGATACAAATTGTGAGCCAAAGAGGTTTTTGTAGGCGAGTGAATTTATCACAGAGCAATCAAAGGATAGGCGGAGACACAGGGATTGCACCATTTATTTTTATCTTTTACTTAGCAAAGAGGTTTAGTGTTGTTTACTTTTGTTTTGAGTGCACCAGTGTACTTGGGTTCATAAAATAGACCTTTGTCAATTTGGGCTACTCAGAGTGTTAGAAAAGTTTAGCATGAACAGGAAGTTTTTTAAGGTGTTGTCTCTTTTATTTAGCAAAATCAAACCTCATGTTTGCAACCCATGTCAGTTGCATGACTCAGTGACTCCTAACTTGTTTCATAGTTTTGGCATGTTAGAGTCTTAAGGCATGTTCGTAATGAGTCCAAGCTGGTCAAAGCAATCTCATGTCCAACTAGAACAGACTCCTCACTAGTTAGCCTATGCTAAACATCAAACAGGGGTGGAAATACTAGCTTTCAGGTGAGATTATGCACAAATGCATGTTCGATGTACCTGTAGTGGGGTCCAATAATCATCAACAATTTTGCTAAATAAACAGATGGACAAATAGCAATCTACAATTCATTGTTCTCCTTTCTACTGGACCATGTTGTAACCTACGGTACATCAGCAAACTTACGTCCAACCAGCAGTTCCTAAAATAATAATAGGAAAAATAAAATAAATAAAATAAGCTAGTGACAGACCCAACCCCTTGGTTCTCCTCTAAGATAGCATTAGTATCTCTTTCAAGAATTTCTGACTTTATAAAGCCTCCTAAACACAAATTAAGCATGACAAATGTCATGGTAGCATAGTATTTCATATTTTCACTTGAGTTTTTATTAAATTTGAAGAACAAAAGAGCATAGGGTAGTAGGGTTTCACACAAGTTTGTGCTCATATTGAGAGAAAAACATAAATGAATTATAATAGCAAACCAAACTAGAGCACGTGTCACAACAACCTTGTAAACACAAATTTCAACATAACATGGAGAGAGAGAGAGAGAGAGATCCAACCTCATTTATTTCATATTTTGACTCACGAAGCCTCTCACTCCAGAAGCTGATGTCCCAATGGCTCAAATCATTAGCTTCGGGGGCACCTTGCGTTCGGCAGAACTGTTTGAGGTCTTCCATATCTACAAAAATTAAAACAAAGATCAGGCTCCAAAAATATCCCCCCAACATAATGGATTTATGCTTGAAAACAGTTCTATCAAGAATAAAAAGGATTAGTAGCTAAATTCAAAAATAAAAATAAAACATTCCAGATAATTTGGACTATGGGATCTTTGAATTCACTCCAGAATAATAGTGAAACATTGCACAGATAAACTAATACAAGCATAGTTTTCATGTTTGTACTCCCACATGTAACCATAACTAAATGATTACAGCCTAAACTCTAAAAAAACAAAAGCCTATTGTTCTAGAGTTTGCAGTAAAAGGAAAGTAAAACAATTATATGCAGGAACTAACAGTGAAATTCAAAAATGTTTGAGTCAGGTCATTAAATGCCATCATATATTCAAAAATTTTACTGATGTACTAATTAAGGAAGTTTAGTGGTGTACTTAAAATGTTAAAATGCTAAAATTTATTCTACTTTCCCTATTTGTCTAGCCACACATTAGTTCATTTAGGATGCACAAATTATCATGAAATTGTGCCAAGCACAATACCTTGGACAGCAGCATTCCAAGAAGCACTTCGAAGCTTTTCTAGGAGCTCTTCTGCTTTATCAACAGTAGCCATTTTGGTAGCCATGCTTACCTGATAAACACCAAAGTGAGCCCACGAAAAAAGAGCATATTTTACAACATAATGTCATACCTCAGCATAATTACTGTAGCCAAGAAGCTTAGCCTTTTCCAACCTAAGCTTCAAAATTTGGTCAATAATTCCAGTATTGTCTAGATCTCCACTAGAAGCACGGGTTAAATAAGCACGATAGACTTCCTCACGCAAAGCTCGGTTTCGAGCATGTTGCATCACAGACAAGAAACTTGGAGCATCCAAAGTAATCATCCATGGCCCATTTTCAGCTGTAGCGTTTTCATGGCCCTAGAGTAGTTGATTGACACACATGAAGTGATTGTAGACAAGAGGAAACCAAATGAACCAGAGAAGCAACAAGAAAATATGTGCTCAGAAATCAGTGTCAAATACCTTTGATACAGCTGTTTGTGCAGCTAATCCTAGAGCTGTGGCTGGCAATCCTTCAATCTCATTCTTGTCTATTATTAATTTTTCAAACTTCTTTGTGGCATCCAAAACATTCTCCCCAAATTTTTGAGATAGTCTTGCCAACTCCTGCAAATCAGCATGTGGTGTAAGGCAAACAATTGGCAGCCAATAACTAAGAATAAGACAAAAACCAGATTGCCAACAACTTTTATTTGGTCAAAGTAATTATTTGAACTCCCATGATATCCATCTCTTTAAAACTAATCAAAATAAAAAAAAATAAAAAATGTACATCCTTTCCCTTTAAAAGAAGAAGAAAGAAGAAAGAAGAAAGAAGAAAGAGATAGATGCAGGTCCCCACAAAGTCTCTTCAAACATCAATGAGGATCGCAAATGAATAATACTGTATTTCCCATTCATTCTTTGCTGTTATCATAAGAAAGCAATGTTAAGGTTTTCAGGTTAAATCAAGTGTAACTCACACCATACCCAAGATCTCCATTCCCTTAATAGGGCACCAAAACATTACATACAAATTGCATAGGATGAGATTGTTAGCATATAATATATTAGCCTAAAGTGTTGCATTTTCTATTCACCGAAAGTTGCATTACATCTTGTCTTTGTATTATTCTATGTCCTCAGGGACCATCTTGTCTCTCTTGTAAACCCTAATTTTATCTATAAATAAGGGATGATTTTATATCATACCCTAAGCTGGTTAATCAAAGCTTCATGGTATCAGAGCTTCTACTCTAGGGTTTTGGCACACCCTTCCTCTAGGGTTCGAAACTTACCTCGGTGGATCCTCTGCTGGGTCGATCTTCAGTCACCGTCGTCCTCAATTCGTCAGCCTTCAGTCGTCCTCATCGATCTTCGGCCGTCTCACCGTCAGTTCCTCAAATTCGTCGATCTCGATGCTTGCCGATCTCACGATCTCAATCGCCGTCTTCCTCAGTCGCTCGTCTCTGTGTATGGTATGACCTACCCCACCATACTCATATAAGTAAATATACCGTACTCCTATAAGCAAATACTAGTCAATATATATGTAAATATATGTGTATCAGTAAATATATATATATATAAATCAGTAAATATATATATCTATATATAAAAAAACAAACCAAAAAAAAAAAAAATGATTTCTTAATTTTGTTATGCTCTTATAGTGGTCATTGTGCCTGTTCTTTCACCACCACCTTCTGGGATTGTGATTGCCATTAGTTTTGTTGCGGGTTTGGTAGTATTGTATCCATGACAGATTCCTCCAATGTGTCTCCTTCTTCTCCAACACCGAGGAGTGAGAATCCCATTATACCTACTACCATGACTGAGAACCCCAACACTAGTCTGAAAATCACCACATCTCTATTTAATGGTCAGAACTACCTAGCATAGTCTCAAAGTTTGACTATGTTTTTGAAGAGCAGAGGGAAGATGGAGTATGTTGATGGCAGGGTACAGGCACCTAGTACCACTGACTCCGGTTATGACCAATGGGAGATTACCAACTCTTTGATTATGAGTTGGCTTATCCATTCGATGGTTCCAGAACTTGGTGAGGACTACTTATCTATGGAAACTGCCAAGGACGTTTGGGACGCTGTGGCTGTCACCTATTCCCGCAAAGGGAATTTCTCACAGGCTTTTGAGTCATACGCTCTATTGAGAGCTCACTTGAGGAGAGCGATCGTTCTACAAGATTTCACTTTCCTCTCCAACTACCGAAACGCCTTGACCACTGGAAGACTATAAGCCCGCTTTTCTGCCGATTCTGCTTGCACAAGAAATTCATCACACGGGAACAGGTCTTTAAATTTCTGGCAGGCCTAAATGTGGAGTATGATCCAGTTAGGGGTCGAGTTCTGGATATGGACACTCTTCCTTCACTTCAGGAAGCATTTGCCTATGTATGAGAATGAGAGTCGCCGTCTGCTATGATGTCCCCTCGCTCTCATCGACCGCCAAAGATTTCATCTACCTCGAGATGGCCTCAGCCTGACTCCCATTCCTCCGTCTGCTGCTAAGGAGTCTGTAGTCTGTGATTATTGCAAGAAGCCACGACATACGCGTGAGACGTGTTGGAAGCTTCATGGGACTCCATCCGGGGGTCGAGGTGATCGGTCTGGTTCTCGAGGCGGTCGGTCAGGCCAATCTAGAGGACGTGGCTCCTATTCCCGGGCTCATCAGTCTAGTACCGTTGATACACTTGATTCTAAGTGCTTCATGGCCAAGCTTCGACATCGAATGGAGGATGCTTTGCGCCAATTGTTGGACCGCCGGTCTTCTACTGCTCTCAGTAGAGCTTCCTCGTCCTTTGCCCGCTCAGGTAACTTAGCCTCGTCTCCTTGTGCTTTCCTGTGTCATAAGTCTTTACCTTGGATCATTGATTCTGGTGCCTCAGATCATATGTATGGCTCCTTTGATCTTTACTCTGTCTATAAGCCCTCTTCAGGTCAGGACAAAGTTAGGATTGCCGATGGTACTGTTTCTTCTATTTCTGGAAAAGGTTTAGTCCACGTCACTCCTACCATACATCTGTCTTCTGTTCTCCATGTTCCCAATTTTTCTGTTAATCTGTTATCCTTGAGTCGTCTCACCCAAGATTTGAATTGTAGTATGACATTTTTTCCTGGTCATTGCCTTTTTCAGGACCTTGTCACGAGGAGGACGATTGGCAGTGGTAGTGCAGAAAATGATCTCTACTTCCTAGATCAATCGGACAAACTTGCTTATTCTGCCACTACGTCTTCTACTACCCCCGCTGATTTATGGCTGTGGCATCGGCGTCTTGGGCATCCTTCATTTCATTTACTTAAGCATTTATTTCCTTCTGGTTTCGCAAATCATCATGTGTCTGAATTTCTTTGTGAGTCTTGTCAACTTGGAAAACAGCACAAAGCTTCTTTTGCTCCCAGTTTGAATAAAAGTTTAGTTCCTTTTTCTTTAATACATTTTGATGTTTGGGGTCCCTCTCGTGTTATGTCTGTGAAAGGTAATCGATGGTTTGTTACATTTATTGATGATTTTTCTCGTGCTACTTGGGTGTATCTCATGAAAGATAAGAGTGAGGTTTTCTCTGTGTTTCGCACTTTTCATAAGATGATTTGTACTCAATTTGAGGCCACTGTCAAACTATTTCATTCTGATAATGGCAGAGAATACATAGATTCTGGGTTAGGACAATATTTTTCTACTCATGGCATTATCCATCAGACCTCTTGCACCAATACCCCTCAACAAAATGGGGTGGCGGAACGTAAGAATCGGCATCTTCTTGACACGGCTCGGTACATGTGTTTTTCTATGAATGTGCCTCGACCTATCAGGCGGCGACTGCTCTCACGCCCATCTTATTAATCGCCTTCCTTCCTGTGTCTTGCAAAACAGTCTCTTCACATCCTCCTCGGTTCTCAGTCCTTGTTTTCTATTCCTCCAAAAATATTTGGTTGTCTGTTTTGTTCATAATCACTCTCCCTCTCGTGGTAAGTTGGACCCTCGCTCCCTCAAGTGTGTTTTCCTTGGTTACTCTCCTACTCAAAAGGGACATAAATGTTACCACCCTCCTACTCATAAGTGATTTGTGTCCATGGATGTTACTTTCTTTGAGTCCCAGTCCTATTTCTTGTCCTCTCCGGTGTCACCGTCCTCATTTCAGGGGGAGCCTTGGTGTGAAGTGAGTCATGTGCTTCCTATGGTGGGCCCAATTGCTCTTGCACCACCCTCTTCTACTGAGTTTCCTATGGTGGACCCAGCTGTTCTTGCACCACCCTCTTCTACAGGGACTATAGAACCCACTGTCACCAAGGATAAGGTCGGGCATGTTTATGTCCGGGACATAGATAGACAACATTGGATACAAGGGACCACTTCTGCTACTCCACTGCTATCTCCTGCTTCTGATGAGAGTCTAGGTAACTTTGAATCTCTTGTATCCATTGATCTTGATGTTCCTATTGCCAAGAGGAAGGGTGTGAGATCTTGTACTCAACATCCTATCTCACAATTTGTGTCATACTCTCATTTGTCATCCTCATATAGAGCGTTTGTGTCCAATATTTCCTCTGTTAGCATTCCTAACCATTTTCAGGATGCTGTTGCTACCTCTGAGAGGAAACTAGCCATGATTGAGGAAATGAAAGCACTTAGGAAGAATGGCACTTGGGAATTGACTGAGTTACCTACGGGCAAACGACCTGTGGGATGTAAATGGGTATATACTGTGAAACACAAAGCAGATGGGTCTATTGAGCGTTACAAGGTAAGACTTGTAGCAAAAGGGTTTACTCAGACATATAGCATTGATTATCAGGAGACCTTCGCACCTGTGGCTAAGATGAATTCAGTCAGAGTACTTCTCTCTCTAGCAGCTAATCTTGACTAGCCGCTTTATCAGTTTGATGTCAAGAATGCCTTTCTCCATGGTGACCTCGAAGAAGAGGTATATATGGACATTCCTCTTGGTTTTGAGGATCATCAGACAGAAGGCAAAGTATGCAAGCTTCGGAAGTCATTATATGGTCTCAAACAGTCTCCAAGGGCTTGGTTTGAGAGATTCACTCAGGCTATGTTTAAATATGGCTTCAAACAAAGTCAGGCAGATCACACATTGTTTGTGAAACATTCCTCACATGGTAAGATTACAGCACTTATTGTTTATGTAGATGACATAGTTCTTACAGGCAATGATAGTGAGGAAATACCTCTGTTGAAGAAATATTTAGCTAATGAGTTTGAAATCAAAGACTTGGGAAGCTTGAAGTATTTTCTGGAAATTGAAGTTGCTTGCTCTAAGGATGGGATATTTATCTCACAAAGAAAATATGTGCTTGACCTGTTGAAGGAAACTGGGATGCTTGGCTGCAAGGCATGTGCCATTCCACTGAAACCCAATCAGAAATTGGGGGATGATGAAGGAGGAGAAGTTGTTGATAGGGGGAGCTATCAGCGATTAGTGGGTAAGCTCATTTACCTATCTCACTCCCGTCCTGATATTGCTATTGCTGTTGCTGTCAGTGTGGTTAGTTAGTTTATGCATGCTCCTCATCAGATTCACCTTGAGGCTGTCATGAGAATCTTGAGGTACTTGAAGTCTGCTCCTGGTAAAGGTCTTTATTTTTCAAAGTATGATCATCTTCGTGTGGAAGTCTATACAGATGCTGATTGGGCTGGATCAGTAACTGATAGGAGATCGACTTCAGGGTATTGCACATTTGTTGGAGGCAACCTAGTTACTTGGAGGAGTAAGAAACAGAATGTGGTTGCCTGTGTCAAGCGCAGTTTAGAGCTATGGCACAAGGTGTGTGTGAACTTTTATGGATCAAGTTATTGTTGAGTGATCTAGGTATTGATCAGAAGGACTCCATGCGGTTATACTGTGATAATAAGGCCGCCATCAACATCGCTCACAATCCAGTTCAACATGACAGGACAAAACATGTTGAGATTGATCGCCACTTCATTAAGGAGAAACTCACTAGTGGTACCATTTGTACTCCTTTTGTCCAGTCTGGTGAACAACTTGCTGACATCCTCACCAAGGGGGTTGGGAATAAACCATTTCATGACATATTAGGCAAACTGGGCATGAGAGATATCTTCGCACTAGCTTGAGGGGGAATGTTAGCATATAATATATTAGCCTAAAGTGTTGCATTTTCTATTCACCGAAAGTTGCATTACATCTTGTCTTTGTATTATTCTATGTCCTCAGGGACCATCTTGTCTCTCTTGTAAACCCTAATTTTATCTATAAATAAGGAATGATTTTATATCATATCCTAAGCTGGTTAATCAAAGCTTCAGAGATATGTCAGGATAGATACAAACAAGGATTTCTTGCTTAGGTTCTAAAGCCCCTTCTTTTTTCAATTTAAAATGAATACTCCACACACTTGCAAATTTGTTTTGTGATGGATGGCATGAACAACTTCATTTGTGTAAATATGTCATAAAATGTAAGGAAATACCTAACATCAACCTAAATAAGTATAGTTAAGGGAATTTTAAGCTAAAAGTTTGATGGGTATATAGAATGTTCAAAGTACTTAAAAGATTAAAATAAAATAAAATAAAATAAAAGAGAAGAAAAAAGATAGAAAGAAAAGAAAGTACAAAATAGCACAACGCAAATTTTCCATGTTCAATCATTGAGTAACATGAAAGCAAACCTGTTGAATTTTGTTAAATTGGTTTCTTTTATCATCTTCAAGAGAGACACCACTAAGAATTGCCTCCTTTATTGAAGCTGCACAGATACACAAATCCACGGGATGTCAAACTCAAGTATTCACTAAACCATTCAGATACAAGTACTTGGGATATCAAACTCAAGTATACACTAAAATGTTCGTGTAACATTAGATAAAAAGAACAAAACACAATGCACAGCATAAATGTTGCAAGCGGTGCAACTTCTTGCAACAAGTAGCTCAAGGAGGTTTAGTTACTTGCATTAGGAAGTCACTACCTTATATTTTGATACAAATTATGAATGCAAAAACTTCTAAACCCAACATCTGTATCTGTATGACAGGAGGACAAATATACCAATATACCAAGTGATGTGCAAGAAGGAAAAGCTATTTCTACTGATGCATATGTAGAAATTTCTAATTATAAAAGTAAAGGATACAATCAAAAGCACATCCAAAATATTTATCAATTGGTTCACAAAACAAGAAAAGCACTACAGAAAAATCCACAACCTTTTGAAAGAAATTATTCTTCCTATTCACAAATATCCATCTCCTTGTGCCTCTACTTGCATTCATATTTTGAGTGAAGAAGAGAAAGGAGTTGGTCATTCTACCACATAATCACCCTTGAGAAACAAAACAATAACTTTTTATTTAAAGGGACTTGGCCACTTCTACTACATATGTGATCTCAAAACAAAAGCAAGTCCCTTTCAACTCTGGCCAAACGGAAGTGATGAAGCTTATGATGACATGGCAAAACATCCTTGTTTTGCAATATATTTGTGAACCCTATCCGAAAGACAACACACCTCTAACTAAAACCACCGATGCTCCTCCCTCAACCATTGAATTTCTACTCTTTCATAAAGGTCCATCCAAACCCAAAACCTCAATTACTGGTAGCCATGTAGATAACAACTACCATCACCAAAATGGAGCACCAAATAAGATGGTCGAAAACAAAGAAAGCCAAACTAAATGAAGAAGAAAATAAGAATCATACCGAACCCTACGATGAGAATACCCCAAAAAACAACTCTAACAAATAAAGTGAAAATAAATTTTGACAGAAATTGAAGATCATACCTAAAACTAAACGAAGAAAATAAGAATCATACTGAACCCCAAGACGAGAATACCCCAAAAAAAACTATAACAAATAAAGTGAAAATAAAATTTGACAGAAATTGAAGATCATAGCTCCATGAGATAATGGGAAAATGAAATCAAAAAATCAAAGCCCTAGAAGCCATAACCGAGAGAGATACCTAGGAAACCCCATACAAAACCCTAACCAAAGAAGAATCAAGGAGCAAAATACAAAAAATATAAGTAGAAGATCAAATGCAAAAATGAAAGTCAGAACACTCTAAAATGAGGACCAAAGCCCAAAAGGGATCTGATCGAGAGCCTAACCTAATCGCATGGAGCTCTAGGCTTGCATACCAAATGATGTTATTTTCCCCTTGTTTTCTTTTTCCTTCTAAATCTAAAGTCAGTCTTCACTCTTCACAAATGGAGTTAGATTGTTTAAGTACAAGAATAATGCATAAACAGTTTTACAATATACAAACAAGTTTGAACCTATACCAAGAAATCTAAGTTGTTCCCTTCTTCTTTTCTTTTTTCTTTTTTTAATACAAAAAGGGTAAGAAGTCACCACTGTAGATTGGTACAAGTTCAAAATAAGATACTTACATTCAATTATACGTTTACGAGCATCACTGAGTGCTTCCCAATCAGAAGATTCACGGATAGCTTTAAATGCATTATAAAGTGGTTTGCTCTGCCCCAACTTAAGCCCAAACTCAACTCTCTCTGGCTGCAACCCAACAACTTAAAACTATAAACACCAGAACGATCAGAGAACAATAATGTGCGAATTCATTCCAAATTCTAGAACAAATAAAAGGCTAATTCATGGACAAAATGAGAATCAATACCCGGCCAATCAACTCCAAATAAATACCACATCATTAAATCACAACCGATTGTTGACCTAAATGTTGACTGATCAACAACACAATTTGTGGCTCAGTCTATTGTATAATTAGTTGTCGATATACAGACATCTTTAAACATGTATTCATAACACTAAGAACCGAAAGAGAAAGGGTTACCTGAACTTCTTCAATGGCGGAACGGAGTTGAGGATTATCTTTAACGGACTTAAGATGATTAACAGCCCCCCAAACCACCACCAACCGATCCATAATCTTCTCCAAAGGCTCAACCAGCTTCGGCCACGACGGCTCCACCGTCTTCTCCAATTCAACCAGTTCACTCCCCTACCAAACCAAATCAAAACAAAACAAGCTCAAAACACCGCACTATACATATATATATATATATATATTCACATACATAGAGATAGAAATACATACGAGTTTCTTGAGCAAGGCACGAATCCCCGGGCGAACGTGGTTGGGCTCGATGGAATCGAAGGGCGGGAAAACGAAGTCCTTCAATAGAGGATTGTCGTCGGCGGTTGGAAACGTCCTGGTAGAATCGGATAGGGCGGCGGAGGAGAAGGAGCGGATGGCGGCGGAAGGAGGAGGAGGAGAGTTGCGGCGGAGACGAAGGCAGCGGGAGAAGGAGGAGGAGGACCAGAGGGGACAGGGAGGGCATTTGTGGAGATGTTTGGGGTAAAGGCGAAGAGGAGAGCGGCGAAAGCAGATGGGTTGGAGAAGAGGGAATTGAATGGCGCGAGAGAGAGAGATGCGAGTCGCCATGAGGAGGAAGAGGAGGATGTGGAGTAGAAAGAGAGCTCCTCCGAGTAAGCGCGTGGTAGGACTAGTAGCGGTGAACTTCATTTTTCTTTTTTTTGGCCTTTACTGCTGCTTGTGTAATTCAGACTGTTGATATCGGCGATAGTTACATATAGCGTTACGGTGAAGCCACTAGCAAATAAAATTTAAAAAATCTGCAGTCCAGATTAAAAACATCAGAAAACAACCAGAATTTTACAACAATGCACTGTGTTTAATCTGTTTTTTTGTGAGGGAAAAAGTTAGGAATTATGAAAATGATCATTGTATTAACTTGATTAGTGTGTAATCTTTTATTTTAAGTGTAATTCAAGCGTCACAAAACTTTTATAATTATTTTCATGATTTTTCATGATAGCTAAGATTGCTGTTTTGTGAGGTAAGTGTTGTTTTGGAAGGATGATAAAAAATTAATTTTTTTTACTTTTTTAAAAAAAATATATAAAAAATGTAAGATATAATATAATTCAAAATAGATCAAAATAGGTTAAAAGCTGATAAGTGCCCCACTTCTCAAAAAAAAAAAAAAAAAAAAAAAAGGCCTAAATCCTGGCCTTTGATTTGGCTTTGTGGGCAAATTTTGGTGTTGTGTTCTGGGTTTATAGACCCACTCAAGAAAATTAGGATCCCCTTGCTATTGTGGATTACAAAATTTAATATGTATTCTAAGGTGGAATGCTATCAAATAATAATATAAAATTGTGGAATGAAATAATTATTTAATTAAAATATTTCTTCTTCATTTTGTTTATTAAAAAGTGATAATATATATATATATGTGTGTGTGTGTTGTAATTGAATTAATTATTCACTGTTATAAAATAATCCCAATGCAGCATTTTTTAAATATAGACATAATATAATATTTTCATTATGCCTTATTTCAAAATAATAAATTTATGGACTTCATCACTTTTACCAATCACAAATTTTCACGGAAAACTACTTGAACATGATTCATGAGCATGGAATAACTTATCATTAATCAAATAGTACTTTTGTACCAACACTAAATATAAACGACGAAATAAAATAAAGCAATGAAAATATATATGATATATAATTAAAATAAATATTAATTTATGTATGTTTTTGTTCGCAAGCCTATCCAATTTAGGCTTGGATATATTTTTAGCTTGGCATGAATTATACATAGCCTGAATATTTAGCTTGAGCTCATATATTTAGCAAATGAACTTTCAATCAGTCGAGCTCGAATTGTTCATAGTAAAGTTTAGTTTGCAGTCCAGTTTCAGTTACCAACACATCCTTGGACATAAGTTTGTCAAATCTTTTTTATGTTCATTGTTGCATCCTCCAATGTAGTCATACTCTTTCTGCTGAAACAATTAAGGAAAGAGTTTCCCTTGTGCATCCAATCACATCAATCATGACAGGGCAGAAAATGAAGCAGCTCTTTTTGTAATCAAAGGAAGTTTATTGATTTGCAGGGCCTCAAGTTAATATACATATACAATTTCATGGAGATGGAACACAAGATTCTGCTGGTAATTATAGATAAAAGCTCTAAGTTCACATCCTTAACATGTTGCCCACACATTACTTTCACCATCCCCCTCCATCAACCAGTATAATCATCTGTTTTTTTCCCTTTGGTGCCTGCACCACCAGAAGATATAACCACCAGTTCAAATAATAAGCACACAAAAATAAATCATTTTGGAAGTTTAAAAAAAAAGAAAAAAAAAATTAATGTATGGACATCATCCTCAAGAAAAAATGAGACTTATGCTGCAAGATCTGATTTCAACAATGAAGCATTTACCTGGTGCAGCAGCATTTAATTTTTGTATTTCATGGTTTCTTTCTCAAATCCAATTGTTGGGAATTGTTTTGCATACTCCTCAACATCATGTTTCAGGTTCGCAATCTCAGATTGGATGGGAGCACTAGATTGCATTGTTGCCAAAAAGTCTTTCAACTTCGTTCCTGGCTTACAAAAAACAGCAGACACCCCCTAGTTAGCAGTAGAATGTGTGAGTTTTGATCACTCAGACTGTGTCAAATATATAATGTTCACCAAACAAGATAAGTTCTAGGAGGAGCAGTGTATTTCTACATACAAATGGACAATATTGACGATTATTAGAATTGGGATACAATCAGTTTACAAACCTTTAGTTTCAGCCTTTATCCTCAAAGCCAACTTTACAGCAGCATCAAAAAAGTAGGCAACTTTGGCAAAATCCTCCTCGACAAATACCCTGGAAGTAAGAGCGGGGGTTCCTGAAGCATGAGAGTTCATAAACCTTATTAGTTAAAATAGATTATTGATGTACAAATTACATTCTGATCAAGGGAGAGGACTCTACCCATCCTGATGCCACCAGGAACCATGGCAGACACATCTCCAGGAACAGTGTTTTTGTTGGCCGCAATGTGAACAGATTCCAACACCTTTTCAACTCTGGAACCATCAATACCCTGTGGAAAGGAAATCCAATCAGAAAGTGACACTTCGTCTTTTTCATGAAAAAAATTAACAATGATATCAACTGGAAGGAGCAATATCTCTCATGCATTTTATGAGGCCATTTGAATTGTCCTATTCCTATATCAGACATGTATAGTTAATCGCTTGTGATAAAGCCCTTGGGATTGGTGAAAAAGCTGTAGCTATAGTGGAATTGGACAATTTCCAAAACAGAATTTTCAATAATGAAATTCTTCAAACTACTGAAAGACTGAATTCATTTTCTTCTTTACCTTATTTTTCAAATTCACCAAAACTAAGTGGTTCTCAGTCCCACCAGAAACAAGTTCGTAACCCTTCTCCATTAAAGTCTGCAAAATTGGAGGGCCAGTTAGACTTTTCCATCAAGATGAGGGATGAGTGATGAGGGAGCACCACGTTGATTAAAACTTCGGAAGTATGAGAATGAGAGAACGCTGTACCCATGAGAACTTGATGTAACAAGTTCTGACATGTCATTGGGCCATACCTGTGCAAACTTTGAACAATTACTGAGAACCTGCTCTTGATAGGCTTTGTACTCCGGAGTTATAGCCTGCATTACAGTAGAATATGAGTACACAAAATTAGAGGTTTGAACAATTTATCTTCGTATGTAGGCTAAGAGTCCCAAAACAAACTAGCACAAGTACTTGGAATAATTTCAAAAAGTAACCCTCTATGGGCCA
Organism: Camellia lanceoleosa; assembly: GCA_025200525.1. Taxonomy (NCBI): domain Eukaryota; kingdom Viridiplantae; phylum Streptophyta; class Magnoliopsida; order Ericales; family Theaceae; genus Camellia; species Camellia lanceoleosa. Next base: position 59,322 of record JANUSC010000236.1, read on the forward strand.
ACAGGAAAACATTTTTCTCTAGACTCCCAAGAATTTGCTCTGAATCATGATACAGAATAACCAAAGAGCCTCAATAAAACTACATGATATCACTACAGAGATCACATGTAAACATATATGTCTACAATGATCCATTCAACAGCATGTCAAGGGCCATTAACAAAATTAGTTTGTTTGATCTAAAAACTACAACTATGAAAATAGTATTCATCACGTTTGGTTTCACTTTTTTGAGTTAATTTTCAAAAAAATGATTTGAAAACTATGTTTTGAAAATGGATGTGTTTGGTTTTCCAAAAAATGCATTACTGTAATTGCAAATTTCCCTCCACAATTGCAGAGAAAGAGAGAGAGAGAGAGAGAGAGAGAGAGAGAGAGAGAGAGAGAGAGAGCTGCTTCTAGAATACATTTAACAAAATAAAAAAGAAAAAAATTTGTCACGTCAGCACTAGTCCCATGTTTGCATTATGTATGTATGTACAAGGTAGGTCCGAAAAAAGAGAGCAAGGCAGAGTTTAGTAGGAGTAGTAGGAGTACAGTAATAGGCTGTAGTACCTCACATCTACTGAGATCACGTGAAGAATAAAATTAAAAAATAATCTAAAACAGAGATTCTGGACAACCAAACAACAACTCTAAAATTTTCAAAAAAGTAGGTCCGAAAAACTGGAACCAAGCAAGTAGATTACTTTTTTGAGTATTTTAAGACCATTTTGGATCCAATATGGCTTCAAACCTTGAGAAAGCCTCATTTTGACAACTGGGCCAAAGGCAATAATCAAATTTTTTTTTTTTTAAACCATAAATGGCTGCAATCCATAGTCATATATATTCACACCATGTAGCATATAAGTTCCAGAAAGTTTCAATGAATATTGTCCTGTCAATTTCCAACCTGTTTCAGTGCAACTGCTAAGCCGGTAATTGTGTGATTGTGTGGGCCACCTTGAAGTCCAGGAAAGACTGCCTGATTGATTTTGTCTTCATAGTCATACATCACCTTCAAGAAATGCTAAGAGTATTAATATTTGTTTTACTTCAAACCATACAACTGCAATTTCATTAAATAAAACATAAAACTCCCCCAAAAAAGACAAATGAATTATAATAATGGTGCTAAAATATTTTTCTTTGTACAACTTACCTCTTGTCCTTGTTTATTGATCTCCTTCAGCCCTTTCCTGAAGAAAATCATGGCACCACGTGGCCCACGAAGTGACTTGTGGGTTGTGGTGGTCACCACATCAGCATAGTCAAAGGGAGATGGGAGGACATCAGCTGCTACCAACCCACTGATGTGTGCCATATCTGCCAACATAATAGCTTTCTGCTTGTCACAGACCTGTGTAATACATAGTAAATGCAAACTTGAAGTTTTTAGAGCATTCAAGGGAAAAAAGGTAAGCTCGGATGTCTCATTATGTTTACTAAAATATTGACTAAAATGTCGTTGATCTATCTAGTGGATTTACCTTGCGAATGCGTGCATAATCATAGAGACGTGCATAAGCACTAGCACCGGCAACTATCAGTTTTGGCCTGAAGAGTGTTGCACTTTTCTCCAGCTGCCATTTGACATTTTCAAAGTCATGAAAAGCCTACTTCTAACAAACAGGTAGAGGTTACACAATTTACAAAGGCACACTTAAAATGTCAAAGTAGATAGCATGAATGATTAAAACTGGCTTTCCCTAACTGACTGGAACCTGTTGAGCTTCCCGACAGTCTATATGCTTGCTTGTTTAGGTTTTAAAAAAATGAAGTGCAGGAAATGGAAAAAGGGCCAAGAACACAACAATTTGATCAAATGCTTCATGCATTATGTTAAAGAAACTCTACTTTTTCCTTCCAGTATTTTCAGAGTTATGTGTGGTTCAAGCATCTCTTCCTATTGTCATCACGATAATTTGACAAAAATAGAATAAGCAAAGGAAAACATTATGAAAAATGCTTTGATTCACATAGAAGGTGCCATAAGAATGAAAGTTGAATAGAATGTGGGTCAAGGTAGCAAGGTAAGAACCACAATAATAAGCAAAGAAGAAAACCTGATCGTAGTCGATATAGCCAGTGCTCTCATTCAATCTGTATGGCATTGTCTCAAAAAATATTGAAACTGCAGATATCTTCTTTGTGTCAGTCTGCCCAATAGGAAAAAATGCGGGAAAATGAGACTACTACCATACTATGTAACCAAGGGAGGATAATCATAAGCTGAAAACAGGAACCAGTAATTTAGCAGGAAAAACATAAAAGAAGTTGTAAGCACCTGATAGCCATGTGAAAGATGCCCACCATGAGGAAGATCAAGAGCCATGATTCTTTCGTGAGGTTTTAGTAAAGCAGTGTAAACTTGAAAATTAGATGGAGACCCGGATAGGGACTGCACATTCACTGCATCATAAAATAAGATTAGAAATTAAGTTCCTTTTTTTAAAAAAAAAATTTACTTAAAGTTTTACCACTCCCCTAAAACCTTCAATATGACTCAGACCGTCTAGAATCTTAAAGACTGATGATTGCTGGTGTGTGATTTGATGATTGATTTTCCTCATCAAATTTAGAATCTTCGTCAAGAATGGCATGAAGAAAGCCTATGTTCTTTCTATTAAGTTTTTTTATTATTATTATTTTATTTTGGTAAAAATAGATATGGAACTGTAGTGTTTTTAAATAGCTCAAACTGAATAAAAAGCAGACGAGCACATATTTTTAAATTATATCTGAAGATGTCTCTTGCATTTTTGCCATACATATGTATGACACATACCTCCCCATTTTGCAGGATCCAACCGAAATGCCTCTAGAGCACGCTTCTGGCATAAGGATTCTGCCATGTCAATATACCTAAAAGACAAAATTCAATTAAAGAGGAATTAGACAAACAAAACGTAGGAGGGCTAATGTTAGCTGATACATTAATCAATAGAAATTTACATATATCTCAAGAAGCATAAGAAAATAAAAAATAAAAATAAAAAGTAAATTTAGGGATCATCATACTCATTTCCTCCATAATATCTAGCACCCGGATATCCTTCACTGTATTTGTTAGTCATTACTGATCCAACTGCTTGCATGACAGAGACAGATGTGAAATTCTCTGAGGGTATCAATTCAAGTCCCTTCACAAAACACAAGATGAATTCCCATCAGAGACTAAATTAAAAATGAAATTACAAGTAACAACGTCATTTTCCAACTGTCCATTTGGTTGCTCAGAAAATGGAGCAAAAGTAACCAAAATTTGAACCTTGGATTCATCTTTTATTTGAAAACTGAGAAAACGATCCCTCCATTCAACAGTAAAATTAAAATGACTTCATCATCTTTGAGCAAAATTAAGCAATGCAACATAAAACAATAAGGTTCAAATTCTGAACTCTTCATCAATTTTCCTGGCTACCAAACAAGTAAAAAGAAACAAATACACTCGAATGAATTCTCTACTAATATTGTAAAAAAATACACAAATGTTCAAATACTCAATCTAATGACATATATAGATAGAGAGTGAGAGAGACTGTATACCTTCCATTGTCTAGCTTTTTCAAGCTCAATAATGTTGGCAATCTCAGGATCGACAGCTTCAAGCGGAGCATTCAATTGCTTTGGCCACTGTAACATGAAGTGAGATCAAAACAAGCTATAAAAATCACATCAGATACTGAAACACTATATGAGACAGTTAACGGTCTTAACTGATACGCGCAATTTTTCCTTGTCGTAGACAGCTTCGTTCGGCAAAGAAGACTGTAAAACAAAAACCATATAAATGAGTATCAATTCATAGTGAAACACGACATGGATAGGCATTAAAAGAGATGCAATAGGAAAAGAACCAGGTAGTAGAATGAGCCGCCATTGAAGACACGATGGATTGGCTGCTTGTGTACTGAAGAAGAGAGTCTGCGAAGTGCGGTCGCCATTGCCATCTCTGTTTCTCTCCTCCTTCTGGTGTCTCTTTTTTTTCTTATGCGCTCTGTTTCTGTTGGTTATGGCTGAGGTTCTGGTGGTTGGTTAGATAACAATTTTGTGTAAATTAGAAATACACCTCTCAGTTTTGTTTAAAATATAAATTATCCTCTATAATTTTGTAAATTACATTTTTCACCTTCAAGTTTGTAATGGCATGACAAATGACCTATTTTATTAATAAATCATCAAATTAATTAATAGTTTTTAGTGATGTCTGAAATTATATTAATAATTTATATAATTTTATTATTGCATGAGAGAGTAGTTAGAATTTAATTTTTTCTATTAATTTTGTTAAATAAAAAATTCTTACAATTTTGTAATTTTCTAAACTACATGAGACAATTTATAATTTAAACAAACTTCATGGGGTGTATTTGTAATTTATCGTAAAATTTTATTTTATTAATTTTTGCTTTTGTGTTAACAAACTAGTTCGTCTTTTAATAATTTCATCAAACATAAATGAAAAAATATATATATTATTGAAGATTTGATGAAATTTGACGGATGGATTGCATTTTTTTTTACTAAAATTTTAATTAAATTTAAATTTAATGAAGAGTTAGAGATGCTTTCATGGTGATCAAACACAATACTATGTGACACATTCTCATGCAGACTACTTTTGTTTTTGTTATTGATTTAATTTTTGGATTTGCATGCAGAGTGTTTTTGGACAGTTTAAAGTGATCATCTTTGACCAATTGAGTTGGAGGTAAATTCGGTCCAATTTACTGTTTTTTGAACAATCTAATTAGTTGAAAAATTACATGTATATGTCATAGTAATAATCTAAATTGATTTAACCCCTCACACCATCCACTTTCAAGAATTATCATGTAACTTGCAATTTTTGGATTCACATATTGTGAATATATATATTTCTCCAACTCTAAATGATTTTTTATTTTTCTTTTTATGGGCTTTGGTCTTCATTGTATAAAAAATTAAATAAAAATTTGAGAATTTAATGTTATCGACTATTTTAGTATACTTGTTTGCAAAATAAAAAGTGAAAAACCAAATTCACACTATGTTACCAATTTCATTTGGAAACTAGATTATACAAATTACACGAGATTTTTTATTTTTATTTTATCTTTTGTTAGGATTTTGTTATGATTAATTTCCTGATACATATACTCTACCAATCACATATATCAAATAATTATTAAGTTTAAGTTTTGAAAGTCGATGAATAGGGTAATTGACTGTTTCTTAGTACAGTATTCATAGGTCGAAATGTAAACATAAAAGCATATAAAAAATAATAATTACTCTGGTAATTTATGAATAAAAAAACTAGCAAGCAATAAGTAACAACATTTTCATTTTGAGTCAAATGAATAATTATCTAATTATATCACTTTTAAGTTTTTCATTCCTTTTTTTTTTTATTTATACAATGTTTTTGGAATATATATTTTATTCCCAGTTTCGAGCATGAGATATATATATATATATATATCACCAAAAACCAACCATGAAAGCCCTATCTAAACTCCACATTTCCTAGCCACAAAGAGAATGTCTATCCTAGATAATGCTTGATAGGGCCAGTTTCAACTTCTAATGTCACTTTCAATTTTCAAATGCATAATAAATGGGGAAATAACTGGTGACAGTTAAAAAAAAAATTATAAAATCATAAAAAAGTAAAGTATTTTAATTATTAAAATATATAAAATTTTCCACTGCTTTATAAAATAAATAAAAAAAATTACTGTCCAACTGCTGTTTTTTTCCCAAAATAAATTATGACCCTATTTGGTAGGGCTTATTTCCAGTTTATTTCAACTTTTAACTTAATTTAAGCTATTTTGATGTGTTTGGTTCAGCTTAACAATACAGCTTATAACTTTTTGTAAATCAAAAATCAACTTATTCTTTGAGTGAAGGCGGAGAAACTTAATTTATAAGTCAAAAATCAACTTATGTTTACAGTTACAAACTATAACTTATTAAGTTATAAATTATAATTACTCCCCCACAATTCTACCAAATGGGATCTATGTGGACTTTGAGCCTTTAAGTCCATTCCATAACTGCACAAGACCCAAACTTCAATGTAAATGGTGACCCTTCTTTTCACCCTTCAAATGGGCTGGCCTGGATGTGAAAGGCCTCGGACAATATTCATCAACCCAAAATCCCACCATCTACACACACACACACAAGAAAAATGAAAAAGAAAAAAGAAAAAAGAAAAACAATATTTTATATGTTTGGATAAATTACATTAATCTTCATTAAAATTTGGAGAAAATACATTAATTACATTAATCTTTATCAAATTTTCTTTTATAAATGATATATACACAAAAAATATTATAAATTAAACGATTTAAATCATTAAAAAGAAATTAGTGATAGTACTCACAAACTCAACCAACACCCTCTAATCTGGATATACAACTATAGGAAAGCCAGCACTATGCATTGGGAGTGTTTGGTAGAACTTAAATCTAGCTTATTTTAGCTTTTAATTTAAATTAAGTGATTTTTGTGTATTTGGTGTAGCTCAAATAATCAACTTTTAACTTAAATTAAGTCAAAAAGGTGATAATTCTTTGAGTTGGGGAGGAGATGCTTTTCGATTCAAAGTCTTGTGATTGGGATTTAAGGGGTAAAATGGCTTAAATGACCCTCACAATTTCAAGTTATTACAAATGTGCCATGTATATAAACCAAACACACTCATTTCTGTCTCTCGCTCGAACTAGAGAGGTGATTTCCGATGAACCCTAGCTCTCTCTCTCTCTCTCTCTCTCTCTCTCTCTCTCTCTCTATGTTCAGATTCAGATCTATGTAATAAAAGCATAACTAATAAGTGATTTCATTTGATGTATCATAACTATCTTCGCTGTAAATCTAAATTCGAACAAATCTGAGGAAAGACAATCCATTGAGAGTGATGATCACCATCCTAGAGAGGCTAGCGGTGGCAAAGGGCGATGGAAACCTAGCTTCCAACTTGGTGAAGAGTATGGGGAAGTACGGGGAGTGACAATTTTGTACAACAGTGGCGGTGTCTATGGGAGCCAAATCGACAGCTGCGATCAATGGTGGTGAATCCACCACCACCACCACCGCCTCTGTTCTGCTTCATCCTCTGCTGCCTAGTGTTTTCGAAATTGAGAGAGAAAGAGAGAGAGAAGAGGTGTCAGAGGCGGTGGTGGATCTACCATTGCCCAAATTTGGTCTCTCTGCCTTTGGCGATGAAGATCTTGGCATAGAAGATGAAGATGAAGAGGCGATCTCAAACCCTAGCGCCGTTGTGACTATCGGAGCTAGGGTTTCAATGGTTTTTTTTTTTTTTTTTTTGTGGAGAGGGGAGGTTTTTAGTGTTTTTTTAATAAAAAAAATATAATAATTAAGCATTTTAGTCACTAATTAATAATTTTAGTATTAATTGATGTTAATTAAGTCATTAATTGACACTAATTAATTTATAATAAAAAAATAAAATAATTTTATACTAATTGATATTATTAATAAAATGATAATTTTTGTTATACTAATTAATCTTAGTATTAATAAAATGATAATTTAGCCATTTTAGCCAACAATAATAATTTAGCCATTAATTAAGCATTGATACTAATTAATAATTTTAGTATTAATTGATGCTACTTAAGCAATTAATTGACACTAATTAATTTATAATGAAAAAATGAAATATCACTAAAAAAATGATATAACTTGAAAAAAATGAAAGGATTTGTCAAATGAAAAAATGAATTACTAAAAATGAAAAAATGAAATATCACTAAAAATAATTAATAATAATAATAATAATAATAATAATAATAATAATAATAATAATAATAATAATAATTGATGGACAAATTGATACTAATTTTAATAATTGATGAGTAAATTGATAATTTTTATACTAAAATCACAATTAATAATAATAATAAAGAAAAGAAATACATATATAAATAATTAAAATGAATATATAAAAAATAATATGTAATGAAATCACAACATAAATATAAATTAGAACATGAATATTAATTTTAATGAATTAATAAATTAAACAAAACTAACAAAGAAAGAAGAGAAGAAAAAAAAAATTTAAAAAAAGAAAAGAAAATAAGGTGAAAAATAAAATAAAATGAAAAAAAAGAAAAAAAAAATGTATTACAAATGAAATCCCAAATTTTATATCTTATAAGTACAAAAATGACAATTATACAATAAAAAATTATTTTACAACTTATTTATCAAAATTAAAGTCATAATTCCACAACTATATCAAATAAGTTACCAACTTATATTTACAACTGTAAATTATAATTTATTAAATTATAATATATAATTATTTTTTCATAACTCTACTTAAACCGATTATATGCGGTTAATATACCTGTAGCTAGCAATCCAATTACAGAGGACAAGTAAAGGAATCCAAAGAAATCTACAACACAGACAACAAAGAGAGATAGAGAGGGGCAGGGGCTGAAACCTTTTTCTATGTGCAGTGTACCTTACTCCAATCATGCACTTGGACAAAATAACCAAATGTCCCCACACAAGTTTTGGTGGGTTAGGCTGTCAAAAGGATTGGTTCTACCAATATCACATGCTTTTATATAGATTCTCCTTGTTATTTGAAAATTTCCTTTTTGCCCCTCAATAATATATATTTTTTATTTGTCAGAACCTCAATAATTCTTTTTAACCTACAAGTTTCCCTCCCAATTAGGGATGATAATTTGAACCCGATCCGATGAAAATTCGATCCGCCGACCCCAATAGGAACAAGTTTTTCTCGAAAATTATCCCCATAGAGTTGGAGATAGTATTGAAAATTAAACCCCCGATGGTTTTCGGACCGAAGACGGGAATAAGTTTCCTCCGCCCCGACCACGCCCCGGATATTTCCCGACTAATTCCCCGATTATTCCCCGTATATATATATATATATATATGTTTAGCGTTGAGTTAAGTTAAGTCTGCCAACCCACAAAAAAAAAAAAGAAGTGAAGTCTGCCTCTCTCTCCCACTCACTCACTCACTCACTCACTCTCACTTCTCTTCTTTCCTCTCAGTTTCTTCGCCTCTCATTCTCTCTCTTTCTCTTTCTTTGCTACAGATGTTTCTCACGGCGTTAACAGCGACGGCACGGGCTCCTCTACTGTCCTCTCTCTCTTCCGGTCTCACCGATCTCCCTATTCAAGAACATTACAGCGACATGCCGGACTCTGACGCCTTTTCCTTCCATCAACGTCGACGCCTTTCTCTTCGCGGCGGCGATACCATCTCTGCCGTCAACGTCACGGCGCTGCCTTTCCCTTCGCTGCCAACACCATCTTTCTGATTTATCTTTTTGAGTTATACTTCTCAAATCTTACCATCTCTCTAATTTTTCTTTTTTTGATCTATTGTGTATGATGATTTTGTTGATCTATTGTTGATATATGATGTTGTTGAGTTGATCTATTGTTTGATGATGTTGTTGATCTGCTGTAATAGGTTTTTTTGTTTTTTTGGACCAGGGAACTTTCGGGGTCGGGGAAACCCGATCCCCGTCAGGGGATGGGGACGGGGACGATGATAGATTCCCCGACGGGGATCGGACCGGGGACCGGGAAAATTTCACCATCGGGGATCGGGGACGGGGAGTGTGATCCTCGGCCCCGCCCTACCCCGTTGCCATTCCTACTTCCAATGCATATTTCTCATTATCATCAAAAACCCATGCAATGGACTTGATTTCTCTTTTAAGTTTAAATTTGATTTCAATCATTATATTTAGATTTGTAAGATTCATTATGAATTTTATTTTGATGATTCAAATCTTTTATTTTGTAAGGTCTTTTGTATATATCATTCATAAAAAAAATTAAGTCAATTGCATCTGACAATCGTAACATTTTTCATTTTATTGTGTTTATTTTTTTTAAAAATTCGACGACAGATGTATTTTTAAAATAGACAATTTATTTTTTCAGAAACAAATGTGGTTTTCTTTTTTAATCAATTTTTTTAGTAAATTCAACTTGATGAAATGAACATTTAATTCCACTTTCATGATCATTCAGGCTAAGTTTGGCATGACTTCAAAAAGTTAAAAAATCAAAAAATTACTCAAAAAGTTAAAAGTTGTCACTATTCATCAAAAAAATTATTAAAAAATTAATTTTCTACACAAAATTACAACTCGAAATCTGACATGTTCAGCTCTATTGAAGCGTTTGTGTGTGAAAATTGCACAGTTTGGGTGTAATTTTCACACACTGTTGTTCGGTCCGTGGGGGCCCATCACGGATTCCGTTTTGATAATCTGAACCGTTCAATGTGTAGAACTCGTCGAGTACTACATATTTGTAAAAAATCACATTGATCGGATATCGATAACTACATGATCAAATCAGTTTTGTATAAAAAAAATAGATGGTGTTATAATTAACAATTGAAAAAAAACAAATCTGATCAGATAGCTATCGATATCCGATCAACGTGATTTTTTATAGACATATAGTACTCGACGAATTCTACACATTGAACGGTTCAGATTATCAAAATAAGACCCGTGATGCCCCCCACGAGCCGAACAAAACCATCCAGTGCAATGCCTATTTAGTAGCCAATCATTAGTTAGCAACAATTCCACTCCCAGAAAGTACGGCTGCACAACTCCCAATTCTAATATTTCCCTACATACTCATTTATACAATTTTTTAATACACATTTTTTCATAAAAAGTCAAAAAGTTAACCCAAACATCTATATTTTTTTCTCAATTTTTCAGTCTAAAAAGACAAAAAATACACTTATTTAGGACACTCCAAACAATCCCTCAATTTTATCTTGATTTCACTAGACTAAATACTACATTTTCATATTAGCATGATAATGGATATGCTTTAACACAATAATAATAAAAAAATAATTTTCAAATATTACACATTAATATATGATTTAACACAACAATAACAAAAATTAAAAATAAAAAATAAAAAAATTTGATTGAGACTTTAATTAATATGATGTGAGATTCATGATCTCAACTACATAATATTTTTGGGCAGAATTCTATAATATAATTATTCTGGGCATAATGATAGTGACAAAAAATGAAGGACTGGCCCACAACATCACTAGTCAAATAATTTCCTACAAAGAGTGAACAACACACCTTCTCAAAAGTCATATTATTGTTGAGAAAACTCTTTCAAAAAAGGCTTTTGCATCAAACCAACCCCATTTGTGAATTTGGTAGCACATACCTATTCCATCTTCTTTTTCATATATGAATAGTAGTACTACTGATCTGACCGGCCACCGGCGGTCATCGTACTTTTCCAGTTGCATGTCGCCGTCGTGTGTTCCCGTTCACGAAGAATATTCCCGCATAGATGATCATATTCCTACCGGAAACAACAACAACAACAACAACAGCAACAGCAACAGCAACAGGAGCCGACTAAAATGGCAAAAGTTGATGAAGAGGTTGGTGAGAGAGAGTAAAAAAAGCATGTGTCCATCCAAACTTCCGACCACAACGACAACGACGACGTTTCAATACGATGCGGTTAGCTACTCGCTGAATTTCGATGAGGGGTTTCACAAGGAGGAATTGTACAACCATTGTCCCCAGGTGAATATTGCAGAATTCGGCTATACTTGGCATGTAAATAAGTGATACTATCTATCTTTTGTTTTTATGAATGTGTAAGTTTTGATCTGTTTTCTTCCTTTTTTTTGAAAAAACAACCCATTTTGGATGTATTTAGTATTTGAAGAACTATTTCAAAGATGTTTTTGATTTGCCAGCATTCTGTATGCTGGATCAGAACATTCATCACATGGGGATGTCAGATTATGTTGAATATGATTATTATGATGGTGAATATTAGGCCAGAAATGCAAAAGACATTGTATTTGTTTGTATACTAACATAAAATTATTAATTGATCGAGATCAAAATTTTAAAATTAGGTAACAATTTTTATTAGCACTCGTTTGACATAATGGGTTGAGATAGATTGGATTAAAATAATCAAAAAAAAAATAAAATATATTTTTTAATTAAATAAAATAAAATATCATATTTAAACTATAATTATTTCTTTTTTTTTCTCACAAAAATTAAAAAAATAAAAAAATTCATCACAAATAAAGTTTTTTAACCCTAGGTTAAAAACCAAAAAACCAAAAAATTCAACTCACATTTCAAACAAACCCTTAATATATAAAAAACAACTTTGTTTTCTCTTGTAATGTCAGGCTATCCTTTTGGAGATTAGTTCCATGTTACTTTGTGAAAATTAAACATTATTTTGAGTGACACCTCATTTGGGGATATATTATTTTAATAATTTTTTAATTTTTTTATGAAAAAATATATAGAAAAATAAAAAAAATAATGTGACAATTTATAATGAAATTTTGATTTTTTAACTAAAATATATAGACAGCTTTTGGGAAGTAACTTTTTACCCAACTTTTAAATTTTTACTCATTTTAAGTCACATCATCTCTTACATTTTTTATTCACAAAAAAAAATAAATTAAAAAAATAAAAAAATTTAACTTTTTACCGACTTTTCAAAACACTCTAACTAACGAACGAGGGCTGAGCTTAAAAAATACCGATCCAATCTCCCTGTCCAAAATCAATAAACAAACATCGCTTATCTACGTTGCTTCTTAAATTAATTAATGTTATACAAATAGAATACATTTGCAAAATTGTAACTTTTATTTTAAATATGGAGAACGTTATTAATCATCTAATAGAGTTGTCATCAAATTTGATATATACCTAATCAGGATATATAAATATATAAAAAAATATGAAAAATATTTCTAAAGTATTTTAAAATTATAACTATTTTATCATTTTCTCTAGCTTTTTTTTTTTTTTTTTAATTTTTTTATCTACAAATATTAGTTGTTAGTTGTTAAGTTAGTACCTATGAGAGAAAACAGCAGTGATTTAGACCCCTTCAAACTTCAACCCCCACCACCCCCACACACACGTGGCGGGTGGTAATTGGAGGAAGAGAAGAAAAAGAAAAAGAAAAAGAAAAAGTGACTAATCAAAAAAGAAAATGGGTCAAAAGGGGGTGGGGGAAAGGGGGTCCCAATCTTTATTCGAGAGAAAATTGTTGAAAAAATGGCTTTGTAAACCTTATTTTTTGCTAACTTTGAACATTAATTAAGGTGGAACCGAAACATTTTTTGTAACATTTTTTCTTGGGTTCGTATTTAATGTCGCGTAGTGAATTAAATCATGTATTTAGTTGCTCAAAACCATTTCCGGATGAATTAGAATTCAATGCGCATTTTGGGTTTGTGGAAATGAATTTTGGTGAGTTTACAACACATTTGTGAAATGTGTTTGTCCCACATTGGAAAGACTTGAGGAATTGTTTGGGTATATATACCTTAACTTAAGATACTTGAGCTAGGCCCCAAGGGGTATCTAAGTTTGTGGAATGGTGAGATTATGGGTGTAGTGGGCTAGACCCATTAGACCCAAAACTAAAACTACACGCGCGCTATCGCGGTCAGGCAGGCTATTCTGGGTGCGTGGTGTGAGGTTGGGTCAGGCTTTTCGGCCCAATACTTATCTTTTTGGGCCAAAAACTTTTGAACTTTATTTGTTTATTTTTATTTTCAGTTTTAAAAATTAAAATAAATTGGTTCAATAATTTTTCTTCCACCCAAACAGAGCCCTGACAGGTTAGACCCTCCTGAACTGGTTCAAAGAGTTCAATCCAAAACTGAATATGTTCAAACAGATTCAAATCTGTTGGTGCCTCTTCAATCTAAAACCTGTTCGAACAGCCATTGTTTTGCCTATATAAAGCCTTCAATTCCATCATTTTTGAGATGATTTTTATCATTAGAATTTCGTCATCTTTTTCCTGTGTCTCTTTGCATTATTCTGCATTTTATTTTAAGGAGAAAAAGAAAGAGTTACAACATATTTTGGTTCGCTAGACTTGGTTTTATAGTGCTGTAAAATCAAGGTGTAGTCGTTGCATCTTGGGAAGTAGACGCCGGTTAAAACTCGAAGCACCGGAGCGAGGACAGAATCTACTTTAAGGAGATTGTGTCCAACATAAGTCTCGACGTTTAAATTCTGTAAGCATTTAATTCGGAAAATAATTTATAATTATTTTCTGAGTTATTTTATTTATTGTTTATTTTATTTTCACATTTAATTTACACACACATACCACCGTGGGTATAAAAATATTAAAGTAGATTTTCTTTTTTATTTATTTCTGTGTTAGACAGAGGAATATTTTATTTCGGGAAATTAAATAGTAGTCATATACTGCTTAATTTCTTAAATAGTAGTAATATACTGTTTAAATAATTTCTTTGATAACATAGTAGTCATATACTGTTTATCATTAGAATTATTGTTACAAAATATTATTCTGTATATTTTGTGTGTAATTTATTTTGTGTATAAAATTGTGATTGGTACATTATTATTTTTGTCAGAATTATGACAACTGAAATAAACAGTACTGAGACTGTTATTACTCAAAACCCAACACCTGTTATGCCAGTGATGAGTTCAGCAATACCGATAAATCATGGGGAGAAGCCAGAAAAATTCAATGGTAATGATTTTAAAGGATGGCAACAAAAAATGATGTTTTATCTTACCACATTGAATTTGGCTCGCTTCACTCATGAAAAAGCACCGATACTGAATGAGGGAGAAACTGATTGGCAAATGGTTGCCGCAGTCGATGCATGGAAACATGGTGATTTTCTGTGTCGAAACTATATTCTCAATGGGTTGGACAATACGCTGTATAATGTGTATAGTGTGAAAAACACAGCTAAAGAACTGTGGGAATCTCTGGATCATAAGTATAAAACAGAGGATGCCGGTACAAAGAAATTTGTTGTCGGTCGTTTTTTGGATTTTAAAATGATAGATTCCAAAACGGTTATTAGTCAAGTTCAAGATCTCCAATTAATTCTCCATGACATACATGCAGAAGAGATGGTTCTCAGTGAATCTTTCCAAGTTGTAGCAATCATTGAAAACTTGCCACAATCTTGGAAAGAATTCAAGAATTATCTGAAGCATAAGCGCAAAGAGATGAAATTAGAGGAACTGATAGTGCGGCTTCGAATTGAGGAAGACAAGCGTGGTTCCGACAAGAAGTCAGGAAACCATGTCATGCAGGCTAAGGCAAATGTTGTGGAACATGAACAAAGGTCAAAGTTCAACAACAAGAAACGGAAGCATGATGGCAACGGTCCCAAACAAGGATCCATAAGTAAAGGGATCAACAACGGGTTCAACAAGAGGTTTAAAGGCAAGTTCTTTGTGTGCGGTAAAGATAGACATCGCGCTAAGGATTGTCATGTTCGCAAGGACGGAGGCAGTTCAAAGCCAGCATAAGCCAACATGGCTAAGGATTTTTCTCTTTCCGATGGAGTGGCAAACATCAATCTTGCTGCAGTAGTCTCTGAAGCAAATTTGGTGGGCAATTCCGAGAAGTGGTGAGTAGATACTGGAGCAACCCGCCACATTTGTGCAGATAAAAAGATGTTCACAACCTATGAAGTGATGAAAAGTAGGGAATAACTTTTTATGGAAAACTCCTTCACTTCAACTGTAGAAGGACAATGAAAAATCGTGCTGAAAATGACCTCGGGAAAAGAACTTACTCTTAACAATGTACTCCATGTGCCAAAAATTTGCAAGAATTTGATTTCTGGGTCATTGTTAATTAAGAATGGGTTTAAATTAGTCTTTGAATCTGACAAGGTTGTACTCACCAAGAGTGGCATGTTTGTGGGGCGAGGTTATATGAGTGATGGGCTTTTTATGCTCAATGTAAATACTGTTGTACCTAATTTGGTTTTTAATAATAAGAACATATTTTCTGTTTATATTGCTGAGTCTTTTTTTTTATGGTATAGTAGATTAGGACATGTTAATTTTAATTCTTTGCGTAGACTTATTGCTTTAGAATGTTTACCTAACTTAGAATTTGATCCTAATCATAAATGTGAGATTTGTGTTGAGACAAAACTCACTAAGGCATCATTTAATAAAGTTAAAAGAATTACTAAACCTTTAAGTTTAATTCACACAGATATTTGTGATTTAAAATTTGTTCAAACTAGAGGAAGTAAAAAGTACTTTATTACTTTTATTGATGATTACACTCGATATTACTATGTTTACTTATTGAGAAGTAAATATGAAGTCGTAGAAGCTTTTAGGCAATATAAACTTGAGGTTGAAAATCAATTTGGCAAAACTATTAAGATAGTGAGGAGTGACAGAGGTGGTAAGTATGATGCACCATTTGAAGAATTTTGTTCTGAACATGGTATCATTTACCAAACCACTGCACCCTATTCTTCTCTGTCAAATGGTGTTGCTAAGAGAAAAAATAGAACTCTTAAAGAGATGATGAATGCTATGTTGATTAGTTCAGGGTTATCTCAGAACTTGTGGGGGAAGGCGATTTTGTCTACTAACTTTATCCTTAACAGGGTACCCTACAAGAAACTCAATCAAACATCTTATGAATTATGGAAGGTTGACGACCTACCTATAATTACCTCAAAGTGTGGGGGTGTTTGGCTAAAGTAGTAGTCCCTAGTCCCAAAATGACTAAGATAGGACCAAAAACCGTTGATTGTGTGTTCATTGGTTATGCAAATAATAGTAGTGCATATAGGTTTT
This sequence comes from Camellia lanceoleosa, assembly GCA_025200525.1. Lineage (NCBI taxonomy): Eukaryota > Viridiplantae > Streptophyta > Magnoliopsida > Ericales > Theaceae > Camellia > Camellia lanceoleosa. The sequence goes on from JANUSC010000236.1 coordinate 75,994, forward strand.
TAGTTCATAGATTTAAAAATCCTAATATGCATGCGAACACTATTATTGAGTCAAGAAATGTATCATTTTTTGAAAACATTTTTCCTTGTAAGGAAACTGAAAAGAGAAGTTCAAATAAAAGAACTTTTGATACTACTATGGATAGAAGTGAAGACCAAAATGATAATGAAATAGATGAACCTAGACGTAGCAAGAGGGCTAGGATATCTAAATCATTTGGTTCAGATTTTCTGACATACTTGTTAGAAAATAAGCCTCAAAACTTCAAGAAAGCAATGCCAAGTCCTGAAACTCCATTGTGGAGAGAGGCTGTGAATAGTGAAATTGAATCAATACTGCAAAATCATACTTGGGAACTGGTAGATCTTCCACCAGGATGTAAACCTTTTGGATATAAATAGATATTCAAGAGAAAAATGAAATCAGATGGTTCAATAGATAAATACAAAGCTAGGCTTGTTGTTAAGGGATACAGGCAGAAGGAAAGTCTTAATTATTTTGACACCTATTCACCAGTGGCAAGAATAACATCCATTCGCATGTTGATTGCGATTGCAGCTTTGTATAATTTGGAGATACATCAAATGGATATTAAAATAGCTTTTTTGAATGGCGAGTTATATAGAACAACCGGAAGGGTTTCAAGTTCCCGGCCAAGAGAAAAAGGTTTGTAAACTTGTCAAATCCCTTTATGGATTAAAACAAGCTCCGAAACAATGGCATGAAAAATTTGATCATGCTATGCTTTCAGATGGTTTTAAGATAAACGAATGTAACAAATGTGTTTATGTTAAAAACATTGACAAAGGCTATGTCATAGTTTGTCTTTATGTAGACGACATGCTCATTATTGGAAGCAATAATGACATGATTAAATCCACAAAGAAAATGTTTAACAGAGAGTTTGACATGAAAGATCTGGGAGTAGTAGATGTAATTCTAGGAATAAAAATTACTAGAACATCTGAAGGATATGCTTTATCTCAGTCTCATTATGTTGAGAAGATTCTAGAGAAATTTGGAAAGCATGACGACCGTCTTGCTAACACACCCGTTGACATTAGTCTTCACTTGTCAAAAAATACAGGTGCAAGCATATCACAATCAAAGTACTCGGATAATCTAAGCTTGATATACTTAATGAATTGCACAAGGCCAGATATAGCCTATGCTGTTAGCAAATTGAGTAGGTATACAAGTAATCCAGGGTCCGATCATTGGAAAGCAATAATTAGGGTATTTAAGTATCTAAGACATACCCGAAATTATGGCTTACATTATACTAAGTATCCAACAGTATTCGAGGGTAATGATGCAAATTGGATATTGGATACTAAAGACTCAAAATCCTTTGGTGAATATGTCTTTACCACAGGAGGCTGCAGTCTCTTGGAAATCTTCTAAACAGACATGCATAGCAAGGTCGACAATGGAATCTGAGTTTATCGCATTAGATAAAACAAGAGAAGAAGTAGAATGGCTTCGTAATTTCTTAGAAAACATTCCAATGTGGCCTAAACCTATGCCAGCCATATGCATACACTGTGATAGTGAAGCAGCAGTAGGACGGGCACATAATCATATGTATAACAGTAAGTCTCGACATATTTGTCGTAGACATAATACCATTAGGCATTTGCTCTCACATGGAATAATTTCCATAGAATATGTAAAGTCAAAGGAGAATATTGTGAAACCCCATATTTTTATATAATAAAAATAATATATGTTTTTAAATTTCTTAAATAATTATTCACAATCATTTGAATTTAATAGTCTATATATTTTTATACTGAGCATTTATTCAAAATAAAATAAATAAAATAAAATATTTTTTTTGACTTTATATTAGTACCCAATATAAATTTCTGAATCTTATGATATTTTTATTATATTTTTCTCTATATTTTTTTGTGATCAAATTACACTGAAACCTAATTTTTTTATATACTAAAACCCAATCAAAAAATATATATATATATATATATATTTAATCAAACTCTAATGGAAGTCAAGTTAGACTAATTAAATTATATGAGATTTGAGGTTAGTTATAATTAACTAATTTTACGCTAATCAAAATTTATTAAGGTTTAACGATGTTTAATTAAATTAATTCTAGACATAAATTAAAATTGGAACAAACTAGAATTTTGTGGGTGTGCAGAGAAACTTGTGTGGGTGTGCTGAGTAATTTGTTTGTGTGTGCATGTGAGAGTGTTGTGTTGGGAGCCTTAGATGAGTGCACGTGTGTGTGTGTGTATATGAGAGAGACAGCAGGCAACTCCTTTATTTATTTATGGTTATGTTGGAGGAAAGTTGAGAGCGAAAAAAAAAAAAAAGGAGTGTTACTTCACATTGTTCTGGGCAACCCATGGGAGTGAGAAAGAGAGAGAGAGAGTTCAAAGCTTAGAACTCTTGTGATGGAAATGGTGAAGAATAAGGAAAAGCTTGGGAAAATGAAGGATTAAAGAGGAGTTCATGATATTGTCCATAATTCATTAATTGAATATTTTAGGTAAGAAACTAAAACTCAAATCTTGTAGATAAATCATCTAGAAGTTGAAATCAAGAGGTAATTGGAATCAATATCTTGTAAAAAAAAAAAAAAATTTAGCAAGAAGATGAAATTTTTTTTTTTTTGAGTTTAGTGTAAGATTATGGAAATAAATTTAAAGAATAATTAGTTGGGTATGATTCTTGTTATTTTTCATGAAGTTGAAACTCATCCTTACATGCATGTTGAAATTTCAATGTTTTAGATTTTAATTCATGTGAGAAAGACTTATAAGTTTAAATTTGGAATAAGGACTTTCCCTTATACACCCAGTGGGGGTTGACCCCCAGTGACGTGGGGCTCCCCCATTGGTCAGTTTTTCTTTTTATTTATTTATTTATTTATTCAGTCCAATCACCCAGTGACACGTGGCACTGGGTGTAAAGAAAACTGGGGGTAGGAAGCATTTTGCTTTGGAATAAATATGAAGAAAATTAATTAAATCTAAATTTGGATAAAGTAAGAAATAAATTATGATGGTATATCAAATATTGATAGTCTGAAAATCATGATAATATTGTGGAATTTGAACTTACATGTGTAGTTTATGTAATTAAAAAGATTATTGAAGATGTTATTTGGCCCTTTAAATCTATCAGAAAGTTATATGAATTTTTAAACAATTTTATACTCAAAATTTGAAGATTATTTCTTCTACAAAGTTGTTTATAATGGTGTTTAGTTCATCCACAAAATTTTTCAACAATTATTGAGTTTTTTACGAATTTATACATATTTTTAACCAAATCTGGAGCTATAGGCAGATTTTATTATGTGTTTGAAAAATCATTAAAAATTTTATATTAAACCAAATCTGATAATTTCTAAGCAAAAAATGAAATTTGAGAAGTTTAGTTTCATAATAAAATTTTAGATCATGAAATTGATTTATAAATTTAAGTATGGAATTAATTTAAGAAAATGTGATAAATCTGTGTCATAAACACTCTTGGAATTTTTAAGAATTATTTATAATTTATTTTTGGAAAATGCTTTCTGAAAAATGACCATAACATATTTATTTAGTATTCTGTAGATTTACATGAATTTTAGAGTTGTATAAGTAATTTATTTATAATTTTATTTGCAAAATATATATTCTAAAAATTTTGACAGATTAAAGAAAAAAAAAATTATCTCTTCAATTATTTAATTATAACTTATTTTTGGGAAATTCTTTCTGAAAAATGACCTAAACATATTTATTGAATATTCTGTATATTTTCACAAATTTTAGAACTGTATAAATAATTTATTTATAATTTTTATTACCTAAGATATAACCTGAAAATTTCTGGACAGATTCAAGACCATCACTTCAATTATTTGTTTGGATAAAAAAAATTAGTTATTGTGTTGGTCTAATTCATCAAGTATTGTAAATTAGTAATCCATGTATGGGTATATTGTGATTTATTTAATATTGTGCTAGTTTAACCTTATAGATTAAAAGTCCATGCATGTGGGTAATTATGATTTATTTATTCTTTTTTTTTTTTTTTTGGTATCCACATTATTATTTCATACCATGGTTTAAATGAATTATTTATTTAAATTTTGTATAATTGTTTATTATTATGTGACATGTGTAATATTTTATGTTCGGATTCTAATGGGTTGGCATAACATTATTGGTAATTAAATTTTGAATTATTGTGAATATCTCAACGAGTAAAGAGACACGAAATTTTAACCAATGATACATTACTTTTAAAAGTGATGGGGTGAGCCCGGTCCGGAATCTTGCGCAAGTGAGTTGCGAACTCTAACATGGCACGGGAAGGTATTTCGGCTCTTATCGGTAGGCGATATGAGGTTGGTGGTGCGGGCATCACAACATAGACTGTTCCCTTGGGGCAGACCGTGATGTCACGACTCGGGTATGTAACCCTGGTGCGTGGGCATCATTGGTAGTTACTGTAGGTAACATTTGAATATTTGACCAAGGGGGAGTCAGAATTGCTCGTGGCCATTGCTTAGCGGTTGAGTGGAAATAGTGCTCCACGGGGAGTTACTTAAACTTATTTGATAAACGAAATCTATGAGAAATTTTTTTTTAAAAAAATGGGCATTTTTCTCATGATGAAATATTGCCTCTGTTTGTCATTTTTATTTATTTTTTATTATCTATTGTTATTATTTCAACTGATGGCATTCCTATCATGCTTATTAAATGCTACCTATTATTTTGTTACTACGCATTATTCATTGTGGGTAATATTATCGGGGGTGGGTATTTCGGGTTGTAGTATCTTATTGAGCTCGTCGCTCATTGGCATCCTCGCTACCTTGGCGTTTCATGCCAGGTACCGAAGAAACCGAAGGAAACACCGAGGTGTTGAAAGGCAACATTCAGCTCTGATTAGCTTAAAGCGTGCCAAAGTTCCATGAACCATTTTTCTGAGTTTTCTAGTTTTTCTCTAATTTTTTTTTATTTGAGTACTAAGACAAGGTTTTAAGTTTGACTGGAGTTGTAATTTAAGAACTTTTAGTTTTGGTGTTGTTAATTAATGGATGATGGTAAATTTGGTGGCAACATTGATGAGGATTCTTAATTAAGAAAATTGATTTTAAGTTTTAAACCTTATTATGATGTCCCCACATTTTGGGGCGTCACAAATATTGTAGATCCATTGACTAAGGGGCTAGCCAGAGAGCAAGTATACTATTTATCGAGGGAAATAGGATTAAAGCCTATTACTTAAAAGTCGTCATAATGGCAACCCAACCTAGTTGACTGGAGATCCCAAGATCTAGGTTCAAAGGGACAACCGAATTATGGATAACTCCACATATCACTAAGGAGGTTTACTCCTAGCCATTTCTATAATAAGAAGAGTGATACCTGCAGCGTTACTAGGATAAGTTTTGCTTGTAATGATTCTTATAACATGGACTTCTAAGTGGGGTATGGCAGGATACTCTTAATAAAAAGTCACCTATATGAATGTGAGCTGGGTCGGTTTGTGAGAATTGAGAAGGCTAAATTCTTTAGAGCACTCATGAATTACTAGGCGTTGTTCAGGGCCAAAATGAACACAACCGTAAGAACCAAACTATGTCTGCAGATACACTATGTGTAGTCTATTGTCTTGGCTTACATAAATAGCTGAACAATTCAAGGTATCGCGTCCACTAGTTAGCTAGTAAGTCTGATAGGCTTTTCACTAGAGGAGGTTCAAAGCCAAAAGCTACCTATCTCGATGTGGTGTATCTTCTTAATGTATTATTTCTTTGTCTGTATCTTGTTGCATGTCCGTTATCGTGAATTCCATTCATACGGGGGATTGTTGAAAAAATGGCTTTGTAAACCTTATTTTTTGCTAACTTTGAGCATTAATTAAGGTGGGCTCCAAATGTTTTTTGTAACGTTTTTTCTTAGGTTCGTGTTTAATGTCACGTAGTGAATTAAATCATGTATTTGGTTGCTCAAAACCATTTCTGGATGAATGAGAATTCAACGCACATTTCTGGTTCATGGACATGAATTTTGGTGGGTTTACAACACATTTGTGAAATGTGCTTGTTCTACATTGGAAAGGCTTGATAAATTGTTTGGGTATATATACTTTAACTTGGGATACTTGGGATGGACCCCAAGGGGTACCCAAGTTTATGGAAGGGTAAGGTTATGGGTGTAGTGGGCAAAACCCATTAGACCCAAAACTAAAACCACATGCGCGAGTCGTCGCTGCCGTAAAATCCAGTCGATCGGCCTGCGGTAATTGCGTGGTGTGAGGTTAGGTTGGGCTTTCCGGTCCAATACTTAATTTTTTTGGCCAAAAACTTTTGAACTTTATTTATTTATTTTTATTTTCTGTTTTAAAAATCAAAATAAATTGGTTCAATAATTTTTCTTCCACCCAAACAGAGCCCTGACAGGTTAGATCCTCCTGAACTGGTTCAAAAGTTCAACCTGAAATTGAATCTGTTCAAACAGATTCAAATCTGTTGATGTCTCTTCAATCTGTCCGAACAGGTTTTATACCTGTTCGAAACAGCCACTGTTTTGCCTATATAAAGCCTTCAATTTCAGTATTTTTGAGATGATTTTTATCATCAGAATGTCGTCATCTTTTTCCTGTGTCTCTCTGCATTATTCTGTATTTTATTTTAGTGAGAAAAAGAAAGAGTTACAACATATTTTGGTTGGCCAGACTTGGTTTTATAGTGTTGTAAAATCAAGATGTAGTCGTTGTATCTTGGGAAATAGACGCCAGTTAAAACTCGAAGTATCGGAGCGAGGACGAAATCTACTTTAAGGAGATTGTGTCCAACACAAGTTTAAATTCTGTAAGCATTTAATTCGGAAAATAATTTATAATTATTTTCTGAGTTATTTTATTTTCACATTTAATTTACACACACATACCATTGTGGGTATAACAAAAATCTCCCTACCATTGGGCACCAAAGTGCTTACACTCCCTTAATTTAATCCTTCTAGGGGGAATTTGTCACGACCCAAACCCTATTTCTATGGGTTTAGTCCCAGAATCGCCAAGAACTGAGATTACCAAAGGCCTCTTGAGCAAGAATACAATCAATCGAGTACGTAGGGCTGAAGCCAATACAAGAAATAACTAGTGTCCATTGAGTCAGGAAAATCAGATGTCAAAAACATTTTCCATACATTTATGCATTCGAGACGATGCAGATATACAAGCATTACAGATATTCAAGACGAACTCAATCCTCAATAACAAGATAAAGAAAAGCAGTCATACAAAAGTACAACAAGACAAAAGCAAGAGGAGACTAGTGGGGACACAAAAACACCCAAAGCCATGGCATGGCGTCTCGGAACCTCACAAAGGAGGCACATAGGTTGGTGACAAAAGCGGGGACCAATCCCACGCTCCTAGCTTGATCTGGCGGTGAGAACCTACATATATATATAACTGAGCTAAAGCCCGTGAATAACATAAAAGCGTAAAGAGGTTATGAATGAATGTCCTTGCAGAAATGAAATCAATTCATTAAAGCAAGAGTTTCATCTTTCGAGATTTCAATCAATCACCATATGTGGTACATCCAATAGCCTATAATGTAAGGTCCAAAAGGACCGGCCTTAATAGACCCAACAAAGAATGATGGCCAATCATTGATGACGGTATGGTTCCACAAGGAAACCGACAGAGCTCAGAACGATCAATAACGAGGGTGCTAAGGATGCCACAATGTCTGATTGAAATAGGACATACATTCATTCAAGAATAATATCGATTCAAGAAGCAGTTCGGTAAGATTCAAAAGATAACCATTTTGAACATATCTTTACACATCCGTTACTCACGAGGATTGGGCTATCAATAGCTAGAGCGTCGTCGTGAGTCAACCCTAAGCATCAATCAATAGAACACACACTAAGTTTACAGTTGGAAAGGATGATAAATAAATCTCTAAATTCCTCGGTGTGGTTCCATGTCTAAATCCTCATTAAGATGCATTAAACTAGGCCTAAGAATGCCTAGGATGAGATGAGGATGCAAAATACGATTGGAAGGCACTTTTCAAAAGTTCTTTGCAGGGTCTCGCCGGCGAGCCTTCCTTCGCTCGAGCGAGGTTGCAAAATCAAAGGCTTCGCTCCGGCGAACCCTCCTTCGCCGGCGGAAAACTTCGTTGCTCGATTTTTACGCAGCGATACCGCTCGATGCTCGCCGGCGGATCCTGAATAAAGGTTCTCGCTCGGCGAGGAATCCTTTTCGGCGAGGAAGCAAAATCTGATTTCAGTTGTCTCCCAAGTTCGAACCAAGCATTCAATCATCCAAAACTCAACCTCTTGGCCCCAATTTCTGGAAAAACACTTCAAACTCAATGTATAACAAGTTTCAAAAACTATTTTGCACATGCAAGGGCCAATGGTTGGTCAATCAAAGTCATTTTCAAACCCAATTTTAAGAGCAATATGTAACATGCAATGCATGGGTTCTAAACCAATTTCAATCTTCAAACCTTGCTCTATTGAGCTCCAAACTTTGAAAACAACTTGAAAACATGGACCATGATGAAAACATGAGCATGCATGTACAATTCTTCAAGAATTCAACCTCAAAAACACCAATTCAAGCATGCATGGATGGATTATGCTCTAATTCAACTTATATGAGCAAAATCAAGTCTCAACTCCACAATGATGCATGAACCATGAGAGAGGAAGCTTAAGGACAATAAGAATGCAATGAATTCTCTTACCTAAGTGTTGATTCAAGGTAAGGAAGCTAAATTAAGCCAATATACACTTCAATTCCAAGCAATCTCCAAGTAATTCTTCAAGGTGAGCTAAGTTCTCTCACTCTCCCTCTATTTCTCTTGTTGGTCGGCAGAAAGAAGTAAAGAGGGCTGATCAAATGCTTTGCTATGGTGATAAGGCTCACTAACAATAATAAACTAATGGCCACTAACTATGGCAATTGTGTAATTAAGGCCAACTCTTCAATTAACTTATTTAATCTAATTTAATCATTCCTAATCAATTTTCAGATAATTATACCATTAAATCACAAATATTACACTGAGTCTAAAACATCAAGCGGTTTCTCAATCGGCGTAGATAAGGTCTTCAATTAGCGCTTTAAACATATAAGCTCAAACAGATAATTATGCAATCAAGCAGATAAGATATGCAATTCAACAAGTAAACTTATTCGGCTTTGATTTGATTTCATTGCTCAAGAGGTCATCCAGTTCACTTATCGGTCATTATCGATTCGGTTTTAAGAATCGGTATGTAATTCGATGGTTTACAATAATCAAGACGAGGGTTGTTACGCCTCCTCCTTATAAAGAGTTTAGTCCTCTAAACTCGAGTTACCTTCGATTGAAGAAAACAGATTCAGCCGAACAAATCCGGATATCGCCTAGCCATGTCATCTTCCTCTCCCAAGTGGCATACACACCACCATGGTTTTGCTACCACTTTCACTAGCGGAATCTCTTTGTTTCTCGGTTCTTGATCCGCTTGGTTAATCAGATAGGCCGTTCCTCGTAGGTGTAGTCATCACTCAACACGATACGGTAGGCTCGATCACATGAAACGGATCACGAAGATAGTCTCTCAACATCGAAATGTGGAAGACGTTATGCATATGCTCCATTTCGGAGGGAGCGCAACTTGATACGCCACCGGATTGATTTTCTCAATAATCGATACGGTCCGACATACCTCGGCTTAACTTGCCTTTGACCAAACGAAGTCGGCCTTTCATTGGTGTCACTTTCACGAAGACGTGATCACCCACTTCATACTCTCTATCGCGTCTCCCGACATCGCCAGATAGCTTTTCGCTTCACTCGCTAGCTTTTCAATCTTTGTCAGACGCTTTTACCTTTCGGTTGTTTCATACACAATCTCGCCCAAGCAATGGCCCATCTCCAACTTCCGCCCAGCCAGATTGAGATCTACACTTTCGCCATACAATGCCTCGAAGGCGCCATTCCAATACTCGAATGGTAGCTCGTTGTTGTAGGCGAATTCAAATAACGGCAGATGACTTTCCCAATTTCTGAAAGTCCAAGACACACATTCTCGATGAGGTCTTCTAGAGTTTGGATTGTCCTTTCTCGACCGTCCATCTGTTCGAGGATGATAGGCACTACTCAAATTTCAATTCAAGACTAATGCAATCAGAGGCTTTGCCAGAACCTCGATGTAAACTTCGAATCCCTGTCAGAAACAATAGACACAGGCACTCCGTGCAGTCTAACAATTTCATCAATATAAATAACAGCCAATCTATCTGCATTATAGATTGTCTTGACAGGTAGGAAGTGTGCAGATTTAGTCAGTCTATCAACAATAACCCAAATTGAATCCATACCTTTCCTGGAGCGAGGTAATCCAACGATAAAATCCATCGTGATGTGCTCCCATTTCCACTCTGGTATGGGTAAGGGTTGCAGTAATCCAGTAGGTCGTTGATGTTCAGCTTTGACTTGTTGGCAATGAAGACATTTAGACACAAAGTCGGCGATCTCCTTCTTCATTCCTGGCCACCAGAAATTTTGTTTCAAATCTTGGTACATTTTCGTATTCCCTGGGTGAATAGAGAACTTCGAACTGTGGCCTTCTTGCAGAACTCTTCTTTTCAATTCAATGTCATTTGGTACACACTGTCTTGGAATTTCAAGATATTGTTCTCAAATTTGAACCCCGGTCTCGGTTTTGAATCCTTTCTTCAAGAACCTTCTTCAAGTAATCATCCAGCTTGTTGTTTTCTTTAATTTCTCAATCAAGGTGGTTGGCGAAATAGCATTTAAGATTCCACCTTGTTCCTTCAAAACGATTTCAATTTCGACTTTTCCGGATCAAGAAGCAACTCTTTTCTCGGTTAGCAAACAGGCTAAGTTGGTAATCGATTTTCGCTCAAAGCATCTAAGAACGGTGTTGGCTTTTTCCTGATGGTACAAAATCAGAGGTCATAGTCTTTGATCAATTCAAGCCATCTCCGCTGTCTCATATTCAGTTCTTTCTGTGTGAAAAGTACTTTAGGCTCTTGTGGTCGGTGTAGACTTCACATGTTACTCCATACAAATAGTGTCGCCAGATTTTCAATGCAAAAACTATCAAGCAAGTTCAAGATCATGGGTTGGGTAATTCTTTTCATGCGGTCTCAACTGCGGGAAGCATAAGCAATAACTCTCCCATTCTCGCATTAAAACACATCCCAAACCCTTATGAGAGGCATCACTAAAACAAAGGTAACCATCAAGACTGTAGGTAGAGTCGAATTGGTGCAACACAAGTCTAGTTTTCAACTCTGAAATGTCGATTCCTCCGATCACCAACAAATGGTGTCCCTTTCGAGTCGGTTGAGTCGTTGGTAAGGCAATTTTGGAGAAATCTTTGACAAATCTTCAGAGTATCGGCCAAATCCCAAAAAGCTTCGGACTTCACCACATTTGTTGGTCTAGGCCTCACTACACTTCAATTTTCTTCATGATCAACAGAAATTCCATCTTTGCTAACAACATGCCCCAAAAACATAACATGGTCAAGCCAAAATTCACACTTAGACAGCTTTAGCATACGCCGTTTCTCTTAAGGTTTGCAGGCAAGTCTCGATGTCGCTCATGTTCTTCTACCTTAGAATATATCAATATGTCATCAATAAATACTACAATGAAGTCATCAAGGTATGGTTTGAAAATTTCGCTCATAAGGTCCATAAATGCATGGGGCATTCGTGACTCAATGGCATAACTAAAAATTCATAATGGCCATACCTCGCTCAAAGCGCTTTATCAATGTCTTCCTTTGACTTTCAATTGATGGTACCCGATCTAAGGTCAATTTTGGAAAACACTTGTGCACCTCAGAATCGATCAAACAGTCATCAATACGCGTAAAGGATATTTGTTCTTTACTTACCTTATTCAGGCCACAGTAATCAATGCACGCCTTAGTGAGCCATCTTTCTTCTTCACAAATAAAACAAAGCGCGCCCACGGTGAAGTACTAGGCCCGATAAATTTCTTGTCCAGTTAGCCTCGCAATTGTACCTTCGATTCTTTCATTCGGTTGGAGCCATTCTCAGAGGAGCTTTTCGATAACGCCAGGTACCCCAGACTACATCAACAATGAACTCAATCTCCTCACAATCAAATCCTCGTAGATCATCCGAAATACATCCGAATTCTCTAACTATAGGAATGCAATTCACATCGCTTTTAACATTATCGAGCGAATACAACAAGATAGAACAGATAGCCCTTACACCCCTTTCTAATCGGTTTGATGCCTTTACAGAAGAAATCGATATGGAGGAGGTACTCAACTCCACTAAATACAAATTCGTAAACCCCGGACGGAAAACAACTTGCTTGGTCACACAATCGATAGTAGCATGATATTTTTGTAACCACCCATCCCCAATATCACATCAAAATGATCTATGTTCAATGGCAAGAATCAATAAATAGGTGCATATCCCCAACAATAATCTCACAAGGGGATACATATATGCACATGTCATGGATCCCCCAACAGGTGATGATACAGCTAGCAAGTAATTCATGCGTCCGAAGGGTCTATCCAATTTACGCAAAAGCATGTGACACATAAGAATGTGTAGACTCGAATCAATCAATACATATGCATTTTGAGCAAATAGAGAGGATACCGACACAACGGTCTCGGATTCAACGCCTCCTGCAGATTAGGGCAAATACTGCCCCGCCTCATAGGCTCCTTCCCGTAGTTTTGGGGTTAGGCTTCGGCTACATTTGATCTTTGCCGCGACTCGGCAGCTTACCACTAAATGGTGGAGCAAGGGCAATCTTTAATTCAGGCCCACTTTGCCACATCTCAAACAAGCTCCGTAAACCCGATAGCAAACTCCTTGTGTTTGTTGCCACATGTAGAGCGCGGAGTAAACCCGCCCCTTGGTCACCGGTCGTCAACCCCGTGATTCTCGCTTTCTTGTTGGCCGAAGTTATGCTTGCCTTTCTTAAACTTGAAACCTTGTTTTTCCTTGCCACTCACTTGTCGGTGTTTCGATTGTTTCATCACATAATATTTACCTCGCCATCAAAGCCCTGCCGAGAACACCTACATAAGTTGGCATTTTCGAACATTTATCCGATCCTCAGATAAAGATTGAGGCCGCCTTCAAATCTCCTGCCTTCTTGTAATCGGTATCCACCATATGTGGTGCATACCTAGCAAGTTCGGTAAATTGCTTCTCATACTCGCAATCGACAATTTGCCTGTCGCAATTGCTCAAACTCACCACTTTTTCGCCTCTCGATACATCGAGGAAAATATTTTTCAAAGAAGGACTCCTTGAACCGAGCCCAAGTCATTACAAAGGTTTGCATCACGGGTCAACATCCACCACCTTCTAGCTTCTTCCCGCAGGTAAAGGTGGCTAACAATACCTTGTGTGCTTCGAGCACGGAAACACTTCAAACAAATTTTTCGAGAACCCAAGCTTCACTTTTAACGGTTCTAAGCCTCCTCGAAAGGACGGCGGTTTCATTTTGTCAATTTCGAGTCAAGGCAATAAGATCCATCTCATTAACATTCACATTCTCGCACATTTGGTGTGCATTCTGCTTCCGTTGCACCGGAGGAGGAGGTGGGGGCCGTTGGTTCTGGTTGTCGGTCTAATCTTTCAATTACCGCCCATCATTTGTTCAAGTCCGCCATTCGCCTCGGAGGACGATGCTTCAGCCATTTGCATTATCCATTTCACTATAAGCAATTATACGCTTATCATTATAAACAGTTGTACAATTAAACAGCTTTAACATTTATTCAATACCATAAACACACACTTTTCAAATTCATGAGATGCCCTAATTGCTTTTCTAGGACACCCTATAGCTCATTTGGACACGTAAAGCGGTATAACTCGTGGTTAAGTATCGCTCGATACCACTGTCACGACCAAACCCGCCCTATGGGTTTAGTCCCAGAATCGCCAAGAACTGAGATTACCAAAGGCCTCTGAACAAGAATACAATCAATCGTAGTACGTATGGCGGAAGCCAATACAAGAAATAACTAGTGTCCATTGAGTCAGGAAAATCAGATGTCAAAAACATTTTCCATACATTTATGCATTCGCATCAAGACAAGATATACAAGCATTACAGATATTCAAGACGGAACTCAATCCTCAATAACAAGACAAGAAATGCGTACAAAAAGTACAACAAGACAAAACAAGAGGAGACTAGTGGGGACACAAAACACCCAAAGCCATGGCATGGCGTCTCGAACCTCACAAAGGAGGCACATAGGCCGGCCGACAAAATCGGGGACCAATCCCACGCCCTAGCTCGCGGCCGAGAACCTACATATATATATAACAAAGGAGCTAAAGCCCAATGAATAACATAAAGCGAAAGAGGTTATGAATGAATGTCCTTGCAAGAAATGAAATCAATTCATTAAACAAGAGTTTCATTTTTCAAGATTTCAATCAATCACTATATGTGGTACATCCAATAGCCTATAACATATAAGGTCCAAAAGGACCGGCCTTAATAGACCCAACAAAGAATGATGGCCAATCATTCGGTAAACGGTATGGTTCCACAAGGAAACCGACAGAGCTCAGAATACCAATAACAAGAGGTGCTAAGGATGCCACAATACAGCTCAGAAATAGGACATACATTCATTCAAGAATAATATCACCAAGAAATGGGGCAAGAACAAGATTCAAAAGATAACCATTTTGAACATATCTTTACACATCTGTTACTCACAGTGATTGGGCTATCAATAGCCAGAGCGCGTCCCCGTGAGTCAACCCTAAACAGTCAATCAATAGAACACACACTAAGTTTACAGTTGGAAAGGATGATAAATAAATCTCTAAATTCCCTCGGTGTGGTTCCATGTCTAAATCCTCATTAAGATGCATTAAACTAGGCCTAAGAATGCCTAGGATGAGATGAGGATGCAAAAAGACAGTTGGAAGGCACTTTTCAAAAGTTGTCAAACAGGGTCTCGCCGAGCGAGCCTTCCTTCGCCGAGCGAGGTTGCAAAATCAGGCTTCGCCGAGCGAACCATCCTTCGCCGAGCGAAAACTTCGTTGCTCGATTTTACGCTACGATACCACGCCGATGCTCGCCGAGCGGATCCTCGAATAAAGGTTCTCGCTGGCGAGGAATCCTTCGCCGAAGCGAGGAAGCAAAATCGATTTCAGATTTGTCTCCCAAGTTCGAACCAAGCATTCAATCATCCAAAACTCAACCTCTTGGCCCCAATTTCGAAAAACACTTCAAACTCAATGTATAACAAGTTTCAAAAACTATTTTGCACATGCAAGGGCCAATGGTTGGTCAATCAAAGTCATTTTCAAACCCAATTTTAAGAGCAATATGTAACATGCAATGCATGGGTTCTAAACCAATTTCAATCTTCAAACCTTGCTCTATTGAGCTCCAAACTTTGAAAACAACTTGAAAACATGGACCATGATGAAAACATGAGCATGCATGTACAATTCTTCAAGAATTCAACCTCAAAACACCAATTCAAGCATGCATGGATGGATTATGCTCTAATTCAACTTATATGAGCAAAATCAAGTCTCAACTCCACAATGATGCATGAACCATGAGAGAGGAAGCTTAAGGACAATAAGAATGCAATGAATTCTCTTACCTAAGTGTTGATTCAAGGTAAGGAAGCTAAATTAAGCCAATATACACTTCAATTCCAAGCAATCTCCAAGTAATTCTTCAAGGTGAGCTAAGTTCTCTCACTCTCCCTCTATTTCTCTTGTTGGTCGGCAGAAAGAAGTAAAGAGGGCTGATCAAATGCTTTGCTATGGTGATAAGGCTCACTAACAATAATAAACTAATGGCCACTAACTATGGCAATTGTGTAATTAAGGCCAACTCTTCAATTAACTTATTTAATCTAATTTAATCATTCCTAATCAATTTTCGATAATTATACCATTAAATCACAAATATTACATCGAGTCTAAAACATCAAACGGTTTCTCAATCGTCACGATAAGGCCTTCAATTAGCAGTTTAAACATATAAGCTCAAACAGATAATTATGCAATCAAACAGATAAGATATGCAATTCAACAAGTAAACTTATTCGGGCTTCGGGCCATTCATTCTGCTCAAGAGGTCATCCAGTTCACTTATCAGTCATTATCAGTTCGGTTTAACGGTAATCAGTATGTAATTCAGTGGTTTACGATAATCAGTACGAGGGTTGTTACAGAATTGAACCCTTGACCTCCTTAAAACTAAACCTAAAAGAAAGTATAGTGGCCATGTTATCATTTTCTCTAGCTTAAACTCATGGTGACATCAAAAAAAAAAAAAAAACAAACAAACAAACAAACAAACATAACATAACTACCAACACCCGTTTCAAATAAAATGTTTGTTAAAATAATTTTTAGGACCAATTACACGAATGGTGCTTCGAATACGTACTTTATCACATTTTATTTTTGTTAATTTAAGGGGTACTTACGTGTAGGTCTTAGTAAGTGAACTTAGTGTCTAATAGGTCCTATGAGAAAAATTTATTATAAAAAAAATCACTAATTGTAAATTATTGCGACAATTTATAAAAATCATGACAAAAAAAGTCATTAATTATCAATTTTTAGCGACGTATATTAAAAAAATTATCACAAACAAATTATTTTTAGCAACAATTTCACCAAAATTTATTTTTAATAGAACTTGATGAGAATTAAGTCTAACTATTAAGACCTATTGATAATTTACTCTTAATTTTAACCACTCAAATTACGAAATATAAATTTAAATGGTCTTAACGTTCACGCTATTTAATAAACAGATGAATAGAAATCGAGGTATTTTCAAAACTTTATATGAAATTTTAACAAAATTAAAATAGTCAAATACACATGGTCTTCAAATTATATAATTTGTTATATTTTGATGCCTAAAATATGCATGTTATTGTATTTTAGTCTTGAGAGGGTAATTTATATACAAATTAGGCCGAGCTGGGCCGTTATGGGCCTCAATGCGAAGGGCTAAGTAAAAAGGCCATGAGTTACTTCGGTCTTGAAGAGGTTTGAAGTTAGTCCGGTCTCGAGCCCAGAGATTAGTCCGGTTCGAGGGAGGCTTGGAAGTTAGTTACGTTCCAAAAGGCATTAGTTCTGGCCTGGTTCAGAAGAGTACAAATGGACAGTTCGGTCGCCGCATTTAGTTCGGTCATGGAGTATGGAACCAAGGTGTACTGAGTCCTCTTCAGGACTTGGTGTTGGGTTAGTTCGACTTAGACTCTTCTGTGGATAGCTTGGTTTTAGCATGAGAAGCCGAGGTAGGAGAAAAGCAAGGGAGTGCCAAACTAACAGTTAGATCGGTCACTTTAGTTAGCCTAGCATGGTAATGTTATTTCGGTCATATGGTAGTCCGGCCATAGTAAAACCATCTCACTTGGTTTAAGCAGTGAGGGGGGTGTTGAAGGATAAGCATTATCCCTCAGGAGTATGAATCCTAGGAAGACTCTACATAGAAGAGTAAAAGTCCTACTAGGATTGTGCTATGCGAAACCTATAAAAGCTCGCAAACATCACCTATGGAGAGATAACGCAACTTTGATTTCAGAATACACAGAGTTTTTGTCTATTTGTCTAGTTTGCTAACTTAGGCATCGGAGAGGTTTTCGGCACACACCCGCCGGCTAGCTCACGTTTGTGTTTTCAGGTGATAAAACGATGACGTACGGAAGAGCGCAGACTTGATCAACAGGATTATACGAGAAGGTTTATTTCTTTCCCGTACAATTGGCGCCGTCTGTGGGAATTCAGACAAGAACAAAACCTCTTGATCAAGCTTTTCCTGTTAAAAATCAATGGCGCATAACGAAGATTTGCCACAGTCCGCCATCGACGGACAAACACCAGAAGGTGGTGCGAGGCGCGAAGGTCTACCTCTCATCCCTCCTATGGCGGATTTAGAACCACAAAGACAGAATCCCAGGAGGGATACAAGGGGAAGAAGGCGAGCTAACAACCCCCATCACTCTCGTTCGCAAAGTCCAGAGAGACAAAGGCAGATGATTGATCCTCAAGCTTTAGAGGATTGCGTCAAGGAGCAGGACAAATTTGTATGGCGGATGGCGGCGGACATGGAATCTCTAAAGTGCCAGATGAAGGGAAAATGAGCGATAGGAGAGGGCGACAAACAAGACGCCTCGCCACTCGAAGGTCGTAGTAGGGATACCACACCCTCACAAGCAGAGAGTAGAAGCCTCGTGACAAAGCGACTTAATCCAAGTCTTCCGTAACTCGCTACTCCAGTGTCCGAGAGGACGAGATCCGAAGGTCGCATAATCGGGCGAAGCACCTATTAGCCCTCGTGATACGCACCAAACAAGATCTAGATAGACGGAGTTGCCTCGATCATCCGACTTATTTAATCGTTCTTGAAGAAAAGGCACGATGGAAGGAGGACGCCAGGCACGCGATCCACATAGAGTCTCTCGCTTATACGGGTTATTCTCGGACGCATAGAAGCGTCGAGGTTGGAATGCCAATATCATACCGCCTACTTAACCAATCGGAAAAGGCGCTAGCAAGATCGCAGACCTCACCGCTCGCTCCTGATTGAAAACGCCTTACCAAAGCCTTCAAATTTCAAATTCACTACATATGAGGGAAAGACGGACCCCTACTCACACTTTCGCCACTTTCGCCAGGTCATGGCAATATACTGGTGAAATGAGGCTTTAATGTGCATCCTCTTCCCATCTAGCCTTGGCGACCTAGGCTTGACTTGGTTCGAAAAACTTCCAGAAGGCAGCATAGCCTCCTGGGCACAATTGTCGGAAGCGTTCGTCACAAGGTTCCGAATGAACACCAAAACCCCGGTGGAGATCGATCAGCTGCTCTCCATCGACATGGGCGATAAGGAGACCTTAAGATCCTACAACAGTCGCTACTGGGAGACCTTCAACCAGATTGGAGACTGTCCCACCAATCTCGCCATTGCACAATACAAGAGAGGCCTTCTAGTCGGGAACAGACTTAGGGACTCAATCACCATGACACCGCCTCTCACCATGCAAGCCTTGATGGAAAGGGTACATCAGCACATCAGGGTGGAAGAGGATTGCGCACGTGCCAAAACAAAATCTGGCACGACCACAGTACCAGAGAAGAAGGCCTTAGCAAAGGTCAACGCGGCCCAAACAAAACGACGAGGCAAAGTAGACAACGGAGAGGACCAGGATAGAAGATGGTTGAGAGTCTGCACTGCCATAACCACGGTCTTCAAGAAACCGATCTATCGAATTCTAAGCGAAATACGGGATGAGCCTTTCGTCAAATGGCCAGCCAAGCTTGGAGAAGCTCAGAAGGACTATGACGAAAGATCACGGTGCGCCTTCCACAAAGAAAAGGGGCACCGCACTGAAAATTGCACGCCATTGAGACGGCACCTGGAGGAGTTGGTGGCAGCAGGTCACCTGGATAAATACATTGAAGGAGAGGCGCAACCAGCCCTCCAGGACCATAATAACCCCAATGGAATGCCAATAGACGTCCCATCTCAAGGTGTTATCAATGTGATACATGGAGTTTTCGAACCTGACCGTGTATGCGAGCTCAGAGGATCAATCAAAAAGGCTGAGCATTTAAGAGAGATACTAAGGCCTCGTTTGGGAACAGGCTAATTTAGTAACTTTTTGGCTATTTGGCTAAAATATTGTAACAACCCTCGTACTGATTACCGATAAACCGTCAATTACGTCGACATCGCTAAACCGAATCGATAATGACCGATAATTGAATTAATCAAATCGAATGAACCGATTGAAATCAAACCGAATTGAATAAGTTATCTATTATATTGCATTTCTATCTGTTTGATTGATTGATTATCTGTTTGAGTGTATGTGTTTAAACTGTTAATTGAAGGCCTTATCGACAGCCGAATTAGGAACCGTTTAGTGTTTTGGACTCAGTAGAATATTTGTGATTTTATGGTATATTTATTTGGGAATTGATTAGGAATGATTAAATTAGATTTAAACGAGTTAATTGCAATGTTGACCTTATTTACTATTTTGCCACATATAGTGGCCCACTATCTAGTCACATATTGGAGCCCTTTCACACTTAGCAAACATATTGATCAGCTCCTATTTTGCCTCTAACCGACCTTGTAGTTGAGAGAGGGAGAGAGTTGAGTTCATTTTGGTGATTTGCTAGAAGAACTTGAAGATTTGAGGCATAGATTGCTAGATTGAGCTTCTAGACTTGTAATTGAGACTTAGGTAAGAAAATCTATCATCTTCTTGTGGTTCTTGAGCTTCATCTTGCATGTTTCATGCATCATTGTAGAGCTAAGTTATGAAATTGTTCATATATGTTGAATTGAAGCCTAGTTGTTGCATGCATGTTGAATTTAGTGAGTTTGGAGTGGGTTTCATGGTCAAATGCCACATGCATGTTCATAATCATGTTTAAATCCATGTTTTCATCTTGTTTTGAAAAGATTGAGCTCTTTGGAGCAAGAGTTGAAGCTTTGAAATGGTTTTAACCCATGCATGTCATGTTTGAATGTTGTTCATGCATGTTCTTGAACATTAGTTTGGAATTGAGTTTAATTGAAACACCCTTGGGCCTTGATTTCTTAAATTGAGCTTTAAAACGTGTTATTCTATGTGTTTGAAAGAGTTTTCCAGAAAATGGGCCCAAGAGGATCGAGTTGGGAGCATCAAAACTTGGTTTGGAACTTGGAGGTTGAATCTGGATTTTCCAGATTTTTGATGTCCGCTCGAACGGGGGAAGTGCCGCTCGAGCGGGGAATTCATGCTCGCAGCATTTTCTTCGACTTGTTTTACAGTCCGCTCGAGCGGAGAAATGCGCGCTCGAGCGGAGAAATCGAGCATCCAAAGATCTTATCTTGTTCATCACCCGCTCGAGCGGAGGAATGTGCGCTCGAGCGGAGGATTGTGTGTCACGCTCGAGCGGGGAAGTTGACGCTCGAGCGGGGACCTTTGTTTTGCTTGTCCGCTCGAGCGGGGAAACCTGCGCTCGAGCGGAGGCCTTATTTCACTGAAAATTCTGAAATTGAATTCTGTGCACATCTTTGCATCCTCATCCCATCCTAGGCATTCTTAGGCCTAGTTTAAGGCATCTTAATGAGGATTTAGACATAGAACCACACCGAGGAAATTTAGGGATTTAATTATCATCCTTTTGTAGACACCCCATTTTTGACCAACCTTAAGACTCAGACGTCACCGATTGAGCACTCGGTGATGTTGCATATTGTGCTCATTCAGAAGTCTCAGAGTCATACGAGCGCGCCCGCCTCCCGACTTCCGAACTCTCTTCGTGCCTTGTCTCTTGCGAACCGCACTGCTTTTCTATTTTCTTTCCGAGGGAGGAAGTGGTCCCAGAGGCTCTCTCTCAAAGGCCGTGAGCTACTTTTCGTGGGTCAGAGGCCATTTTGCCCATCTCGAGCTCCTGTTCTGCTGAGCCGCCGTCAGTGCCTCGGTTCGGACC
Organism: Camellia lanceoleosa; assembly: GCA_025200525.1. Taxonomy (NCBI): domain Eukaryota; kingdom Viridiplantae; phylum Streptophyta; class Magnoliopsida; order Ericales; family Theaceae; genus Camellia; species Camellia lanceoleosa. Next base: position 97,528 of record JANUSC010000236.1, read on the forward strand.
GCCAACCATCTCCGGGATTCTCCGGTTTTCAAGGACCTCTGCTTTATCATAATGAGGAACACTGGGTCTCAGATACCACTTCGTGGGTCAATGCCACTTTGCGTTTCATAGCCTATTTTCGACCAATCGCGTGATTTGGGCCCCGAGCCATTTTGCATCGCTTTTGTTCAATTTTGGCAGTACCTGCTTAGCATCGTGAAGATCACCGAGGGTGAGGCCAGCAATTGTTTCAGAAACCGCCGCTTCCTCCAGCCTGCTTTTGCTCACTTTCGGCCGGTTGAACACCCTAGTGATATTTTCTTCGAAATGACTACATATTTGTGATGAGGGCACATGGAGGACCCTAAAAGTACTGGTCGGCCAAGAATTGTTACTTTCATTTTGAGCCTCTCCTTCAAGTTCAATGTTGTGACTCTGTTTGAGTTGCCAAATTCCAACCTTGGAACCTTGTTCTACACACATGGAGGACCCTAAAAGTAATCGGGTCGGCCAGTAATTGTTACTTTCATTTTTGAGCCTCTCCTTCAAGTTCAATGTTGTGACTCCTGTTTCAGAGTTGCCAAATTCCAACCTTGGAACCTTGTTCTACACACCTGGGAGGACATCAAAACATGGTGGTCGGCCAGCATTTCTTCACTTCTTTTTTTGGCCATGGCCGGCCGGCCAGGGGGAGTGGCTGGCCAGTTGGGGTGGTCGGCCGGCCACCTTCAAGAAATCCACCTGGCCGGCCAGCTTTCTGTTTTTGAACCCTTTACAGCTGTCCAGCTGCTTTTCAAAATATCCCTGTCCTCCGGGGGATATTTTGGGAGGGAAAGATTGGATGCATTTCCCTCCCCTTTTACACCCTTTTTGGTCCTCTTAAAGGGCTGGACAGCTCCTTTGTTGAGGTTACAAAAAATTCATCTCAAGAGCCTCTCTTCCAAACCCTCAATTTCCATAGCCAAAAACCTTAAAAAGCTTCAAGTTTCTAGCTCCTCTCTTCATCAACCCTAAGAACCACCATCACCACCTCCATTTCAGAAGCAAAGGAGTGATTTTCAAAGGCTAAGGATCAACAAATTGAAGCCAAGAAGCCACCAAAGTTAGATCTTCAAGGGTAAGACTCTATTTCCTTTTTTTGAGCACAATTTTGAGTCAATTCTTTACCCTATTTTCTTTTTTTTTTGGGCTCTGACCCCTACTGGTTTTAGGCTTATTTTGAGCCCCTCTACAACTTTGTAGAAGGGCTCAGCTCTGTTTGGTGTCTCCATGATGCACCTCTTTCAATACCACTCTTTAGGCCAATAAATTGCATGCTTTGTTTGGCTTTTGAGTGATCCATTTTCGAGCCTGATATATACTGTGAGTGGGCCTATTTTGAACCTTTCTTCAACTTTTAATAATGGCTCAATCATGTTTGGCCTCTCTATCATGCACTTTCTTTGTAATCCTCCATATTTTCCGTAAAATTGCATGATTTATTTGGCCTATTTGTGATCTGATTTGGAGCATCTCATGAACTAATATCATGCTTATTTTGAGCCCCTCTTCAACATTGAAGAAGGACTCAACCTGGTTTTCATGCTCTACATGCCACTTTCTTTGAATTCATGTTCTACTCCTATTTGGCATGCTCCTTTGAGCTTATTTGGCTTCTGTTTTGAGTCTTCATCAGGCCTGAAAAGAGCCTTGTTTTGGCCTTCTCATAATGTTTTGTTAAGGGTTTTAGGCCATTTGGTGCATGCTTTTGGTACTTCATGTAATACCATCTTTGATTCCGTAAAATTGCATGCTTTGTTAGGATTTCTTGGCTTCTGTTTTCAGCCTTCATCAGGCTTAGAAAGTGTCTTAAAATGACCCATTCTTCATGTTTTGTTAAGGGTCCAAGGTTGTTTGATGCATGCTTTTGGTACCTCATGTTATAGCCTTTGTTGGCTCATTATTTTGCATGCTATGTTTAGCCTATCTACATACTGAATTGGGGGATGTCATCTCTTGTAAATGTGCATATTTTTGGCCTCTCTTTAATTTTGTAGAACTGTGTTTTTCAGTTTGAGCATTGTATATACCACTTTCTTTGTAATTCTCCTCTTTTCCCCCATTTTTGCAAGCTATTTTTGCCATACTTGTGATCATTGTTTGGCCATACTTTGTACTGAAAAAATGCTAGTTTAGGGGCTGCCTTGCTACTTTTTTACATGTTATGTCCATATTGTGCATGTTTAGTAGCTGTAGGCCATTTCGGGTGCATAACATTGCATTTCGAGCATCGGGTGTAATTTTGTCATAATTCGGGGGCTATTTGTGCATCATTTTAGCTACTGAAATTTGCATCTTTCATATGCCATATGCCACGTTTCATTTGCATGCCATTTTCATGATTTATGCCATCATCTCGATTTGCGTGCCCGTGTGCACGCATTTCGAGGCAGCTCATTTTCATCTCTCGGCATCTTATGTGAGTGTGGCTGAGGCCCTCTCATGTTAGTGTAAGCCCAATTTGCATTTTGATGGCTATATTTCATTGTTCTTTTATTATGCGCCTGCACGATTTCGAGGCACTTCATTTTCATCCATTGGCCTCTTATGTGAGTGTGGCTGAGGCTCTCTCATGTTAGTGTAAGCCCAATTTACATTTTCCATGTCATTTCATGCCTTAGGGCCATTGTCTCGGTTTGCGTGCCCATGTGCACGCATTTCGAGGTATCTCATTTTCATCTCTCGGCATCTTATGTGAGTGTGGCTGAGGCTCTCTCATGTTAGTGTAAGTCCAATTTGCATTTTCATTGCATTCTGTATGCCATTGCTTCGGTTTGCGTGCCCGCGTGCACGTATTTCGAGGCATCTCATTTTCATAGCATTGTGTATGTTAGGATTGCATCTCATGCATATTGCATTGTGTTCGATAGAGTTAGCCCGAGAATGCGCATTCATCTCCGAAAGTGACTGGAACGGGTCTCAATTCCCAAGTCACCGGCAATTCGGCTCATTCATGATGGAGTTAGGTTTTGTAGCATTCATCCGCATTCATCCTATATTGAATTGTGCAATTCGGCCTCTACCATCATGCATCGAGATGCGTGATTGGTGGCACGAGGATCGAGGCATGCATATATTTGTGAAATACATTGCTATGCCCTTTTCCTGCTCTCTGTTGCAGCAAAATAGAGAATCAGCAACTTTTCGAAGTCTGGCACGCATTTCGAGAAACATTGCAAACAGAGGCTAATTGGGGCATCCCAGTGGATTTCTACGCCAAAGCAGCCCGGCATGCATCATCTCATCATCCAGAGCGGAGTCAAGGCAGCCCCTGGCTTGCATGCCAGTTTACAGTTTCTCTTACTTAATTTGTTAATTAATTAGGAATTTGTATATTATTCGGACTGTAATATTTCGGACTGTAATATTCTTTTATTCGGACTGTACTATTTATTCGGACCCTCTGCGCGAGGGCATAATTGTAATAAGTGTGGGTGAGTGTGATGTATGTCTTCTAACCCCCACTTCTTTCTTCCCTTTTATTTACCCGCTTACGATGGTTAGATATAGGGCATATTTCAATTAGCATACAGTATGACAGCATGTTTGCATTATTCATCTGTTTTGCACGCCTGCTCGCGATCATACAAACTGCATTTGTATTTCAATTCCAAATTGAATACGTGTTAGCTGTAGCATTCCATATGCCATGTTTAGAATAGCCGAGCCTGCTATAGTTTGCATCTTTGCATGTGTTGCATTAGGCATTTCAGTATATTTAGGATCATGCATGATTTCTAATGAGTTTCTTTTTTGGCTTGGAGTACTCGGTGAGTTTTATGCTTTAGCATCCTTGCATGTGTGTGAGTGTTACCATGAATAGCATGCTTACCATGAGGTTATGTGCTTATATGATATAACTGCCTTGAATGCCTGTGGGTGGAGGTTGAGTTATCTGAATTGGAATAATTCATCAAATGCTTGTTTTAAGCCCACTAGATAGTGGCAAAATCATTGTTTTCTTAAGCCCACCTAAGGGTGGCAAATCTGCGTCTTAGCCTACTTGCGGGTAGCACCATCAAACCATTTTCAAACAAACAAACATGAGATGTTCAGCCCAATTCAAAGGCGATTCATTTATACTTGTATGTCAGGCGCATTACATAGTAACCTAGGCTAATAACCTAATAAGAACTCACAATGTTTTCAAAAAATAGATATCATGGTTAGTAGAGGGTCTTTTGACTGGCGAAGGGTGCTCACGATGTGACCTTTCCCTAATCGCATCCAAGTTCCCGAGCCAACTTTTGGTGATGACGGATACGTAGCCTTTTGGCACCGAGTCGTGGTTTCCTAAATTTCCCATTTTAAAATATTTAGGTGGCGACTGTTATCCGCAAAGCACCATGTTTGGCACTTCTTCAAAAATCTGCTTTTTCCCAAAAACGATTTGGGATTTGGACTCTTTGGTTCAAGATTTGGAACCGCGACAAAATCGAGTCCGAATCAGAAGCGAGGTCCTCGCGCTTGTTACACCTTTCATTTGGAACTTAGTGTGTGTTCTATTTGTTAACTGCTTAGGATTGGTTTCTGGGACGCGCCTAGCCGCTATTAGCCCAATCTCGTGAGTAACAATTGTGTAAAGATATGTTCAAAATGGTTGTCTTTGAATACCGAATCGAATCGCTTATTGAATCGCTATTGTTTATCAATGAATGTATGTCTCAGATATTCGAATCAGACAGGCATCCTTAGCATACCGTTACAAGTAGCTCGGTTTCCTTGTGGAACCATATCACATCGATCGATGGCCATCATTACCGTTGTTGGTCTGGTATGTCTTGGCCTTTTGGACCTACTGCTTATATAGGCTAATGGATGTACCACATATGATTGATTGATTGAAATATCGAAGATCAAATATCGTTTAATGAATTGATTTCATTATCAGAAGGACATTCATTCATAACCTCTTTACTGTATGTTATTCATCGGGCTTTAGTTCACTATTTATATATATATGTAGGTTCTCAAAGAACTGCATCGAGCTAGGAGCGTGGGTTGGCCCCCAGTTTTGACAAGCCAGCCTATGTGCCTCACTGTGAGGTTCCGAGTTGCCATGTTATGGCTAGGGGTGTTTTTGTTGTCCCCACCTGTCTCCTTACTGTTTTGTACTTTTGTGTAGACTGCTTATCGCTTATCGCACTGCTATCGAGGGATTAGGTTCCTGAACCGATCGATCAGATATGATTGTATAGATCAGACTGCTTTTGTATGAATGCATAGAAAAATGTTTTTGGCATACAGATTTTCACAGCTCAATGGACACTAGTTGTTTATCAGACGGCTTCCGCCAGTTCTCAGATTGCTTAATCAGACATCGTCAAAGTTTCCTTCTAATCTCGGACATCGCCAATTACGGTGCTAAACCCATAGGGCCGGGTTTGGGTCGTGACAGAGTGGTATCAGAGCGATACTTACCATGAGTTATACCGCACACACGTGTCCAAATGAGCTATAGGGTGTCCTAGAAAAGCAATTAGGGCATCTCATGAACTTGAAAAGTGTGTGCTTATGACTGACTGATTATATGATAAAGTGTTAAACCGTTTAATTGTACAACTGCTTATAATGATAACTGTTATAACTGCCTATAGCGAAATGGATAATGCAAATGAACCTGAGTCATCATCCTCTGAGGCCAGAATGGCCAGACTTGAACAAATGATGGGACTGATAATTGAAAGACTAGATCAACAACCGAACCAACAGCTCCCACCTCCTCCTCCTCCGGTGCAACCTAATGTAATGCTGTAATGTGAATGCTAATGAGGTGGACATTATTGCACCGACCCATAAATTCAAGAAGATGAAACCGCCGTCTTTCAGGAGGCTTAGAACCGTTAAAGGTCAAGCTTGGGTTCTGAGATCAAAAATTGTTTGAGGTTTTTCCGCGTTCAAGCAAACAAAGCATCGTTAGTAACCTTCACCCTTCGTGAAGAAGCCGAAGGTGGTGGATGTTGACTCGTGATGCTAATACTATTGTGACTTGGACTCAGCTCAAGGAGTCCTTCTTGAAAAGTATTTTCCCAAAGGCATCGTGATGTAAAAGTAAATCTGAGTTTGAACAATTGAGACAGGCAAAACGTCTGCCAAAAGTATGAGAAGAAATTCAATAACTTGTTAGATACGCACCACATATGGTGGATACCTAATATAAGAAGGCCGTAAGGTTTGAAGGCGGCCTTAGTGTTGCTATACAGACCTAATAAATGTTTTGAAAATGCCAACTTTGTGGGTGTTCTCGATCGCATTGATGGCCGAGACAAATATTGCAAAGAAGGAAACAATCAAACACCAACAACCGAAAGTGGCAAGGTAAAAGATGTGGTTTTAAATTCAAGAAAGGCAAGCATAACCCAAAGAACCAAGAAATGTATCACGGGTCGACGATTAGCCCCACTAAGGAGGGTTTACTCCACCGCCCGTGTGGCAACAAGCACAAAGGGTTTGCTACCGTGTTTTTGGAGCTTGTTTCAAAGTGCAAGTAGGGCCACCACATCTGTGTGGCAACGACGTCCCTCCGCCCTAGCTGCAAGAGAATAAAGTCGACTAAGCGCAGCAAAGATCACCGCAACACCAAAACCGAACCCTAAAGCTACCGGGAAAGAGCCTATGAGGCAGGGCCGAGTGTTCGCCATAGTACCGTGAGACGTGCAAAACACTGAGACTGTTGTGTCAGGTATCCTCTCTATCTGTGCTCAAAATGCTTATGTATTGATTGATTCGGGGTCTACACATTCTTATGTGTCGCATGCTTTTTCGCGTAAATTGAATAGACCTTTAGAACCCTTGAACTATCTGCTAGCTGTATCATCACCTGTTGGGGGATCCATGACATGTGCATATATGTATCCTACTTGTGAGATTATTGTTGGGGATATGTATCTGTTTATTGATTTACTACCATTGAACATAGATCATTTCGATGTAATATTGGGAATGGATTGGTTACAAAAATATTATGTTACTATCGATTGTGTGACCAAGCAAGTTGTTTTCCGTCCACCGGGTTTGCCTGAATTTGTGTTTAATGGGAGTGGAGTAGTACCTCCTCCATATCTGATTTCTTCTGTAAAAGCTGTCAAACTGATTAGAAAGGGGTGTAAAGGATATCTATGTTCTGTATTGACTGTACCTGCTAATGTAATGTTAAAACTGATGTTGATTGCATTCCTATAGTTAGAGAATTCCCAGATATGTTTCCAGATGATCTACCAGGGGATTTGATTGACAGGGAAATTGAATTTATTGTGGATGTAATTCCGGGTACACAACCGATATCTAAAGCTCCTTACAGAATGGCTCCAACTGAACTGAAGGAATTGAAGGTACAATTGCAGGAACTGTTAGACAAGAAGTTTATCAGACCTAGTACTTCACCGTGGGGTGCACCTGTTTTGTTTGTGAAGAAGAAAGACGACTCATTGAGACTGTGCATTGATTACCGCGAACTGAACAAGGTAACTGTAAAGAATAAATATCCATTACCGCGTATTGATGATTTATTTGACCGCCATAGGTGCACAAGTGTTTTTCAAGATCGATCTCAGATCGGTATCATCAACGAAAGTTAAACCTAAGACATTGATAAAACTGCTTTAACGAGGTATGGCCATTATGAATTTTTAGTTATGCCGTTCGGAGTTACGAATGCCCCTGCTGCATTTATGAACCTCATGAACAGAATTTTTAAACCATACCTTGATGATTTTATTGTGGTATTCATTGATGACATACTGATTTATTATAAGACTGTAGAAGAACATGAACATCATCTGAGACTTGCCCTGCAAACCTTAAGAGAACAGAAACTGTACGCTAAATTGTCTAAATGTGAGTTTTGGCTTGATCATGTTATGTTTTTGGGGCATGTTGTTAGCAAAGATGGAATTTCTGTTGATCCGCAGAAAATTGAAGCTGTAGTGAACTGGTCTAGACCAACGAATGTGACTGAAGTCCGAAGCTTTTTGGGACTGGCTGGATATTACAGAAGGTTCGTCAAAGACTTCTCCAAAATTGCCTTACCACTGACTCAGTTGACACAGAAAGGGATATCATTTGACTGGACTGACCAAAGGGAATAGCATTTCAGGAGTTGAAAACTAGACTTGTAACTGCACCGATTCTGACTCTACCTTCAGGTACGGATGGTTACACTGTTTTTAGTGATGCTTCTCATAAGGGTTTGGGATGTGTTTTAATGCAGAATAGGAGAGTTATTGCTTATGCTTCCCGACAGTTGAGACCACATGAAAAGAACTACCCGACCCATGATCTAGAACTTGCTGCCGTGGTTTTTGCATTGAAAATTTGGCGTCACTATTTGTATGGAGCAACCTGTGAAGTGTACACTGACCACAAGAGCCTAAAGTACTTTTTCACTCAGAAAGAATCAATATGAGACAATGAGATGGCCGAACTGATCAAAGATTATGACCTACAGATTTTGTACCATCCGGGAAAAGCCAATACCGTTGCCGATGCTTTGAGCCGAAAATCGATTGGGAACTTAGCCTGTTTGCTGACTGGACAGAAGGAGTTGCTTTGTGACCTTGAGAAGTCCGAAATTGAAATTGTTCTGAGAGAACAAGGTGGAACCTTAGCTGCTATTTCTGCTCAACCAGCATTGTTTGAGGAAATTAAAGAAAAACAAAAATTGGATGATTTCTTGAAGAAAATCATTGAAGAAAGAGATTCAAAACCGAGACCGGGGTTCAAATTTGAGAACAATGTTTTGAAATTTCAAGAAAGACTGTGTGTACCAAATGACACTGAACTGAAAAGAAGAGTTCTGCAAGAAGGCCACAGTTCGAAGTTTTCGATTCACCCAGGGAATACTTAAATGTACCAAGATCTCAAATGTAATTTTTGGTGTGAATGAAGAAGGAAATTGCCGACTTTGTGTCCAAATGTCTTCACCGCCAACAAGTCAAAGTTAACATCAACGACTGGCAGTTTATTATGACCCTTACCCATACCAGAGTGGAAATGAGCATATCACGATGGATTTTATCGGATTATCTCGCCCAGAAAGGTATGGACTCTATTTGGGTTATTGTTGATAGATTGACTAAATCGACACTTCCTACCCGCCAAGACAATTTATAATGCGCATAAATTGGTCAAGTATCTATATCGACGAAATTGTGAGATTGCATGGAGTGCTCAGATTCTATTGTTTGACAGGATTCAAGTTTACATCGAGGTTCGCAAAGCCTCAGACCGCATTGGGTATTGAATTGAGGTCGAGTAGCGCCTATCATCCTCGCATTGATGGTCCGAAAGGACCATCCGCACTCTAGAGGATCTACCGAGAATGTGTGTCCCGGATTTTCGTGGAAATTGGGAAAGTCATTTGCCGTTATCAATTCGCCACAACAACAAGCTACTATTCGAGCATTGGAATGGCGCTTTCGAGGCATTGTATGGCAGAAGTGTAGATCTCCAATCTGGGCGAAGTTGGAGATGGGCCGCTGTTTGGGCCCGAGATTGTGTATGAAACAACCAAAAGGTAAACCGATACAACAGAGACCAAACCGCATGCAGTGTATGTAAGAGTTATGCAGATATTCAAGACGAGAGAGTATGAAGTGGGTGATCACGTTTGTGAAAGTGACACCAATGAAAGGCCGACTCGCTTTTGGAGTCAAGGGCGTTAGTGCCGAGGTATGCCTGACCGTGACGATTATTGAGAAAATCAATCCGGCATGATCAAGTTGCGCTTCCTCCCGAAATGGAGATATGCATAACGCCTTCCACATTTCGATGTTGAGAGACTATCTTCGAGATTCGTTTATGTGATTGAGCCTACTCGGATAGTGCTTAGTGATGACTACACTTACGAGGAACGCCTATACAGATTGTAAACCGACGGATCAAGAAACCGAGAAACAAAGAGATCCCATTAGTGAAAGTTGATTGGCGTAACCACTGGTGTGTATGCCACTTGGGAAAGGGAAGATGACATGGCTAAAAGATATCCTGATTTGTTTCCACTGGACCCTATTTTCTTCCAGACTGAAGGTAACTCGAGTTTAGTGGACTAAACTCCTTATAAGGAGGAGATCAGAATAACCTCGCATCGACATCGATAAACCGTCAATTACGCATCGACATCGCTAAACCGAATCGATAATGACCGATAATTGAATTAATCAAGTATCAATGAACTGATTGAAATCGAAACTGGAATTGAATAAGTTATCTATTATATTGCATTTCTATCTGTTTGATTGATTGATTATCTGTTTGAGTGTATATGTTTAAACTGTTAATTGAAGGCCTTATCGGCGGCCGAATTAGGAACTGTTTAGTGTTTTGGACTCAGTAGAATATTTGTGATTTTATGGTATATTTATTTGGGAATTGATTAGGAATGATTAAATTAGATTTAAACGAGTTAATTGCAATGTTGACCTTATTTACTATTTTGCCACATATAGTGGCCCACTATCTAGTCACATATTGGAGCCCTTTTACACTTAGCAAACATATTGATCAGCTCCTATTTTGCCTCTAACCGACCTTGTAGTTGAGAGAGGGAGAGAGTTGAGTTCATTTTGGTGATTTGCTAGAAGAACTTGAAGATTTGAGGCATAGATTGCTAGATTGAGCTTCTAGACTTGTAATTGAGACTTAGGTAAGAAAATCTATCATCTTCTTGTGGTTCTTGAGCTTCATCTTGCATGTTTCATGCATCATTGTAGAGCTAAGTTATGAAATTGTTCATATATGTTGAATTGAAGCCTAGTTGTTGCATGTATGTTGAATTTAGTGAGTTTGGAGTGGGTTTCATGGTCAAATGCCACATGCATGTTCATAATCATGTTTAAATCCATGTTTTCATCTTGTTTTGAAAAGATTGAGCTCTTTGGAGCAAGAGTTGAAGCTTTGAAATGGTTTTAACCCATGCATGTCATGTTTGAATGTTGTTCATGCATGTTCTTGAAAATTAGTTTGGAATTGAGTTTAATTGAAACACCCTTGGGCCTTGATTTCTTAAATTGAGCTTTAAAACGTGTTATTCTATGTGTTTGAAAGAGTTTTCCAGAAAATGGGCCCAAGAGGATCGAGTTGGGAGCATCAAAACTTGGTTTGGAACTTGGAGGTTGAATATGGATTTTCCAGATTGATGTCCGCCGAAGCGGAAGTGCCGCCGAAAGGGAATTCATGCTCCCAACATTTTCTTCGACTTAGCAAATTCGCCGAGCGAGAAATGCGCTGCTCGAGCGGAGAAATCGAGCATCCAAAGATCTCAGATTGTTCATCACCCTCGAGCGGAGGAATATGCGCTCGAGCGGAGGATTGTGTGTCACGCCGAAGGGAAGTTGACGCCGAAGGGAAACTCAAGGCCGAAGCGAGGCCTTATTTCACCGAAAATTTCAAATTGAATTTCGGCACATCTTTGCATCCTCATCCCATCCTAGGCATTCTTAGGCCTAGTTTAAAGCATCTTAATGAGGATTTAGACATAGAACCACATCGAGGAAATTTAGGGATTTAATTATCATCCTTTCGACTGTGAACTTAGTGTGTGTTCTATTTGTTAACTGTTTAGGGTTGGTTTCTGGGACGCGCCTAGTCGCTATTAGCCCAATCTCGTGAGTAACAATTGTGTAAAGATATGTTCAAAATGGTTATCTTTTGAATACCGAATCAACTGCTTATTGAACTGCTATTGTTTATCGAATGAATGTATGTCTGTATTTCGAATCAGACAGGCATCCTTAGCATATCGTTACAGAGCTCACGCTTTCCTTGTAACCATATCATGCATCGATCGATGGCCATCATTACCGCGGTTCATATGTCTTGGCCTTTTGGACCCATCGCTTATAGGCTAATGGATGTACCACATATGATTGATTGATTGAAATATCGAAGATCAAATATCATGTAATGAATTGATTTCATTATCAGAAGGACATTCATTCATAACCTCTTTTACAGATGTTATTCACGGGCTTTAGCTCACCGCTTATATATATATGTAGGTTCTCAAAGAACTGCATCGAGCTAAGAGCGGGTTGGCCCCCAGTTTTGTCAAGCCAGCCTATGTGCCTCACTGTGAGGTTCCGAGTTGCCATGTTATGGCTTGGGGTGTTTTTGTCTCCCCCATCGGTCTCCTTACTATTTTGTACTTTTGTATAGACTGATCGCTTATCGTACTGCATTATCGAGGGATTAGGTTCTGAACCGATCGATCGTATATAATTGTATAGACTGCATCGCTTGCAATCGTATGAATGCATAGAAAATGTTTTTGGCATACGATTTTCAAACCAATGGACACTAGTTGTTTATCAGACGGCTTCCGCCAGTTCTCAGATTGCTTAATCAGACATCGCTCAGAAGCCTTCTAGAATCTCTTGACATCGCCACATTGCTAAACCCATAGGGCCGGGTTTGGGTCGTGACAAATATGAGCTAAAAAAAACTAGTATGTTTGGAATGACTTTTTGGCTTTTTACAAAAAGATGTGCAAAAAGTAGAGATAAAAGAAAATCTTTGACTTTTTAGTATAGGTTGTTAGCTTTTTGGCTAATTTAGTAACTTTTTGACTTTTTGACTAAAAAAGATAGTTGCCAAATGAGGCCTAAGTGCCCAACCTGCCATCAAGAAGGGGAAGACAGAGGCCACGAACGTCATGTCTTTTTTGGATAAAGACTTGGCAAGGATATATTGCCTTCACAATGATGCCTTGGTTGTCACTCTCCGAGTCAAGGATTTTGACGTCAAGCAGATTTTGATAGACCAAGGCAGTTCATGTGAAATAATGTACTATGACACCTTTAAACAGTTGATAGAGTTCTGGGTATTAAAAGTCCCCTCCACTTATAACATCATCTTGGGCAGAACATGGCTGCATGCCATGCGATCAGTGACATCATCCTACCACCAAGTAATGCGGTTCCCCAACGACACCGATGTAATTGAAGAGGTCTATGGAGATCGGATTATGTCCAAACAATGCTTTGTCACGGTAAACGGCAGCCGCGCTGCCAAAGGATACGTTCATTCAGTGGAAGAACCTGAGAGCAATGAACTGTTCGTAGATATCGGCAGCCTAATCGTAAAGCTGGAAGACTTGGTAGAGGTAAGAATAGATGAAAAGAACCCTAAAAGTTCTTTTGCTCGGTTCATCGTTATCCAAAGATCGAGAGATTAGAGGCCTTGGAATTTTTGACCTCTAATAACGAAGTCTTTGCCTGGACACCATACGACATGCCAGGCATAGATCCCAACTTCATCTGTCACCAACTCAATGTCCACCCATCCGCTGCATCAATCATTCAGTGCACACGCAGATCGGCACTCCACCATGCCGAGATAGTGGCGGAAGAAGTAGGAAACCTGCTGGAGGCAGGAGCAATCAGAGAGGTATACTACCTAAGATGGATCTCCAACACAGTCGTAGTGCCGAAAAAGAATAGCAAGTGGCGTGTCTGCGTCGACTACAAAACAGTCAACAAAGCATGCCTAAAAGATGCTTTCTCTATCACGATAAATCAACTGTCGACCTAACGACGGGGCACAACCGACTTAGCTTTCTGGATGCATACAGAGGCTGCCATCAAATCGCCATGCATGAACCAGACCAAGAGGTCACATCCTTTACAACCCAAGAGAACTATATCATACAAGGTCATGCCCTTTGGCCTGAAGAACGCAGGGGCAACATTCCAACGGATGGTCACCAAAATGTTTGAACCATTGTTAGGCAGAACAATGGAGGCTTACATCGACGACATGGTGGTCAAGAGCAAGGATGAGAATGACCATCTCAAGGACCTAGACGAGATGTTTGAGATCCTGAAGAAGCACAAGTTGCACCTCAATGCGTCCAAGTGTGCATTCGGAGTAGGATCTAGCAAATTCCTGGACTTCCTGGTGACCAACCGGGGTATAGAAGCAGACCCCTCTCAGATCAAAGCAATCTAGGATTTGGAGAGACCAAACTCAGTAAAAGAAGTACAGCATCTCACCGGCATGGCAGCTGTGCTCAATCGGTTCATAAGCCGGTCATCAGACAGACTACGGCCATTCTTCTATGCACTAAAAGCCAAGTTTGAGTGGGATGAAGAATGCGACCGCGCTCTGGAAAGCTTAAAGGAATATATGTCCTCTCCACCACTACTTGTCACCCCAGTACCTAGAGAGGAACTCTTCTGCACCTAGCGCTTTTCAAAGACGCAATTAGTGTAGTCTTTGGTGCGTGCGTATGAATCCAACATCCGCCCATCTACTATGTCAAGAAGACATTGCCGAGTCAAACAAGGTACTTGCCATCGAAAAACGCTCGCCTGATGATGGCCTCAAGGAAGTTGTCGCATTATTTTCACGCCCACACCATAGTCGTCATTACAGCCTTTCCATTAAAAGCTCTCTTTGAAAGGGTGAACTTTTCTGGACGAATTCTAAAGTGGGCAGTAGAATTAGGACAATTCGACATCAAGTTCCAATCCAGAACCGCGATAAAGGCTCAAGCTTTGGCAGACTTTGTCGCAGAATTCATCCCAGGAAGTCATCATATCTGCCCAATCGACCTCACTAAAACAACCGAACTAGGGATGGAAGTTGACGTCGAAATAACGTAACCCCTGGTGCAAGTTACCTAGTCAGGTCCCAAGGCAGACCAAACCAAAGTAAGGGAGGAAGACGTGAACCATGCTACACCAAGTCAAGACTCACCAACAAATAAAGACTTGGTACAATCAGATAACCAGGGGCAAACAGCAAGCATGGACCTTGAAGAAAACACCAACAACATGGAAGATCCCAAGGCATCATCTGATCCTTCCACTTATTGGAAGTTGTTCGTTGGAGAGATATGGAAACTCTTCGTGGATGGAGCATCTAACCGGCATGGAGCAGGACTTGGCATAGTCCTCATCTCTCCAGACGGCCTAGTAGTGGAGCAAGCAGTCAACCTTGGCTTCCCAGCATCAAACAACGAAGCATAGTATGAAGCGCTTCTTGCAAGCCTCAAATCAGCATTTTACATGAAGGCCACCGAGCTAATGGTTTACAGCGACTCACAGCTAGTAGTAAACCAAATATCTGGTGACTACGAAGCAAAGGATGACAGGATGGCCAAATACCAAGAGTTGGTCAAAACAGAGATCAAGAAATTTAAAGTGGTGCGGATAGAACAAATCGGCAGAGAGGAAAACAGCAGAGCAGATGAACTAGCAGGCTTTGCCTTAATGGCAGATACTTCTATCCCTCATCCATTGTTGATCGACTACCTACCTAGACCAAGCATTGAAGACCCCGAAGCACAAGAGGTATGCTGCGCGGAGCTAGGCCCTTCTTGGATGGATCCCATCATCCTGTTCTTAAAAGACGGCATCCTACCAGAAGAAAAGAAAGAAGCCAACAGAATAAGAGCAAAGTCGCAACAATTTTGGTGCTCTCTATCCCTAGCATTGTACAAAAAGTCGTTCTTAGGACCCTACCTAAAGTGTGTCCACCCCAGCAAAGTGGAAGCATTCTTATTTGAGATACACGAGGGCGTATGCAGAAGCCATCAAGGAGGAAGATCACTAGCATACAGAGCAATTTCGCAAGGATATTGGTGGCCATACATGCAAGCGGATTCAAAAAAGTATGTCAAAAAGTGCGAGAAGTGTCAAAAGTTCGCACACCAAATACACCAACCTGCCAGAGAACTTCTACTTCTAACTAGCCCATGGCCCTTCGCAATGTGGGGATTGGACATAGTAGGGCCACTTCCAACAACACCAGGGAATAGGAAGTTATTTCTTGCAGCAACCGACTACTTCACAAAGTGGGTGGAAGCAGAAGCCTTGGCATCAATCAAGGAAAAAAATGTGAAAAAGTTTGTCTGGCAGAATATCATCACACGATTTGGTATACCAAAGGCACTAATATCAGACAACGGCACTTAGTTCGACAGCAGAATCTTCAAAGGCTTTTGTGAAGAGTACAAAATAGAGTTCTACAATTCTACACCCAGATATCCCTGCAAGCAAATGGACAGGCAGAAGCATCAAACAAAGTAGCCTTGGATAGATTAAAGAAAAGGTTAGAGAAAGCAAAAGGCAAGTGGGCAGAAGAGCTCCCTTATGTTTTATAGGCTTACCGCACCACACCTTGACGATCAACAAAAGAAACACCATTCTCCTTAGCCTATGGTATGGAGGCAAGAATCCCATCGAAGTTGGCTTCCCCACAATTCAAAGCGAGAATTTTGATCCAAACTTGAATGGCGAAACCATAGCATTAGAGCTCGACTTCGTAGAAGAAAGAAGAGAAAGAGCACTGGTTCACATTGCCTCATATCAACAAGAGCTATCCAGGAAATACAACAAGACAGTTCATCCAAGGCAATTCAAGATCAGAGATTGGGTACTGCGCAAAGTGATGGGAAATACCTTAGTACCAGAAGACGGCAAGCTAGGGCCCAATTGGGAAGGTCCATATAAAGTGGTAGGATTAGCAGGCAAAGGGGCATACCACTTAGAAGACGAGGACGGCAAAGCAATTCCCAGGCCATGGAATACTGCAAATCTCAAGTTATTTTATTTTTAGTTTTTTTCTTATTAAAGTTTATGTAATTTCCCCATTTCTCAATAAAAACAAGTAGTTTTCTTTTCAGTTAGACGTTTTCTTCTATAAAAGTTTGTTTTTAGTAAATTAATGAGTAAGGGGTATAAAAAACATTTTATTCTAAGTCGGCTGGAAAAAAACCAACTTAGAGGTTGGCCGGATTAAACCAACACCCTCCCTAAGCCCAGGATAAGGATCCATGTTGCAGGATGTTTGGTCGGAATAACCAAACATTCTATTCTAAGTTGGCTGGAAAAACCAACTTAGAGGTTGGCTGGATTAAACCAACACCCTTCCTAAGCCCAGGATAAGGATCCAGGCTGCAGGACGTTTGGTCGGAATAACCAAACATTTTATTCTAAGTTGGCTAGAAAAACCAACTTAGAGGTTGGTGATTAAACCAACTCTTTTTACTCTTCACCAAGGGTATGGTCAAGAATGGTTGGTCGGATTAAACCAACTCTTTACTCTTCACCAAGTAAGGGTATGGTCAAGAATGGTTGGTCGATTAAACCAACTCTTTACTCTTCACCAAGTAAGGGTATGGTTGAAAATGGTTGGTCGATTAAACCAACTCTTTGTACTCTTCACCAAGTAAGGGTATGGTCAAGAATGGTTATCGATCAAACCAACTTTTGGTACTCTTCAAACAAGTAATTACATCGCTAAGAGTGGTTGGTTAGTAAGCGCTGAAAAGCATGTTCAAACAAGAAAGCAAACCGAGATAACATAGAGCAATAGAAGTCATTGAAAACTCATTACAAAGTGCAAACGCATGGATCAAAAACCTAATAAGTGTTGAGCACAAAAAAAGATTTTCATTCATCAAGAAAAGAGCAAGTACAAAGGAGGGGCCGCAGCCCGGTTACAAGTCCAAAACAGAAAAAGAAAATTACAAAATCAGTTAAAAAGATCTTCAAGATCGGCATCAACGTCAACTCGAACACCGATTGCAGATGGAAGATCGGTCTCTGTGGTAAGCTTCAGATCAACCGGCAAAGACGGTGTCGGGCGGCTCAACAGCTAGGTCTTCAACTGGCTCCAAATGAGCCGATTGATCGCTGGCTTGCTCGCTGACAATCGGAGTATTGTTAGGCTCAGATCTTCATCTTCATCATCCGAACCTTGCAAAAATTGTTGTTGATTGTATAAGATACTCCGCTATTGAGCTCGGTATGATGTACTGAGGAGGATTATATACCTCGGTCTCAGGCTCACAACCGAGCTGCACCACTATTGCCCTCCAACCGCACTTGAAGAACAAGTCTTTTGCGGCCTCGCATTGGGGAATGTAGAGGGCTTCTCCTTGAAACCTTCAAAGATTTGCATCATCCGCCTTTTTCTTCTTCGGCGATTTGATTTTTCTTCCCTTCGAAGCTTGGCTAGCTTCATGAAGGTACTCATCCTTCATCACGATCGTGGCCCTTTCTTTGTCAAGATTGGTCGAGGTAACTAGTCCTGTTAGACGAGCTACCTCGGCCTCTAGCTCACTGCCTTTTGTTTGGATTCGTGAGCTCGGCAGTTTTTTCTTCAACTTCAGCCATAGCCTGCCTTGCCGTCTTCCTAAGCTCCATCACCTTTTTGTGGGCAATTTGGCTCTTTTGCATGGCTTGCAAAATAAAGGAAAGAAACCAATTATAAAACCAAACAGAAAGTTCAAAAAAATTGAGGCAAGAAAGGCCACTTACCAAAGATCATGGATTTCGTTGTTAACGGATTGCCTTTAGCTCTCAGTGTTTGTGGTGCTCCATGTCGAGCGCATACACATTCTTAACCGATTGAAGGCCAAGATATGTTCTTTGTCCGCTACCACCGAAGCCTGGTCGCAGATAACACGGCTCGAAAGTTAACTTTGGACTCCATTTAGAGGAGCCACGGCTTTTCGGGAGCTTTACAGGAGGCTCGGTGGAGCGGTGGTTTCATCTTCATCAACTCAGACGCCGCCACCGAGTAGTAGTCCGCACACTTAGCGAGAGAGAGGAGGTTGTTGTGATGGAAGGGCCACCGGTTTCTGCTTGGGGTGGTGGTGATACTTCTCTGCTTGTTTTGGCCGCCAGGCCTTCACTCTGCTTTTTAGCCATTTCTTGTTCTTTGTTAGGGGACTAAGTTAATTTTGGCAAGGTTGGGTCAGGTTGCGTTCTCTAGCAAAAATCTACATTCGCTTTTCATCGGCAACGATTCAGATGTCGGTTCAAAATGTAACGCTTGGCCCAACTCCGCTTCCGATACCGTAGTGCGCACGAGAGTGTTTAGATTGGGGTCAGAAGTGAGTGAAGATGGGCTGAATTTGCAAAATAAAAACAAGTGTTAGTTCGATTCAGGAGGGGGTAACCGAAATAAAAGAAAAACATGAAAAGAAACCGAAGTAAGTTATACCGGGGATTCCTTTGTTCCAGTTTATACTTCGGCCTGGGATCTGGGCTTGGTGGTCTTTAAAATTCCCAGATATCCAGAAAAAATCGTCATCGTTTAGGTCTTTGTCCGGTGTATCTTTTATTATTTTCTCTCGGCGGCGACGTATTCTGAGGTAATAGACCCAGCCGTCTTCTTTTGATCCCATGGAGTATTGGTGGAATATTTCAGCTAGACCGAGGTTAAGACTGGCTTGGCGGTTTAGTTCGGCTATTCCCATTATTATACGATAAGAGTTGGTGGAAAGCTGGGTTGGGCATAATCTGGTTTGTTTGAGGAATTCACACAACAAGGGTTGAACGGGGAATCTTAGTCCGGTTTCTATTATTGATAGGAGGGTGAAAGGTACACAGCCTTTTCTTCCCCATGGTGTGATATCTTTTTGGGCTAGGGTAAGGTGGACATCGTCAGGGATATTGTAATCCCTTCGAAATTCGACTAGACCACCAGGTGTCTCTACTAAGAATCTATACTTCCCCATTTATTTTATAAATTATGAATAAATTAGTTCGGTCGAAATATTGTGCTCAGTAGCTCGGTCAAGCGCTCAGAGGAGTGCCTGGGCAACCTAAGTCTGCAAAGTGGAAAAGAAAGGTATTAAGCACAGCTCGTTGGACCGTGCTACAAAGTAAAAGAAAAATAAGAGAAGTCCTACTTCGGTTATGTGAAGTATTACAGGTCCTATCTCGCTTCAAAGAGGTGCATGGTAGCTCAAGGAACAAGGGTTTGTTAGCTCTGGCCTTGGCGGCGATTCGTTATCTCGCTAAAGAAAATGTTCATTAGACCTGCTGAGCTTCTAGGCGCCTTTTGAATTCGTCTAAAACTAAGAAAGCTGGTTTAGCCCCAAGATTTAGCTCGGTCGAAATTAAGGTTTCTGAAGTACACTAAGTTCAGACTTAGTTCGGTTCGCTTATCTCGGCTAAGGTAAATCAAAAGATGGTGACTTATTGAAACCATCAAGTGTTAGTTCTACTAATAAACCCGACTAGACTTATACCTAGCACAAATAGTATCCTAGTTCTGTTGGATGTGTTTATGGATCAAACAAAGGTTCTACAAAGCTACTTCATGAAGTTCATGGGGTTTTTATGAAGTTTTTTCCTTAAAAAGCAAAAACAGAGTTTTGTAAAAACAAGAAATAGTATGCTATGGATTAAACAAGTACAAAAACAAAAAGAAGGATTTGAGCAAATTACCGATCAAAGAAACTAAAAGATGAAAGCAAAGGCAAGAATGAAGAACACTTAACACAAAGAAACTCAAGCTCGTGGCTCAGAACAAGAGAGAAAGGAGATGAACAGAGTAAAGGTGAGATTAAAAAGTGAAGAGTTTGCTTTTGTGAAAGAGCCGGCGGAACTGCTCAAATTTTATGAATACGAGGGCGTGACACCAAGAAGGGCCAATCGAACTCGCCACGTGTCACTAGAATGGGAAGCGATTCGCCAGGATCAAGAGACGTTTTGTCCGGTTAAGGATAGCTCGGCTGGAAAGGCTTAAGAGTTTTTTAGCTCGACTGAAAAGGCTAAAGAGTTTTTTAGCTCGGCTGGAAAGGTTAGAACTTTAGCCCGGTTTATGAATAGGTAATCCTTATCATGCTGCGCAGATGGAATTAAGGGGCAATTGAGAGGGTAATTTATATACAAATTAGGCCGAGCTGGGCCGTTATGGGCTTCAATGCAAAGGGCTGAGTAAAAAGGCCATGAGTTACTCCGATCTTGAAGAGGTTTGAAGTTAGTCTGGTCTCGAGCCCAGAGATTAGTCCGGTTCGAGGGAGGCTTGGAAGTTAGTCCTGCCTGTAGGCATTAGTTCGCCCGTTCAAGAGTACAAAAGACAATTGGTCAAGATTTAGTTCGGTCATGGAGTATGGAACCAAGGTGTACTGAGTCCTCTTCAAATTGTGGTGTTGGGTTAGTCTGCCTTAGACTCTTCTGTGGATATCACAGCCTTGGAATGACAAACCGAGGTAGGAGAAAAGCAAGGGAGTGCCGAACTAACAGTTAGATCAGTCACTTTAGTTAGCCTAGCATGGTAATGTTATTTCGGTCATATGGTAGTTCGGCCATAGTAAAACCATCTCACTTGGTTTAAGCAAGGAGGGGGTGTTGAAGGATAAGCATTATCCCTTAGGAGTATGAATCTTATGAGGACTCTGCATGGAGGAGTAAAAGTCCTACTAGGATTGTGCCACACGAAACCTATAAAAACTCGCAAACATCACCTATGGAGAGGTAACGCAATTTTGATTTCAGAATACACAGACCTTTTGTCTATTTGTCTAATTTGCTGAATTAGGCATCGGAGAGGTTTCCGGCACACACCCGCCGGCTAGCTCACGTTTGTGTTTTCAGGTGATAAAACGACGACGTACGGAGGAGCGCAGACTTGATCAACAGGATTATACAAAAAGGTTTATTTCTTTCCCGTACAAGTCCTAATTTTTTTTAGTTCTGTTTTATTTTTTAAAGTTTCAAAAGTACCTTACCAGTAATCAATTTAAGCAGCATAAACATTGGGTCCATTTTATTATAAATTGACAAAGTTAAAATGTTAATCTTAAAAAAAAAAAAATTAATGGATTACATAGCACATATTTATAACATTTTAATATAACTGTGTTATAATTTTTTAAAAAATTTAATTCTTAATCAAAGGCATAGCACTCATCATCTTTTACAAGAATACAGAAAATGGATTGTGATTATCTTTATTTTAAAATTGTAATAAGAGATTTTTATTACATTATCAGTAGAGATGACTATTTTTTCTTGTCCCGATCTAAACCCGCACCCCCTCGTCCCGACCCACATAGATTTCCCATCGCCTTGATTAAGAAATGGAATGGGGGTGAGTTTTGCTTTCGCCTGCTCCATCCCACCCCACTGATTATATTTATTAAAATATATTTATATGTATGTAATATATAATTTATTTATTTTTGTTATAATAAAATTAAAACATTAAAATATTATATTTAATATTAATTTATTTTCTATATTATGTAATATAATTTTCATTAAGTATAAATTATTATTCATAATATACTATATTATTCGCCTCTTGCCCCTGTTTATGTCATTCCCGATTTGTCCCCTCGATATAATATATGGGGGGACGCATTCTATAAACCCGTCTCAAACTTGATCCGTGACCATTCTTAATTATTCAAGAGTTTGTAATGATTGTTTCTAAATTTAAAACAATGATAAATTCTCATAATTATTTTACAATCCTTAAATGTAATGAGATCCTCAATTAAATGGAAATGACTTAAAAATCTTGTATATTTAAAGAGGTGTTAAAAAAATTTGTGAAATGTATTTGGATATGCGACAAATAAAAAATTAACTCCTGATTAAGGCCGAATTTTGCAATATTGAGGCTGTTAATTAGGATCTTTTAACTTTACGTGCTTGTTAAACTATATATTTTATGTCTGTTTAATGTCAATCAGATTGTACATAATCGGAACATAAAATGGACAAAAACATAGAATTTGGAGAGAAAAGAGATTCTCACACGTGCGTTGATTTTTCACGCACGTGCAGACGTACCTCGAAAAATGAGCCCGATGTTTCAAGCCTATTTGAAAGACAACAAAGGTATAAAAAGGCAAGAAAGAGACTGAATTAGGGTTCTGATTTTTTTCCAAGGAGAGAGAAGCTAGGGTTTGGAGGAAAGGATTCTCAAGCTTTTAATCCAACTTCCATGGGTTCTTCCATCTCTTCTACCTCTTTCTATTCATCCATGAGTGACTAGTCTTCTTTTCTAGAGTTTTGATGAAACTCTAGCCATATAATAGGATTTTTCATAAGCTTTGATTGTGAATCGATTTGAATCAATGTATGGATTTAGAAGTTTTTAATAATTGTTCATTTCATCTCTTCAAGTATTTCATTCTCTGTGATTGTTTAATACTTTCCATACATTAATTTTTTGTGTGTTTGTATTCAAAGTATGAGACGAGTCATGCTACAAAAAAACGGGTCGTGTTACTACTACAATTTAGAGCAAACACCTCATGCTACTCGGAATAATTCGTGCCTGTACGTTGAATGCGACAACCCTCTTGATTAATATTTCAAACTTGTAGTTGTGAAATATTGAGTATTTCAAACCGGATTGCAATTGATAGCCGATGTTAAATCTCATTTATGTGGTTAGTGGTGAATTCTTTACCTTAAAATTTTTTTCCAAAATTAATATCTCAAACTCTAATTTTAATTGTCAATTTAATTTATCAATTTCATTTAATTCCTATTTAGTCATAAAATCTCTCAATCTTTTTAATCAAAATTAAATTAGGAACGTAGTTTGTCTCTGTAGATTGATACCTTAGACTTATCATTATTTTAAAAAAATTTGATATATTTTAATATTTATTTTTAATGTGTGTGCCGATCCATCGAATTTTGGTGTGTATAACCCCTATTGTACTTAGATTAAATTGAAATTTTTTTGGGGTCTAAAATATTTTCATGAAAAAAAAAAAAAAAACCCTACGTTTACCCGAACTTTCCCTCTGCCTCCCTCTCTCCGTTTTGTATCCACCAGCGGAGTCACGCTCCCATTGCCCTCTCTCTCTCTCTCTCTCTCTCTCTCTCTCTCTCTCTTACCAGGTGAGAATCCAAAGTCCATTATGTCCTACTTATCATCAACATCATAGCTCTCAATCTGTTTATCCTTGACATTAATTTGTGTGTTTGTTAATGATCTATATTGAATTCTTTGAATTATCTTCGATACGTTCTATTTAATTTGGGCCTAACAACATGAACTGATCAGATTCTACACATCAATGTAATTATCAAGATTAAGAAACTCACTTCTAAAGTTAAGTTCAATTCGTAAATGTGAGTGTTCAATTGGTAAAAGCTTGAATTACGAGATTTTGGGGTTAAATCTATGGTGTAAGACATGTTATGTCACTTACTTTGTGTGGGTTAGTTTTGCCACTTTGTGTAAAAGTTACGAATGCACAATATGTTTAAAAACTACTTATGTTTACAAACTATTTGTGGTGAGAAATGTTATGAACCGTTTTGATGGGAAAAGTTATGATATATTGTGGTTTGTGTTTCGAAAAGTATGACCATTTCAACAGTTTTTCCTCTTTATGTATTTGTTTTCCATTTTAATTTGCTTTTTATCTGTGGCCGTTGCATGTACTACCATATGTCGACAAAATCCTCTATGTTACTAGTCTCTGTCATTTTCAAGTCAATTATTTTATGTTCCCTTATGTTTTGCAGGCAAATTTATACTTTGCATTATATTTGTTCACAAAAGACTTTCTTTATATTGTTCCCGGAATGTGATTATGAGTCATGGCATTAATTCGGTGGTCTTTTGTTTGCTCGGTACTTTCCCTTTTTTACGGACTATGATAATTTGTGGATAAAATATTTCCTGCATGGCTTATTTTGGATGGAAAAGTATAGTGAATTGACGACATTTGTAATTGATTTTTGGGAAATGTTCTCTATATATAAACCTTTTATATTTGTGTTAATTTTCTGGGAGAAATATATGATTTTGAACTGGTTTACGGGGAAAAAATAATTAGAAACCTGAAGGAACTTTGGGTATAATTCTTGGTTATTTCCTTTTCTTTTGGTGGATTTGTGGTGTTATACTAAAGAATGAGAATTTTATTGTTTCAGATTCATTTGACAGGAACATTACATGAGAGATGGTTGTGTCTGTGACTTTGTTTTTGAGCTACCTTCTCTCTGCATATAAAATAAAATATGAATGGCTCCTTGCAAGATGCTGACATGAAAGTGAAAAAGAAGGGCCGTGTAAACTAACTGATAATATTTGGACTAGTCATTTGGGGGGTGTGGTGGGTTTGACCTTTGCAAAATTGTGTTGAATACGAATGCGTTTACCTATAACCAGGAGAAAAAATTAACTGATAATATTTCAGTTCCTACCCTTTCAGGAAGATAATATATGTTTTTTGGTTGGGGAAAACAAGGTATGTAGGTTGATTTTCCTTAAAATACTCTGATAATGGTTGGTGCTATATGCCTATCCATGTACCAATGCATTCAGTGAAACTTTGTTTGGCTAAGATTTTGGGACTAAATAATTACAAAAAGACAAAATTGACTATAAAAGCCAATTAGACAAAATACACTTTTTACCCATAATCATTACACTTTTTCTTTCACAAAAGTCAAAAAAGTCCCAAAACAAAAACCAAACGAGGCTAAAAAAGCCAAGCTAAAAATGTCTCAACACAAAAAAGTTGGCTAAAAAAGCCAATGCCAAATGAGCTCTTAAGATTATTAAAATTTGAAGTCTAAACTTTCATTCCAGTTATGCTTATACTTTGACTGTTCTTGAAGCGAACATAAAAGGTATTTCTTTTTCTCAACTCCTATGCCAATGATGATTTTGCATGCTACTCATCTGTGATAGGAACATTTTCTCTTTATTGACTCCTGCATGACTATAGATTTCAATAAAATGTTGCTCAGTTGTTATCCGCTACATAAGAAAAGGGAGACAATATATGGTGTTGGTCCTTGCATTATATTTGCAAAGTGGCTGCTCTCAGCTATTATTTGCAACATACTTCATGCAATTTATGTGGGTAGCATCAGTAAATTATGGCTACCTTTATAATTGTTCTTATTAGTTCAAGTTTGGTACAGAAATTCGTATCGGTTGTATGCAAATCTTAGACACTTCTTCAAAGAACATGTGTTCACTCTTCCTGAGATGATGCCAAAATTTAACCTGACAATGGTTGGATCTTGGCGACTTTATTCACAACCAAGCATGTTCACCTAGGAGCAAGGGGAGCATTATGATACTTTTTAATTGAATGATGAAATTAAGGAAAAATATTCATGGTAATTAATAGTTTTTTTTTTTTTTTTTTTTCCCTTCTCTCTTTCAATCCTCAAGTGAGAACTCGAGTATGCTGAGGCAATATCGGTTATGGGTTACCTTATCAGTTGGGTGTGGGTTTGTGTGCATACTGCAATCTTGTGAAACATATTCCATTGATAAACTACTCAATTTCTTACTATACATATATTAAGATGGCCTTGGGTGGTGTGCAATTCTAATGCAATTGCAATTTGAAGCAGTTGATAAATATCATTGGGATCAAAGACTGCACAGAACACTTGGTATTATTGAATTACTTTTCAAGGGTGTGAAGAGAGTTTTACTGCGATCTTGTTTCCCTTGCTGGCATCTCATGACTTTGTTGCTCAGGCTGGCTTAGCTGGAGATTGATGGGCACATATGAGTCCTCTCCAATGCTGAAACCATGTGGATTTTGCGTGCTTCCATTTGCTGCAGTCACATCCCTTGTTCCATAAATCTGAGGCAAGAAGTTTTGTCCCTAGTCAGGAAACTAATTTCACATATTATGCGTGCAAGCATTGTAGTATTTGAGTATATTCAGGGATGCTAGAAGATTGTTTTTAGTCTAACCAGATACCTTTTTACACAATTCCATGTTTTCTTGACGAATTAGGTTTGCCTTCTTATAGAGTTCGACATTTTCTTGATGCATAAAGTTCTCCTGTAATGAATCCAACAAAGCTTATTTTAGAAAACTGAAATTATTCTTGACAAAAAGTTTGATTAACATCTATCATTTGGAGAGACCTTTTGGCTTAGCTCCTGTATCTCGTCCATTAGAACCTGGTCCTGTTGAAGTTAAGAAAAAAACATCTAATGTAAATAGAAAATTCATGTTAAGTATGACGGACCTTCTGCATAGAAGGCCACACAAGTTCTACTCTTAAGTCTTAAGCATTGCATGAAGAGTAAGGGTATCACCTTTTGCATGCGGACACCTCGCAAACTCATTTCCAGTTGGTTCTCTAGCTTTTGTAGGTCGTGGACACTCAAACCATAAAGTTCTTCTCCCATCAATTGCCTGTCTCATCAAAATTACAATCTTCTTTTCGCTATCAGACCTTAGTTATAATTCAATATATGATCAGTCTTACATGTCTTGAAGAGATAAGGGAAGCAATTTTCATTATTTGTCTGGTGAAATCTAGGGATCCTCTAGGTTTTTTATCCTTTATTGGAGAATCTTATTGATTGTTAATCATGCCATTGATTTCCAGTTTAGGGGGCAACAATTACATGAACAAAGGATATATATTATCAAAAAAGAAACTGAAATATCTTGTAAATGTTAAAGCAAGCGAGAAATGTACTAAAAGACTTATCTCAACATAAAAGCATAAACAAAAGTGCCATGAGGAAGTCAATGTGCAGGTCAAAATCATGGAAATATATTCTTACAAGAGAAGGCTAGAAATGATGATGAAACATGCAAAAAGGGTGGCCAAAATTGTGAGAGAACTACAGACACACACAAATAAATAAATAATAAATTTTGTAATTGGATAACGAGAAAGTATAAAAGGAAACTGGATGAAACTGAAGAATGTAGACTAGAACAAAAGAGAAGGGAAAGGAAATCAGCAAGAGGGGCAACATAACATTTTGAAATCCTTTTTAATGCCAAAAAAAAAAATGACATAATGCTTCTGTAGTAGAAAAATTGTGATGTCCAAAATATGTGACCAATAAGAGTAGGAATTAAAAGGAGAAGGAAAAGAAAGAAAAAGAAGAGAAGAATGGGAAGGAGGAGAAGAATAAAGAAAACTGGAGCATCTTGCTCTAGCTTCTATTCTCTAAAACCACAACTATTTTAAAGAGTGTTATTGAGGACATAATATAATCCTTAGTAGCACAAGCTATGTAACATATGGTACGGCTCTTATTTTTTTGTGATAATCATCCATACATTACATATATTTTAAATAATTTATGAAGAATACTATTGACGTATAAGGAGGAGAAGAATAAAGAAAACTGGAGCATCTGGCTCTAGCTTCTATTCTCTGAACCCATAACTGTTTTAAAGAGTGTTATGGAGGACATAATACAATCCTTAGTAGCACAAGCTATATAACATATGGAACAACTCTTATTTTTCTGTGATAATCATCCATACATTACATGTATTTTAAATAATTTATGAAGCATACTATTTTACCAACTATTGTATGGTATCAAGTGCTATGCTATTTACCAGGTCAATTACCTTTTCATTTAAAATCAAGTATATCCAAGCTAAAGGAGAAGGAATTTTACCGATAATTTTCTTGCAAGTTGTGTAATTGTTGCCTCAAGATTTCTGCCTCCCTTTGCCAAAACTAGCAAGTATGGTGGCACAAATTAAAGTGTATACAGTAGAGTATGAGAGACTTTAGAGCATCATGACTAAACCGAATCAGAGTGTTTGAAAATCTATGTCATGGATGTAACATGACGCTGAAAAAAGAAAATATAACATGACACTTACTCAACAAATAGGCCAGGCTACTAAAGCATTTGTTGCATTGGCTACAGTCATTAGGCTTTTATTAGGTTTCAAAATTTTTTTGTGAATATTTCCATTGTACCCATAAGCAAAATTTTGTAATTCGTTTTCTTTGAACTCATTATAGTGGACTGTGGACCTATATCACAAAATTTTAAGAATTTGAGGAGTGAGGACTGGAAAATGTGAATTCTCAGTCAACTGGAGTTGAACATGTCAAATTATGTAACCATGCATTTTCTTTCTTTTACTTATTTTTCCTAATGTAATCTTATCATATTTTTACATTTTATAATTTACCGCTCCTTTCTCAATCAACTCATGAATTCTATAAACATTGCAGGTTAATGAGCTCGTTCACTAGTAAGACATCCCATTTTTCTAAAATGGTCATCCCATTGTTATAAATATCTAATTGAAGTGGTGATTTTCGTTTGTTAATCTTTATGGGGAACGAGTTCATATTAGGATGTGCATGTTGAAGAGTGCGTGTGACTCATGTATGCAAGTAACGCACGAAACATGCTTGTCATATTGTCAATAATTTACGCGTTCATGTCTATTATATCTTGCTACCTGCAAGAAGAAACAATTCAACTCTTTCATGGTATTAACATCATTACAGAACCATTGCTAGGCCTTTTTTAAATCATAGAATAAATGCCTCTGCTACATGAGAAACAGATCACTCCATGCATCTAGTATCCAAAAGGTTCATTTACTTGATCCATTAACTTGTGAGCAGTTTCTAAAATTTTGAACTTGAAATGAATATCTGCTTTTAGAAATTCTCACAAGTATACTACTTCTTCTTCTTCTTCTTCTTCTTCTCTCTCTCTCTCTCTCTCTCTCTCTCTCTCTTTTCAATTAAACAACATGCCAGGGTTCCAAATGTCACTCCAGTGGGAAATTACACTACCTTGGTGACAAGATAACTTCACAAGGTAACTTTTCACTGGAAGAAATATTTGCAAATATAACCCTTGACATTTTGATTTTAGGTGAAATTATTTTGCAATGTAAGTTTCATTCCTAGAAGAATCATGTGCAGTAGCTATACATATTAAGGGGAAATTGGATTGCTTGTACAATCATACATTATTCTGAGATACAGAAAAATGAGCAATATTGTTGCATATGATATTTTTGTTGAATTTTATGTTTTGAGTTATTCCTAAGATGATTTTATTTCCTTAGTTCATTCAAGAATTTTGTGTTAAAAATTGTAGCACAGTTGTGGTTATTACAATTTTTCTGATATTATGAAATGTTGCAGGATTGTGACAAATATTTTTTGTCTAAACTAACTCTAGCTTAAATTATGCATCCTATCTTTTTGTGGCCATTCTTGTACTTTCTTAGCCAAGGAAATCTATGAGCTTTGCCATTTTCCACTTGCATTTTAAAATAAGATGCGGGAAAAGGACAAGAAGTGGGAGCTATAATTGTCCAAAGATAGCTATCCAAAATGTTTGGACAATGGTATATCCTTTCAGAGATTATTAGCACACAAACAAGAGTGTTGAAGACATCAACACCCATAAAGGTTTTCATGTCAGTGCACCATTTTGTTGACATAATTCCGTTAAAAATAGTTTTTTTCTCTTAGCTGAGCAGGATTCTAGAATAGTACGATTCCATTTATTTTCTTGTTGTAGTACATGAAGTGATTTCTAATCACTAAAAGTTTTTCTTACTACTGATACCCTTTTGTTTTCCAGCCACATTTCAATGCCTAGATGGAGTTTTGGAACTGTACCTATCATGTGATATGTAAGTATTGATATATGGGTTCATGAAACAAAGGTGATAGCAAAACAACACTAGAGTGAATATGCAAACATTGTAGGAGAACTTTGTGCATGATTTGATTTTAGGTGACCAATATGTCTGTGCATATGTTGTATGGATGCTACAAAACGTGGAAGTACAATCATTTAGCGTCCATAATTCTACTTGCGGCTTATTGAAACAAAATTTAACAAGTATTGCCCTTACGCATCATATTTCTACAAATGATTATCTGAATTATAAACAAATACGACGAGAATGACCCCTGCTTTTTAACAAGTATTGTTCTTACATATCATATTCTATAAACCTGCCTCAATGACATTTGAAAGATAAAAGTTTAGATGTGTCTTAATGCTTGATGGAACTTAAAAGACCCCTGCTTACTACATATATAATGTTATGTTATTTAGCTACTTTTGTAGTGTTCCTATAGTAACGCAAAATTGTATATCTCATTAATATACATATGCATATATTTAATAAATTCTCAGCACTATTGTATTGAAGGTTAAACAGAACAAAAATATCCCATCCACATCATTAATTCTTCTGGAGAAATTGCAGAGCCAGAGTAGTTCGAGGGAGTGTACCTTGACTTCTGATACTTGATTATGCAGTTGACGTTCCTCATTGGATTTATTATACCTCTCAATTACTGATTTCATGCTGACAATTGTAAACAGAAGAATGATCAGATTCTTGTTGCTGTTGTATTTATCATCTTTAACACTGGGAAGTGATGGCGGAAGTGTCGGGGAATTTGCATCGTTGTGAAGGCAGAAGCAGGTAGGAGAAGCTTTGAAGAAGCATAAAAAAAAGGGGGATAAAAAGTCCACAAAATAATCCCTGTATCTGAGTAACTATTTTAGATTACTTTATCTCCAATTTTTTGGTGTTTCATTCAAATGTATGTATTTCATGATGAATTTGTTCGAATACAAAGTGATTTGATTTCTGTCTTGTGTTATGACTCAGCATTGCATATGCCCAGAAATCACAATGTTATGTTCACTTTGTCTTTTTCTTATGTCTACACACACTTTGTTCTATCATATATGATTTTAGAAACTGATCCTACTTTGTAGAAACCGGAAGATCTGACAAAAAGAAACAAGTAAATCAAATTCATGTACTTTAATTTTTTGGGCAATTTTTGTAGTTATTTTATTGGATGTAGCATTGTTGTTGAGAAATATCTCTTACAAGTGATACTAACATAGACAGTGGTATAGACGTTGATCAAGACACTGTGTTTGGTTTAAGGATTTAAGAACGGATTTAGAAAAAGAAATGAAAGAAATTGGTGAATTTTTAAATCTCTCCTTAAATTCATGAACTAGAAAGATCGATTTCACATGAAGGAAGACACTTGGGCTCCGTCTAGAACGATGGATGGATTTCAAATAAAAGAGATTTGAAATTAAATTTTATAAAGTAAAAGAGAGTTGCCCATATACATAAATTGAAAAACTAAAGGGGAAGAAGATAGGGTAGAGCTTCGAAGAAAATATATATTTTTAGGATTTGTATAGCTAGCATACATAGCATGAAGGATTTGAAGTAAAATTTTTTACAGACATTATTATCTTCAATTTATCATGATAAAACTCAAAAATTCAATACTGAAATCTATATTAAACTCCTAATTTTTTATTTGAGTGTCCTTTGGCTTTGTTTATAAGTTGGTTTATTTTTTTAACTTATTCTTTTTTTTTATTAATTTTTTTAAAAAAAATTCTGCACTTTTTTTTTTTTTAAATACTTTTGAAGCCTGTCTAGATTGGATGATAAAAGTTGATTCTATTTTCATTTTTACTGAATTTTTTTTTACTGAATTTAGTATAAAAAAAAATCATTTAATTTAATTTTTTGTTTTGTTTTGTTTTGTTTTTTTTTTGTTTTAAAGAAAAAATCATCTTTACTCAGTCTAGAGGATTGATGGGGTATGCAATAATGAAAGTCTTGATTGCTAATTTCTTTCACAAAGCCCCTAGATATAAGTATAAAATCAAGTGTTCACTTCTACTAGCCTTGATTCTCATGAATTGATATAATATAATATATTCAACAACATAGGTTTTTGAAATGGAACAAAGCTGCATAGATTGTCGTTCATGGTACCACATGGATAATATAAGAAAAGATGACACCCACAACTAGTTCCTCCAATTGAAGAAATGAATCAAGGTAGTAATGATTTGATATTATTTGATTGGAAGATCAGAAATAAGATGTTTGATATATAAGCTGTGATAACCAAAATTTTATATTAATTAAATTTATTTATTAAATGATATGTTATTACTATATTAATAATATTAGAAATACTAATAAACACACTAATTAACAATGTAAGGTGAATCTCATATTAAGTGACGGGACTATGTATAAATTCTCTCATATATTTATTGGTATATTTGTTAGTTTTTTTAATATTATTGTATGGTGTAATTGATCCCATCTCATGCATTACTAATACATAAATGACATATAAGATACCGCATCATTAAGTAAACAAACTTCATAAAAACAAATTGGTTATCCTAACATTAATCAATGTAATTTTCAGTGGTTTGATTTGTCTTTAGCTTACTAGTGGAGATAAAGGTAAGGTCATGATGCAAAATTTAGTAAGCTTTAATTCATAGAATGCTCTGATAATGGTTATATATATACCTTTCTTGACTTCTTTATCATACATTGAATTCAATAAAAGCATGGAACCAACTTCTTTATCATTTAGTTTTTTTATTTATTTTTATTTTTTTGTACTAGAAACCCTAGGAAAAAAACACTTTTACTGTGTGCATCAAAAGCAAAGATCCAAGACCATAGTGTGAACAACTTGCATATCACATACATATTCATAATGACTACAGTAGTTTTTGGTTCATTGAAATAATTTTAGACAATGATTATTTTTTGATTTTTTCAATAAAATGACAATTCGCTTAAATTGATGAATAATGATTTTATTTAAAATGTGCGTTGTTTTTCTTTTTATTGAATTAAATGGGGACTAACTTGGTGTATTTTATTTTATTTTTTTATAAAAAAAAAAAGAAGCAAACTACGAATATTTCGACAGAATTGACTATTCTGAAGTGTTTTGGGAAGATGGTTAAAAGCTGTTTTTTGATTTTTTTGTGAAAAAGAGAAGTGGGTTAAAAGCTCCCAAAATAGCCCTCTATTCTACCCTTCATTTTAATAAACTAAACACTGCCTAAGGATGTGCCTTGTTTGGGGTGTAGCTATTTTAGTCAAAAAGTTAAAAAGTCACTATAAGTTGTCACATCATTCTCTCTATTTTTCTGTACATCTTTTTGTAAAAAGTCAAAAAATTACTAAAATAACATATTCCTAAACGAGTTGTAAATCATTGACATTTAAGGTAAGAGTAGACTAAAGGATGCTATCTTTGTAGCCCTTTCTGATTTGCAGGGGTGGAGCCACTTATCAAAGAACTGATGATCAAGGAATTTTTTATTTTATTTTAAATTATCAAAACTCAGTGTTTGATTTATTAAAATGAAATAGAATTAAATAAAATAATCATTCTTTAACCTCGCTATATAATTACGATTAGTAAATAATAATTTCATTTGTGCTACATTTTTCATTATCTTAGAATAATTATTTCATTCTATTTTATCATAGTGAACCAAACAAAGTTACCCTCTACTAACTTCTGCAAATATGATTTGAAATACAAGCTATTAAGGAGAAGATTGAAAATTGAGATACTCCAAGATCCATCTATGGTGACTCTAGAAAAATTTAAGGAGTCTACATTGGTGTAAGACCCATCTATGGTAAGATCCATGAACAATTAATGAAAGTCTCGTTTGTTTGGCGGATTATGGCAATGTTTGTTAGAGATTATTTTTAGAATTCAATTCTACCAAACAGGGCCTATGTTAGATGAGATTATGAGTATGGTGAGATTGAGTGAGGAGATTATTAGTGTGGTAATATTATATTAGAGATATAAGATAAAATGTATTTATTTGTATACTAGTGTGGTGGTATTAGTTAATTAAGACTAAATCTATAAAATTACTTAAAAGTCCTCATTGTACAAAAGATTACTCTACTATTTTTGTAAAATGAGGGTAGTCTTTTCACCCCCAATTGGATTGGATTGTGAATCCCACCTTCTCCATGAGATTACTAATCCCACTCTTTGGGGGTATTAACAATCCCATAGGATTGTTAGTCCCATAATTGTTGTTACAACCAAATAAGATTTAGGTAGGACTCACCTCACTCTTAGTCCAATCTCATCATCTAAGAGGATAACAAACTTGGCCTAAAGGATGAATTTTCTTCTTATGGAACTCCTTTAATAGAACCCTACTCAAACCAATAAGACCTTTTCTTTTTTTTTGTGGGTTTATGTCACTATTTTGCTTCTTGTGCCATAATAGATTGGTGGATTGAACTCCAAATTTGAGAGACGCAAATCTTGGTTGAGAGTGAGTTTACTCCAAGTAGATCACATCCTAAGTAATAGGTATGCCATTCAAGGGTGCAAGTGAATGGTGCAATGCAATTAATCTAGCAGCTGATGCAAAGGCTCTCTGAACATGATTCCAAGCACACTATCATTCAGATTTACGTAAACATGACAGTCAGAGACAACATATATCAGAAGCATATACCTCCATCCACACAAAAAGAAATGTTGTCAGAAAAGACTATATAGGAGAGGGCTACCTGGTGCTTGTCATAATATTTTGTAAGAAGATTCTAATTGACAACAAAAAAATAATTCAGATAACATGTTGTCAAACCTGGTGCTTGAGAATTCATACAGCTTGCTGGTGCTGGAGAAGATAATCAGACCTACTTCTGCATCGCACAGAATCGCTAGCTCCTTCGCCTTCTTCAAAAGGCCGTTCCTTCGCTTGGTGAAAGTCACTTGTCTGCTCGTCACGTTATCGATCCTCCTTATCACAATCTTCCCTCTCCCCATCCTCACTGTTCTAGATTCTAGGGTTTGTATCATATATATATATATGTATGTGCATAGAGGGTTTTATTAGTTAGATCTTGTTGGATGAATCATAAAAACCCATTAACTGAAAATGAAAGAAGACTTAAAAGAAAAAGCTTACACAGTTCAGCTCTGAAACTGATTCTAGGGTTTTGATGGTGTGAGAGTGAGAGTTCTTTCTGTGAAGCATTTATTGCAGCTTAAGGTCTAAAGCTTTTTTTTATAAGTAAAGAAAGGTTATGTTTGGCATGTTTTTTTATTTTTATTTTTATTTTTTGGCTATTTTAATCGTAAAAAGATAAATAGATTAAAA
This sequence comes from Camellia lanceoleosa, assembly GCA_025200525.1. Taxonomy (NCBI): domain Eukaryota; kingdom Viridiplantae; phylum Streptophyta; class Magnoliopsida; order Ericales; family Theaceae; genus Camellia; species Camellia lanceoleosa. The sequence goes on from JANUSC010000236.1 coordinate 133,003, forward strand.
AATTAATGAGATAAAATATTATATGTAAATTATAATTATTTTATTTTTTTTCTCACAAAATAAAAAAATTCATCCAAAACGAAACTTTTAGTGCCAAACTAAAATAATCAAAAGGCAACTCATATTTCAAACAATGGTAAAGTGGCTTTAGCTTTGGGGACTGTTTGTTACAAATTACAACTTTTAATTCTGAAAAGGGATCTAAAACAGCTAAGATAGATTGGTTTTGAACATTTTACCGGATGACATAAAAATGAAACCTTAACAGTGGAAAAGTCGGGGGAGGGGCGAATCAGAAATTTTGTATATTCTTCCGACACGTGGGTATTAGGAGTCTTACCTTAAAATTTCTAAAAATGGGAAAATACCATTTGTGGATATACAGCTTCTTTTGGTAAACCTTATCCCACATGTACACAAATTTATGAAAAATGCTACAAATTATTATTTATTTTATTTTATTTTTTTTGATTTTCTTACCATTAGATATAAGGAAAAATTATTTATAAGTCTTATTAGGGAGAGTTATGCTACATATGGTCCTACTAAAAAATTTATGTTCCCATAAGTTTTGAGAAGTTTATTGACACATTTACCCTCAATATTAGTTGTTAATATCATAAATAATAGTAAAACTATATATAGAAAATTAAATGTTACCATAGATCATATATATATAAACGTAACGTAACGTGACATTTATATAAACGTAACGTGACACTTATGATTTATGGCAACATTCATTTTCCTATATAGAAAATTAAATGTTACGATAGATCATATCTACATAAACGTAACGTGACACCTATGATCTATGGCAACATTCAATTTCCTATATAGGAAGTTGAATGTTACCATAGAACATATTTATATGAAACGTAACGTGACACTAACATAAACTAGCAACATTTTCACATTCAATTTAAAAAAAATAAAAACTCATTAAGTTTGTGAAACGTAATGTGACACATTACGTTACGTTTATGTAGGTGTCACGTTACGTTTATATCGGTGTTACGTTACGTTACGTTTATGTAGGTGTTACGTCACGTTACGTTTATGTAAGTGTCACGTCACGTAACGTTTATGTAGGATCTTGTGGAATACATTCCTATCTAAATAGGACTTGAGACTTTATAAGAAATTACACAGGACTTAACCTAACATAAGTGTTTAAAAAAGGACTTATAAAGTCTCCCTACATATAAAGATTAAGGTTTTCATATATATATATATATATTAATATAAATCTCATTATCTTTGTGTCCAGTATTAAAAAAAAACCTAATAAGAAATCTGTTTATGCATATTATCACTCAATTTTTACACATAATAATGTAGCCTTTTGTTTTATGATAAATTTGGATAAGAATTCACATTATTGTGAATAGGATTTGTATAAAAATTATATTTATGTACCACTTCTCGTTTTTCATCTAGTTTAGGTGAAAGCGAGAACCAATTTTAGATCTTTAATGTAACCATAAAAATTGAATTTAGTAGAACAAAATAATTAAAAAAAAATCACTACACTAATTCAAGATAATAAAAAAAAAAAAGGAGGAAAGTAAATATATGATTTTTTTTCGGGCATTGATTTAGACCTCCTTAAAACACCCACCCCCACAACCCCCTCACATACATGGAGGTTGGGGATTGGATGAGAAGAAAAAAAAGAAAAAAAAGAAAAAGTAAAGTTAACCAATCAAAACTAAAGGGGGTGAAGGGGGTGATCCCCAAAGGGGGTCTCAACCTTTATTCTTTTTTTTTTTATAGCTTTTCCCTATATTTTCTTTTCCTAAACAAATCACTACTAATTCAAGATCGAAGAAGCATTGATATTGTATTTGGTTGGGAGATTTGATGAGAGATTTAGAAAGGGAAATGAAAAAAGTAAGTGATATATTTACATTTCACCTAATTTTACACATTTTTTTTTTTTTCTTTCTAAATCTTTTCAAAAATCTCCCAACTAAATACAGTGTAAAGCGTTCAAATTAGGTGAAAAGTAATGCGATGGGATGCCCATATACAAATTCAAATCTAACGGACGTGTTTGTTTTGTTTTCTACTTTGCTTCTCACCAATTGATGGTTAGTAGTAAAACCCTCCAAAAAGTAAAAGAAAGTCATATTTAACGGCACATTATTTTTGTTTTGAATTTTCCAAATTATGTAAAAAAATAAGGAGATTTATGTATATGCCTTAATAGATATACTTATTGTCGAATAGGTCTTATAATAATTAATAATATTTTTCATCAAATATTATTAAATAACGTTGTTAATTGTTAATTTTTAACGACAGTTTAAAAAAATCGTCATAAACAAAGTCACTAATTTTCAATTTTCAATGACAGTTTGAAAATTTTATCACAAAAAAGTCACTAATTATAAATTTTAGCGACAATTTATAAAAAAAATGACAAAAAAAATCTCTAATTATTAATTTTTAGCGACATATGTAAAAAATCATAACAAAAAATTATTTTTAAAGATGATTTTAGTAGGACTTATTTTCAATAGGACTTGATAGGAATTAAATCCAATTATTAAGACCTATTGATAATTTATTCAAAAATTTAATGTGATGGAAGTCCTTATATTATCCCATCATTTATTGATATTAGTGACATGTATACAAGTAAAGAAATTATCACAATATTATATTACTTATATAATACTCTCAATAAATAAAAATCATAAAACATAATAAATACGTAATCTTTTATCACTCAATTAAGGGGATTTTTTTTAAGATTTCTGGTATTAAGATTTTATAGTATAAAGGACACTTAATATTTTTATAATGTCTAAGGTTCCTTAATATCGATCCAGAGAAAATTCGATTCAAAGAATTCTTTGGACAAATCACAGAGAAAATTTCAAATTTCTCTGGACATATCACAGAGAAAATTTCAAATTTTTCTGGACAACAATGAGGACTACTGCTCTGCTTCAGTGAAAATTTGGTTGGTCCAGAGAAATTTTCTAGTTTGGACTAAATTTTATTTGGGTTGAACTCAATTTTCTCTGGGTTGGTACAGAGAAATTCTCTAGTTTGGACTGAATTTTCTCTGGTTTGGTTCAGAGAAATTCTCTGGTTTAGATTGAATTTTCTCTGGTTTGGTTCAGAGAAATTCTCTTGTTCAAATTGAATTTTTTTTGAATTGATTTAAGGGACCTTAGACATTTTCTCCTTTGCATTTCATCAAATACCTTCTTTGCTAAATCAATGTCTCCTTGTTTTTGTTTTTTGTAAACTGTGCATCAAGGTGATGTCAATAAATAATTGCTTCTGTTTTGTTGTAAATACTCTATCTGCTCATGCTAAAAAGATGTGTGTTTTGTGTTACTACAGCCACTCTAGAAAGTATCAAGATAGGACTCAACTATAATACTTTTATGTATTCATTTTAGGTAATTGAATTTGTTCAATTTAAAGAACAATTACAACACTCCGGACAATAGTTGATGGCAAAGATTGAAGCACCCATTCTACAACTAAAGCAGAATGCAGATAACAACAACAAGGACTAGTGTTCTGTTTCAGAGAAAATTGGGTTGGTCCAGAGAAATTCTGTAATTTGAATTGAATTTTCTCTGGGTTGTACTCAATTTTCTCTAGGTTGGTGCAAAGAAATTCTCTGGTTTGGACGAAATTTTTTCTGGTTTGGTCCAGAAAAATTTTCTAGTTTGGATTGAAATTTCTCTGGATTTATTTGAGGGACCTTAGACATTCTCTCTTTGACATTTCATCAAAAACCTTCCTTGCTAAATCCATGTCTCCAGCTCGTGTAAGGTTGTCTCCCTTTTTTAGTTGCCATTATGATATATTCAATCATTATTTAAAGACAGAAGTAAAGAAAAATCTTGTAATTAAAAAAGAACAGAACCACAATCACACTAAGACCCAGAATCTGTCAAACATAAAACATAAACGAGTGTAATGGAAACCTAAATTCCAATGTATACCTTCAATAGGTCTGGAAGAAGCCTCTCCACTATATGACCATGATGATAATGGAGACGGACCACCACTACCACAACTCTGAATTCGATTTAGAAGTTTTCGGCGAGAAAAGTAGCGATCGGAGACGAGCATGGGCATGGCGGTGGTGGTGGGAATGAGGACGATTTGAAAGTCTTCGTGGTGGGAATAGGGACAATCTGGAAGACACGGAGATGAGAGAGAGAGGAGAAGAGGTGAATTTAGTGGAGGAAGAGAGTTTAGAGAGAGAGAAAAAAAAATGAGATTTGATTTAAGAAATTTCTCTGTGATATATGAATTGAGGGATTGAAGGGCTTTAGACATCATAAAATAATATTATGGATCTCTTTCATTACTAAATATGAGAGAGGACCTTAGACTAATTTTCTCTTCAATTAGTCCTAAATTACTTAATAACTACCCAAATAGTAGTTGGTGGTGACAGGTCCACATGACCAAAATCATGAAATATTTTGGTGACTATCTATACAAATGGGAAAAGTATAAAAATACATAAAGTTCTCAATAGAATTGCACATATTTGTATTTCTAATACAAACCATTAAAAAAAAAAAATCTTTATATTATTCGTTTGGAATTTTCTTTGTTTCTAGCCCAATATATTAAAAAGGGCATCCCATCGGCTAAGGCCCACGCGAACACAATTGTCAAACCAAGATTCCTTCTTAGCATCAATTAATTAATATACTAATAAAAAATAAGGATTCTCTAAATTCGGAGAGCCTCCTCCAACTACGAGCTTAATAAGCCAGGTGTCAATCATCAACAAATCATGTGTGTACGAAGACCAAGAACAATAGTAATCTAGGATACACATCCCATTAGTTTACCATTCCCAACAGTGGAACTGTCTATTTTCTAAGTCATCACACACCTTGAAAATTATTTATTTTCAAGTTTTGATCTCAAGTATTGTCTGTCAATTCATCCACCCTGGGAAAAGGAGATCATGGCTTTTTCGGATTTGGAGAGGTATGTTCCTTTTCCACAACCCATGCCCACATGCTCAGCTCAACCAAACTAGTAAATTCTGTTCAAAAAATAAAAAATAAAAACCAACTTGTAGTTGTTTTACATAAAGTTCCTTTTAATTGTGGATGTGTAATTTTTATTATTATAATATAAGTATTCTCATTAGTTGGTGATACCATATTTTTGTGAGCTTTTACACTTTGACTTAATTACATGTTATGGTTCTCACTATAAAAAGAAAAAAAAAAAAGAAGTATACAAACATTCACTAAATTAGGTTAGGCATGGTTTGGAGGAGGAAGATAAATGTATTGATTGTATTGTTTCTTCTAAAAAGAATTTTACTTCTTCCACTTGTGCTGAACTTATGTTGTCTGTGTTTTGCTTTCTTTACTTTACAGCAATTTTTTCAACTGTCGCTAAGTCTCGTTTGAGAATATATTTTTTTACTAATTTTTTAATTTTTTGACTAAAATATAATGTAAAAAGAAAAAGTTAATATGTTTGAGATGACTTTTTTATTTTTTACGAAAAGATATATAAAAGTAGAGAAAAGATGAAATCTTTAACTTTTTTATATAAGTTATTGGCTTTTTAATTTTTTTTAATAATTTTTTGACTTTTAAACTAAAAAGTGATATTACCAAATAAAGCCTAATCCCCAAACATGCTCAAGAATCGAAAGTCATCTAGTTTGGTCAGAGGGGGTTTGCATATAGAAAAAGTGATAGGTCTAATTTTTTTAGTCTGAATAGTAATGTGCATACAAAATAATGTTGATAGCCCCCAAAAAACAAAACCCTGTGACTCAATAGTTATGGCAAGAACATTAGATACATCAAAGGGAGGAGGGCTATAATTTTGTCAAACGGGATAATTATTTTGTATACTTTGGGCAACAATTTTTCAAAGAATATTTTGTCAACCCGGATTAATTATTTGTCTTCTTATAACACTACATTGATTATGTGTTCATCTAATAATAAAATGCTATATATTTACATGATCAAAAAAATTATAAAATAAAATGGACAAATCATGAAACATGGTTGATCACACAACTATGAAATATTCTGGATCTATTGACAATTTCTGGCCAAAGCAAGAATGACCCTGTTTGGTACATTTACAAGTCAATTTATTTAGCTCATTTTCTTAAAAATAAAAATAAAATAAAAATAGAAAATTGGCTAGTGCCTAGTAGTGTTTGGTTGCAATTTTAAATTATAACTTATTTTATATTTTCAGTTTATTTGGCCATTTGAAGTGAGATTTTTTTAAGTTACAATTTAGCGTAGTTGAAACCCTTAGATACTTATGGATTAAACAGTCATATTTTTTAATTATAACTTTTGAGGGCATTTAAGATATTTGCAGAACAAAAAAATCTATGTGAATTTTTTTTTCCCACAAATTATCAAAAATTGAACCAAACAAATTTATAATTTATTTTAAACTAATAATTTACAAAGTTATAATTATAAAAAATTGTTTATATGTGATACTAACAGGTGCCCAATAGCTGCTTCCAAACTTTTTGTCCGCTGTTCTCAAACTTTTTTAGGCCCAACAAATGTTGCCCAAAATAATAAAACAACCTTTTCGTCAACTTTTGTCAACATACTTGTCCAAAATTATTGGGCCTATTAAACGTTGGGCCACAATAGTTGGGCTATTAACAATAACAGCTATTGGGCTAGCTCTAGTCAAAGTAACAATTACATGTTTTAGTGTACACCACTTTTTGATTGTTTTTAATAATAATTATGTCTATCAAATAAATTATTTTTTTGGACACAACACTAAAATCTAATCTCTCAATACAAACAACTAGCTATCTCAGTACACACCACAACAGCACCACAAGCCACGACCTCCTCTCTCTTTCGTCGCCCCACTTTCCTTCTTCTCAATTTTGTCTCCACCGCTATAAATCATGAGAGCTTCCTTCTTTTCTAGTCCTAACTTTTGCCTCCATCTTTACTAAATTCATACCCTAAGCTTAATCCTAACTTCATCGCTTATCACCGTCGCCATCCCTCTCTCCATCCCCTCACCCACTTCGTCATTCACTCTCTCCATCATCACTTATAGCTCCACCTTCTCCTTCTAACCCCTATTGAAAACCCTAGTAGGAGAGGAGTAATTACAAGTTGCGAATTTGAGCTATTCATATTTTAGGTATTAGTATGTAAATTATTTATGAAAAAATTAATTTTATGGAATAATAATGGCCACAAGGTTCCATCAAATTGTTCTTAAAAATGACGGATAGTGTGTTTTTAAAACTATACCTTTTGTCTAATTTTTAGAAGACAAAATTGATAAAATCATGTGAGGACAATTACAAAATTAATTTTATTTTACAAATATCTAAAAGAAAATGACACATATAACCAATATAGACCCAATGATGGATCCAGCAAGTTTTTTTTTTTTTCTTCTCTCGACTGAAAAGAAGTTGTACTTTTTTGTTTTTTTAGAAGTTGTATCTTTGAATTATTATTGGGAAAGTATTACATCAGTGAATTTTAGAAAAAATAATTATAAATAAATAACAAAGTTTATAAATATTAATAATTAAAATTGTTTTTATGAGTATGTATTTTTTTTTCCCCTGTCATCATAGGGATGTAATTTTCCCATTATTATTTGGGTCTTTTAAAAAAAAAAAAATGTCTATTGTAATCTATAACTTAAGTAGAAAACTCTAAAAAATTGGTTTAGTGGGTGCAGTTTGGGGTCTAGAAGTGTATTCCTTTATGGTGTGTTTGGTTGGGGGATTTGAGGAGGGATTTGGAAAGGGAAATAGAAAAGGTAGGTGAAACATAAATAAATCATGCCTATATTTCACATAGTTTCACACACCTTTTCTCTTTCCCTTTCTAAATCCCTCTCCAAATCCCCCAACCAAACACAACATTAAAGTTTCAGGTTCAACTCTCACTGGGTATTATCAACTCTTTAGGGTCACGCTTACGGGCTCTACTTGAAATTTGTCCAATTCAAGTGAAAAGGCGCTTTGCATGGATTTTGAAATTAGTTGAGATGGACATAAACTAATCCAGATATCTGATCATTAAAATAAAATTAAAAAAAAAACTTTCTAGTAGAGAGCGTACGCTAAAAAGAAAAGGAAAAAAAAGAAGAAAAGAAACAAGAGCCACTCATGTCAAAGCTCCTAGTCTAAAAACAGCAATTGTGACACATTCACCCTTTTTCTCTCACTGCTGTACAAATTCACAAAAAATTATTCCCTAATCCCGAAATAATATGCGACATTAATTGTAAAATATTTTTGGCAAATAAAAAATTATAAAATATGATGGGTCATCTTCTATCTCTCATTTATTTTATAAAAAATAAATGTAGATTAATATTATTTCACTTGTAAAATTATCTTTGATATGTCATTCATTGGTTGTGACACATTAAATCATTTCCCAAATTGGAATAAATTTTGGGTAATTACACCATTAATCCTTCTAGTTTGAGTGAAATTTACTTTAGTCAAAATAATTTCAAATTGAAAAATTTGAACTCAATATTTTCAATTTTATTGTAATGTGGTCCTTTCATCATGTGTAATTAATATTTTAAACGAAAACAAACGACATATAAAATTAGAGAGAACAAAATAAAATTCAAAAGAAATTAGAAAAAGTGCTATAATAATTTATTGGTAGTCTTTACCCATAAAATTTCTTTGAAAACTTCCTGCAAGTGTCTCATAGATTGAAGGCATATTACCTACCTAGGTTGTGCCCTACTAAGCTGAACAGGACTTTATGCAATGAATCCACTAATTATCCAACCATGGATATAAAAAGTCACCATAGCCGCACCACAGTTGACAAATAATTAAAATAAATGCTTTGATTGATTATAAGCAGTTAAATATATCATTCTGGACTAAACTAAACATGGATGTGAAGTCACCATTGCCCCCCACCATTTTTGATGAATTTAAAATATAGATGCTTTGAATGCCTAAAATTAAGCGTTTAAAATAAATCATTATACAGCAGCAGTAGGACATTACTAAAACCTCAATTCAAAATATATGCAGAATCAATACACTTTTTTAATGTAATATGAGATTCATGTTTTAAACCAATCAACACAAACGAATTAATTTTGCATTTTGTTCACACACTCTACATTCTCAAAGCGTGTGAACAAATTTATACTGCTGAAACCTCAACCCTAATGCTGTGTTTGGTTGAGGGATTTGGAAACGGAAATGAAAAAAGTAGGTGAAATGTGAAAAAAATATACCTACATTTTACATAGTTTCACACACCTTTTCCCTTTCCCTTTCCAAATTCCTCCCCAAATCCCTTAACCAAACACAGCGTAAGTATCCAACTAATCAAATAAAAGCAACTCAGATTTTTGTTATTAAAGAATAGTTTATATATTCATTGGACCACTCTTTAAACATGAGCCTCTACTTTGAGAAAGTCTTGTCCTTATTCTCCAATTAAGCAAAAGCAAAGCAATAACCCAGGACACACCTCTTTAATCTCCCACCTTCCTTAGGTAGTTCTCTCCATGTGTCCTAGCCAAGCCAATATATATACTAGAATATGCTCTGCCCATATATCACTTTCAAAATCAAAAAAGTAAAAGCAAGAAAAAATATATATCAAAAAGTCTAAAGAGAGAAACCTTTACAATGTAAGGATGTGGGCCAAGTCGATGAGAGCGTAAATTGTCAGTTCGAAGGCTTTGCGCAAATAATTTCAAAAGTTAAGTTCGTACCTAATTTACCCCTCTTGATCCCCATTCAATGCATCAGAAGACGGAGTTAAAGGGAAATAATAGTAGCCTATGTTACATGGACTCGGGTTTGGATGTCTGGTGCAGGTATGTATCTAAATGTCAGACTTGTCAAATCATAAAATTAAGAGTTGTCCACGGACTTGACAAAAAAATATTTTATTTTTGTATTTTTAATAAGGTTATGTGAGATAAAATAGTGCTATATGTAGCTTACAGTGTCAAAAAGATGTTCCTAGCAATTATACAATAATATATACATATAATAATAGTGTTATATACAATTATATAAGAAGTGTCCGTCGAAAAGTATCCAACACATATCTCACACGCTTGTCTGAGTGTCGGGTGTTTGACATGGGTATTTGATTTATTTTGAAGAGTCCGTAAAACATACCATCATATGAAAACCAAAAGAACCTAGAACAAAAGATTTGCAGACTAAAGCCTGCTAGGGAGAAGTTTTTAATTTTTTGATTATTGCTCTTAGCATATTGGGTTAGCTCTTCATTTCTTTATGGTAACAAATTTCTTACTTGCCGCCCCCAACCCCCCAAAAGAAAAAGAGAAGAAAAATATGCCAGACAAGGTGATCCCATTGCGCTTCAAATTATTGTAAGACAAACTACTAACTTTATTCATGTAAAACATATTGTTCATACAATATGGCATAAAGGTCAGTAGAAGATCATATGTGATCACAATCACAGTCATAATCATAATAATACAGAAAACACACCTGAACACAAGGACACTCAAAGGAATCAGTAACACAACTGACCTTCTTACAATACCAAGCATATATATAATTTAATGAGATGATATCTTGAAGGTAAAGGACCTATTCAGCCATGCCTTCCAACTTCCACTTCCCCTTCCCTTCCCAGCAATCATCTCTGCCCTACCTTCTGTCATCTGTGGTTGCTTCTGGTTCTTGCACAGCACAAAATTCCTTCCTCCACTTGAACCTACCGCCTCTGACGGATTCAGAGCTGCAGAAAATTCAAAAACCCTTCAAATTATAATTTACAAAACCTCAAAATTCACAGGTGGATATGTGCAAAGTGTTATGGTACATAGAAACAATTCCAATATCCACGACATGAGCAAACAACCACGGTCACAACGAATCTAGAAATGGAGAAGAAGAAAAAGTTCAAAGGCACATTCAAGCAACACTAGAGATTAGAGTCGTTTACCCAAATCAAAGGGCTGCATCCATGGGTTCACTGCATTTTTTGCCAAGATCAGAATAAATGAGTTACACCAAGTATCTCACACACAATCTCACTAATGTGTACCTTTCAAAAAGATCACAAAACTACCATAATAAAGCTACAAATATATATGTAGTAACTAGCCTTGAATCCAATCCTAAAACAAAGTAAGACATCTACTTTTGCATTAATCAGAACTCAGAACTTGGATATTGGTTAGGGTAGTAGACCTAGGGATAACTAATAAAAGTCCAAAACTACAATACAAAAGTAAAAAATTCTCAAATGGGTAGGCATAAAAAGGAAGAGAAGATCAAAACTGAGAAATGGGTGAGTTTGAATACCATCGGATCCAGCATTGGCAGGATAAAGGAGGAAATTAGTGATGTCGGAACCAAGAACAGGAAGGCGGCCTTCACGGGCATACAATTTCAAAGCAGTATCAATAACAGTAGCAACATTGTCTTCCTCATTCACCACGAATCTGATGGGTCCAGCGCTTCCAAGAACATTGACAGTGATCAAGAATCGATTCTTCTTCCCACTCTGACTCTCTTCATTCTTCTTCTTCTGCTTCTGGGACGGCAATTTCTCAGATTCACTCTTCTTCTTCTGCTTCTGGGACAGCAATTTCTCAGATACACTCCTCTTCATTTTTTTTTTAAACTATTGTTTTGGGTTTTTTGTTTTTTGTTTTGGGGTTTTTTTCACTTATACCCAACGAAAAGACAAAAGGGTCGATAAAGATGATCTGACTAGTGATATGATTTAGGGGTCGAGGCCGAGGCAGCGATAGTACCAGGCTTGTTTGCAAGAACCGAAAGAGGAAGAGAGAGAGGAGAGAAGAAGAGAGAGAGAGAGAATCGAATGAGTGGAAGAGAGCTGCGCGGGTTGCGTACGCGCAGAGGAGGAAGAAGAAAGCATGAAAGTGAAGACGGTCTCTACCATTCAAGACGGGATTTTTAATTGACTCTGCTCTGCAAAGAAGAAGAAGAAGAATAAGAAGAAGAGATGTTGATAAAACAGAGTGGTGGTGGCGTTGTGACTTGGCGAGGGAATGGATTGGGCGGTTTGCGAAGCTTTCTTTTCGCTTTGTACTAGAAAAGAAAATGGTGTTTTGATTCTATCTATGCTTGTAGGGAGGCTAGGGTCACATATATATACCCCCTATCATACATGACACACCTTCAATACCCTTATGAATCACCCCACTAAAATAATATAAGAATATGTCCAATGCTATTAAGCATCCGTTTGGGAAGTGGGTTGACTTTTTAATTTTTTAATTTTTTTGACTATATGAGCTTGGGCTCAAAAGATTGATTTGGGAATGATTTTTTGACTTTTTGACTTTTTGACTTTTTTGACTTTTTTTGTGAGAGAAGAGTGTAATGATTATGGGTTGGATGTGATGTTTTGTCTGTTGTGGCTCAAAGAGCCTATTCTGTCTTTTGTGACTTAAAGAGCCAAAAAAGTCCCAAAGAGCCCTTGCCAAACGACACCTATTTTATTAACAAAAAAGCTTTAGAACTCTAATATAGGAGTTCTAATAGCTCTAATGGGAAGGTGGGACCCACCCTGATGTGATGTTTGTGCCTTGCTTTGTTTCTTTTTTTTTTTTTTTGCTTTGACACATCACTAGAGCTCAAATTAGAACTTTAAATTTAGAGCTCTCTAGCATTTCCCTTTTATTAATGTTTTTATCAAATGTCTTATATGGGTGTAGGATTTACATGAAATTCACATCATATGGGTTTTAAAATATTTAGTAAAAATATTGGTAAAACATTTGGGATCTATGGCATTTTTCATATATTTTAGGCTATGTTTGACATAGGCTATTTGGGTTAAAATAGTCATAAAAAAATAAAATAGATTAAAAAAATTAATAAGACGAAATGTCACATTCAAGTCATAATCATTTCATTTTCTCTTTCATAAAAGTTAAAAAAATTAAAAATCTATTTCAAATGAGACTTTTTAATCCTGAACTAAAATAATTAAAAAATTAACTCACATCTAAAAAGAATGTAATTTTTTTGGATAGTATTTGAAGCTTAACCAATGTTTATTGGGCCCTGATTAACGAGACTTAATAATCGACAATGAGAAATGTTAGGTATCATAAATTTTTTTTCATGAAAATGAGTATGAAAGATTTATGATCTTTAAATTACCTTGATTAGTGTATGGTATTTTATTCTGAGTGTAATTCAAATGTCATAAATCTTTTATAATCATTTTCATAAAAGACTTTCATGATACTTAGCATTGCTGATCAATAATCAACAGGGAATGGATTCCTTTCAGTGCAGGTATGTTCTGAATACTGTTGTTTGGAATTGTGCCACATCGTAATTTTTTTTTCCTTTTTTTTTTTTTTTTTTTTTTTTTTTTTTTTTTTGGAAATTAAATGATCAATAATCAACAGAGAGTGGATTCCTTTCAGCGCAGGTTTGTTCTGAATACTGTTGTTTGGACTTTAAGATTGTGCCACATCGTAATTTTTTTTTTCTCTTTTTTTCTTTTTTTTGGAAATTAAACGTTTAGATTTTGTCTATTCATTGACCTATTAAATATTAAAAAAAAATTATTCAAACATAAAATTTAAATAAAAAAACTCCACAAAAATAATGTGATAATATTATTATTGTAAATAAATGTATCTTTAATGATATTTTATTTTAAAATGAATGATTCATAATGAATTACATCATTATGTATTGGAATTTAAAATCATGTATAGATTTTTTGTGAATCACTAATTTATTCAAGAATGTCGACTTGGTGAGCATCGGCCGATATTCAAATTGGAGAGGAGCTCAGCCCCAATCAATAATCATAAATGATCATATTTTTTTTCTTCTTATCGTATTATTGAATTTTTTTTTGGTGTGATTGAAAGTAAAATATTAACAAGTTTATAAGTTATCACATTATTCTTTTTATTTTTTTATAAAAAAATTAAAATTAATAAAATATCTTATTTTCAAATGAAATCTAAAACTCTGATAACCACTTGAGCTAGGCTCAAATTTTTAGTCAGAAAATGCTTTAGACTTCAGGTTGGTTTGGCATGTCTTAAAAAAGATAAGGGCAAATTACAAACACCCCCCTCGAGGTTTGGTGAAAATACAGATTCCCCCCTGAGGTTTGAGAAATTACATCTCGCCCCCTGAGGTTTACATTTTCATAACAAATTGCCCCTTAGGGTTTTTATTTTCATACAGATTCCCCCCTAATTTTTCCTAATTTATTATGAAAATTTGACCCTTAGGGGGAATTTGTAATTTCTCAAACCTCAGGGGGGAATTTGTATTTTTACTAAACCTCGAGGGGGTGTTTGTAATTTACCCAAAAGATAAAAAATAAAAAAGTTACTAAAAAAGTAAAAAAAGTTATCATTATTTACAAATTAAAAATATAAAAAAAATAAATTTATTGATGCAAAGTACAAGTCATAAGGTATGACACAGTGATGGGTCTGTCCCGGTAAAAATTACACACGGGTGCACAACAATTTTACACAGGACAGTGTTGTTCGGTCGATGAGCGCCTATCACCAGTCTCGTTTTGATAATCTGAACCGTCAATGTGTAGAACTCGTCAAATACTATATGTCTGTAAAAAATCACATTGATCGAATATCGCTAATTATATGATCAAATCAGTTTTGTATAAAAAAATGGATTGTGTTATGTTAACGGTTGAAAAAAAAACTAATCCAATCAGATAGCTATCGATATTCGATCAACGTGATTTTTTATAGACATATAGTACTTGACGAGTTCTACACATTGAATGGTTCAGATTATCAAAGTGGGACCCGTGATGAGCCCCACAGGTTGAACAGTACCATCCAATACAATGCCCAAAAAGTAGGTAAGCATTTCTTAGCATCAATTCAGCCTGCGCAGACGGTATGACTGTACAACTCACAATCCTTATCTTCCCCTACACATTAATTTATACAATTTTTTAATACACATTTTTTCGTAAAAAGTCAAAAAGTTAACCCAAACAACCATATTTTTTTTCTAGATTTTTTAGTCTAAAAAGTCAAAAAGTACACTTATTTATGCCTCATTTGGCAAGTGACTTTTTTAACCAAAAAATCAAAAAGTTACTAAAAAAAGCCAAAAAGCCAACAACTTATACCAAAAAGTTAAAGATTCTCTTTTCTCTCTACTTTTTGGCTTTATCTTTTTGTAAAAAGTCAAAAAGTCATCCAAACATACTAGTTTTTTTACATCATATTTTAGCCAAAAAGTTAAAAAGTTACTAAAAAAGCATATTCCCAAACGAGGCCTAAGGATACCCCAAACAATCCCATTTAAAAATAAAAAAACTGAGTAAGAGTGGACAAACACAGTTTAAGGCTATTTTGGAAAGATAGTTATAATCAACTTTTTGATTAAAAGTTGATTATAATCAATTTTTTGTGAGAGAGGGAAAGACCCCTGAGTTACAAATATAATTGAACTCATCCACATGGTGTTGGCTTGGGCAGTCAAGTCATACATGGATGTAGGTGAGTTTGTTTTTGGGTAATGCAAAATTCCGTCTAATTTGTTAAAATTGTATTGATTCGTACTGTTCTAACTGTTAATCGCAGTTTAAACTTTAAAATTTATAATTCGCCTTCTAAATCGCTTTGCCCTGCTATAATTAATACATATATATATTTTTAACTTCCAATAAAATATCAATGTAAAAATATATGTGATAGAGATTTAAGATATGAAATTTATTACAAATTAGTAGTTATATATATGAAACATATTATGTAAAATTACTTTGTGTTATATATATAAAAAATAATGTACAAGTTAGTGTTATATATTATGTAAATATATGATAATTAGTTAAAATATTTTTCAATCCGTCAATTTGCGAAAAGTCGCTCAAACTGCAATTTGTCAATCCGCTAATTCATTAACCCGCCATTCGATTTGTAATTTTACTCTCAAATTGCCCAAACCGCACCACGCACACTCCTAATTTGTTTGTTTGTTTGTATGCCATTATTATAAAATAAGTAGAATATAGAGAAATTTCACAAAGTTCACAACCGGTTGTGAATGTAAGTGAGGAGGTGTGTGTGTGAGAGAGATTCCAATTTTCAAAAGTAACTCTCTAATTCACCAGACATGCAAGGATCTCCTGTTTCCAAATAACTTTGTCCTCCTATCCCATTAGATCATATGAAAATCTTAATATATGAAAATCTCAAGACATATTTAATGATTGTGGATGAATTGAGACAGTAAGAGAAAATTATTTTGAGACAGAGAATGTTTACACTTCACCAGACACCAAACCTAGCACGGTATAACACAAAACAAAACAAAAGAAGTAAAGATAGTTTTGCTTGTCTCCCTAATAAATTCCGTTCAGTTTCCTAACCCGTCAGCTACTTCTTCAATGAATATATACCTTACTTTGTGAATAAATAAGGAAGAAGTTTTAGATGGGAGAAGATTCCATTTCTCTCTGCCCTTTTTTTGGATTTTTAATATGGTACGTTTTACGGTCTTTAAAATTTGCGTTTTATATTAATTTAGTTGTAGGGATATATTTTCTGAGTACCAACACGTGGCAAGGTGACGCCGACGTGTCAGCCGAGGTGCCACGTGTCTTGGCCGTTATGCCGAGGTCATCTCGGATAGGCCGAGGTTACCTCCGAAGATATCGGAATCCGGGATAAGCGGATAGGGGACAAGAGTCCTAGAATGAAGATGAAACTCAACCTGGATATGGACAAGAGTTCTAGATTGGGAGAAGACTTCAGTTTGGGTAAAGATAAGACTCTTAGAGAGTTTATCCTAATCCCACTGGGAGTCCCAGATAAGCAGTAATCTTGAGTCGATAGAAGTCAGGCTTCTATTGGGACTAGGATTGTGTTGGCTATAAAAAAGAGGCACCCCCATGGGTCTAAGGTATGTTTTTGATACTCAAGCTTGTGAGTTTAGCACTTGATTTATCTTTGAGAGATATACTGACTTGATCGTCGGAGTGCCCCCGGGTGGCGAACCACCGTGGGATTCTTCTCTTGCTGTTGCAGGTCAGCCAAGTGCCATCTATTCTGCTAGTGCTCTCCAGCTGAATACTGAGTTGGCAGTGTGGTCAGAAAATCACTCACACAATTTGGCGCCGTCTGTGGGAAAGAAAGAAGAATAGATGGCTAATGACGGACAGAAGGATCAGATTGAAGACAAACACTCCTCCTGGGAGTGGGAGATCTATCGACCTCGACGCTGAAGAGGACAACCGCAACACAGAAACTCGTGACCAGAGTCACGGAGTGAAAGACGCCGGCCAGGAAGGTGACGCATCAAAGACAACAGATCGAAGCGGATACTACAACAAAGATGACCTCCAGGTATGGAATGATAGATACCTGCGGAAGAACGAAGACCCTTCCAGAAAGAATGCAAAGGCAGGGGGCATGAGTGCTCCCAAGGAGATGACATTCAAGTATAGAAGAGCTCAGCCTAAGTGAGCAGATCCTGGATTTTAGATCCCGGATCCGAGAAGACATCATCTCGGCCTAGATGAGTAGGCCCGAGAAGACGAGAACTCAGCCTAAGTGAGCAGATTCCGGATTCTAGATCTCGGATCCGAGAAGACATCATCTCGGCCTAGATGAGTAGACCCGAGAAGACGAGAACTTAGCCTAAGTGAGCAGATTCCGGATTCCAGATCCCGGATCCTAGAAGACATGATCTCGGCCTAGATGAGTAGGCCCGAGAAAAGAAGAGCTCAACCCGAGTGAGTAGATCTAAGAAGATAAGATCTCGGCGCTTAAGTCCGAGAAGAGAAGAGCACAGCGAACAGATCTAAGATCCCAGAGGATAAAAAGGAAACACAGAAGATCAGACTAAAGTTGGCCGGGTTGAAAACCTCGGCTTGAAAACCCCGGCTTGAATCCAAGAAGATGCTTAACCGTAGTTAAGCCAAGAAGATGCTTAACCGTAGTTAAGCCGAGAAGATTCTTAACCCGAAGTTAA
Organism: Camellia lanceoleosa; assembly: GCA_025200525.1. Taxonomy (NCBI): domain Eukaryota; kingdom Viridiplantae; phylum Streptophyta; class Magnoliopsida; order Ericales; family Theaceae; genus Camellia; species Camellia lanceoleosa. The sequence goes on from JANUSC010000236.1 coordinate 150,995, forward strand.
AACCAAGAAGATGCTTAACCGAAGTTAAGACCAAGAAGATGCTTAACCGTAGTTAAGCCAAGAAGATTCTTAACCCGAAGTTAAGACCAAGAAGATGCTTAACCGTAGTTAAGCCAAGAAGATGCTTAACCGTAGTTAAGCCGAGAAGATTCTTAACCCGAAGTTAAGACCAAGAAAATGCTTAACCGAAGTTAAGACCAAGAAGATGCTTAACCGTAGTTAAGCCAAGAAGATGCTTAACCGTAGTTAAGCCAAGAAGATTCTTAACCCGAAGTTAAGACCAAGAAGATGCTTAACCGTAGTTAAAGCCAAGAAGATGCTTAACCGTAGTTAAGCCAAGAAGATTCTTAACCCGAAGTTAAGACCAAGAAGATGCTTAACCGTAGTTAAGTTGAGAAGATTCTTAACCCGAAGTTAAGACCAAGAAGATGCTTAACCGTAGTTAAGACCAAGAAGATGCTTAACCGTAGTTAAGCCGAGAAGATTCTTAACCCGAAGTTAAGACCAAGAAGATGCTTAACCGTAGTTAAGCCAAGAAGATGCTTAACCGTAGTTAAGCCGAGAAGATTCTTAACTCGAAGTTAAGACCAAGAAGATGCTTAACCGTAGTTAAGCCAAGAAGATGCTTAACCGTAGTTAAGCCGAGAAGATTCTTAACCCGAAGTTAAGACCAAGAAGATGCTTAACCGTAGTTAAGCCAAGAAGATGCTTAACCGTAGTTAGGCTGAGAAGATTCTTAACCGAAGTTAAGACCAAAGATTCCTTATCACTTGTTGAAATTTGTAGCAATTTACAAGTTGTTAAGCTGACAAAGATTCCTTAACACTTGTTGAAATTTGTAACAATTTACAAGTTGTTGAGTTGAAACCATTCCTTAACACTTGTTGAAATTTGTAGCAATTTACAAGTTGTTAAGCTGACAAAGATTCCTTATCGCTTGTTGAAATTTGTAGCAATTTACAAGCTGTTGAGCTGAAACCATTCCTTAACACTTGTTGAAATTTGTAGCAATTTACAAGTTGTTAAGCTGACAAAGATTCCTTATCACTTGTTGAAATTTGTAACAATTTACAAGCTGTTGAGCTGAAACCATTCTTTAACACTTGTTGAAATTTGTAGCAATTTACAAGCTGTTGAGTTGAAACCAGTCCTTAACACTTGTTGAAATTTGTAGCGATTTACAAGTTGGAGGTAAGCCGAGATCATTCCTTGTCTATCGCTTGTTGAAATTTGTAGCAATTTACAAGATGAAGATAGATTGAGTTCATGGAGTAACACTTGTTGAAGTTCTGTATGAATTTACAAGTTGGTTAAAACGAGATGATGCTTAACCGAAGTTAAGCCGAGCAATTTACAAGATGAAGATAGATCGAGTTCATGGAGTAACACTTGTTGAAGTTCTGTATGAATTTATAAGTTGGTTAAAACGAGATGATGCTTAACCGAAGTTAAGCCGAGGTAATATTTTTACTTGTTGAAATTTGTAGCAATTTACAAAGGTAAAGTTGAGCCGATATATGACATTTTGTTCATCTGTTGAAATTTGTAGCAATTTACAAGTAAATCATTGTTTAACACTTGTTATAACTTAAGAAAAGTTTACTGTATATGTTAATTCTTGTTGGAATTTGTAGCAATTTACAAGTAGGATAGTGAGATTCTTTGTTTAAACACTCGTTGAAACTTGAGAAAAGTTTGCAAAGTTAACATTGAATAGTATATGTCTTATGCTTGTTGAAATATATGAAAAGTTTGCAGGTCAGTATCTTGCCGAAGTAAAGTTTGTAGTTATTATACCCGAGGTATGTAACCTCGAGAAGATTGCATAAAGAAGGCAAAGAATGAAAGGCATGCAGAATATTCTAAGTATAGAATCATGCAAAGGCAGTCAAGAAAAGACAAAGGCACAAGCATTCAGAAAAGGAAAGTTAAATTAGACATTCAAGAACAAGGGGGCACATCGGCCATATGTAGAGCTTACATTGTCTGAAAAGCAAAAAGGTACAAGAGTACAAGCGACAAAAAAGGAAGAACTTCAAAAAATCGAGATGATGTTTTACCGAAGTTAAACTGAGATGATGCTTAACCGAAGTTAAGCCGAGATGATGTTTAACCGAAGTTAAACTGAGATGATGGTTAACCGAAGTTACGCCGAGATGATGTTGAAACCCGAGAAAAGTTTACAAGCAGAGTTAAAATCGAGAATGAAGAATGGCTTAAACACTTGTTGAAATTCAGAGAAAATTTACAAGTTAGAGAGCGCACAAAGTTAAGTGTTGACAAAAGATTCGCCGGAGTCAAACGTCGTTTTGATTAGAACAGAACCACTAAGAACACGCCAGAAGTGGTAACCAGAATTGTGAAAGGAATAAATGTTTCAAGAAACAGCGATGATAGTTTACAAAAGCCAAGAGAAAGAAGGCCTAAAGGGGGTGAATTAAATACCAGAAGTTTAATACATCGGCAAAAGAAGAACACATCAGGTCTGTGACTACGGTACTGTAGACACCCCATTTTTGACCGCCCTCAAGACTTGGGCATTACTGATGGTTTGCTCGGTGTTGAGACATGTGCAGGCCAAAGATACAATTCCTTCGGCAAGGAGAGAGGCAAACCGTTCAAAACACTTTGTTTAGGGGTTTGGAGTTGAAGGAAAGAGGAGAGGAGGGGAGAAAATAGGTTGGAGAAGAAGTTCGCCATGAATCCGGGTAGAAGAAAGTCGAGCGGCCCTCGCTGAATCAGGCTTATTCAATTGCATACTTGGAGTTAAGCTATGAGGCCACCATCGTTGGAAAGAATACTTCCGGGGCTTCACTTGTACTCAAGAATCTCCTAGAGCCAAGTCCGGGTTGAGGAGATATGATTGATTGAAGCTGGGTATCATCTCGGTTGGATCGAGTCTGCGCGGCTTCACGGAAAAGGGCATAACTTTTTGCGCAGGAGGAATTTTGATGCAAGGTTTGCGCCATTGGAAAGCTAACTTCCGGGGCTTCAATTTACATACCCACCGGCTATTTTTTGATCTAGGAATCACCTGTCGGCACTCTATTTAGCCGACCGGCACTTTATTTTGGCCGATGATCAAATTTTCTGGCTGACCTGACCCTTTTGACCCTCCCAAGCCTGGTGCATACCAAATGTGCACCGATGCATGAGAACCAGATCCACGTGCATACATGTGCATATTTTGCACCCTTTAACCACCTTTTGGCCCCTTTTGTGCACCTTTGCTCAAGGGTTGTTGTGGAAGCCTTGGCCCCTTTGTCTTGCCTTCCTCAAGAAGCCTACCAGCTGTCCAAGCTTCTCCAACAAGCCTTGACCTCCCCTTAGACCCCTTTGACCCTTTAAAGCTTGTCTTAGAAGCTTAGCATTGTCTATTTAAGGGCCTTCTCTTCCTCCATTGCTAAGGTTGGAATCTTTGAGCAAGAAAACCAGAGAATAAATATATATATATCTAACATATATATCTACAACTATATATCCCTCCATCTCTCACTATATCTCTCTCATTCAACCTCTAAACACTCTTGTTCTTGGGCCATTTCTTCATCAACTCATAGCACAAGGCATCCTTACTCCATTCCAGCAGCTTGAGGCTGTTCTTCAAAGCTTAGGAGCACCTAAACTCGGTCCAAGAGGTGCTGGTTTGCTGCTCTTCAAGGGTGAGCATCCATTTCCCTTAAACTTGCATTTTTTAGCTTCATTGTTTAGCCCTATTTACAAGTATTTTTGGGCTTCGATGTAAACTTTAAAGAGGCTTATTTTGATCCCTTCTTCAACATTGAAGAAGGGCTCAACCTTGTTTGGGACCCCCATGTATGACTTGCTTCATTACCCCTCTTTGGTCCCCTTTTTTTGCATGTCTTTTTAGCCTACCATGCTTCTGTTTTTGGGTCTTCGACAGGCCTGAAAAGGGTCTTAGTTTGACCCCCTCTACATGTCTCATGAAGGGTATTTGGCTGTTTGGTGCATCCTTTTGGTACTTCATGTTATCCCCCTTTGTGGGCCTTAATCTTGCATTGCATTTTGAGCATGTGTGTATACTGTTTTGGGACTTTTCATCTACTGTAAATGTTCATATTTTTGGTCCCTCTTCAATTTTGTAGAAGGACATTTTTCTGTTTGAGCATTGCATCTATTACTTGCCTCATTGCCTCCCTTGAGGGGCCATTTTTGCATGCCATGTTAGTCCCACTTGTGCTTACTGTCTTGCCATGCTTTGTACTATGAACATGCTTATTTTGGGGCTGTCTAGATTCTTTCTTCATACTTCATGTTCATATCTTGCATATTTGATATAGCCATAAGCCATTTCATGTACCTAGTTTTGCATTCCGGGAGCGATTCCATGCATTTGGTTCCATTTCGCCATGTTTCGGGGCTGTTTTGCCCCTCATTTTGCTGCTGAAATTTGCATGTTTTGTATGCCATATTCCATGTTATGCCATGTCTCATTAGAGTGCCATTTAGGTGTCGTGGCGCTGTCCTGGCTTGCGCGTGTGCACGCATTTCGAGGCATCTCATTTTCATCTAACGGCCTCTTATGTGGGTGTGGTGAGGCTCTCCCATGTTAGTGTAAGTCCATATTGCATTATGTATGCCATTTTCTCGGTTATGCATCTGCAGCACGATTTTGAGGCATCTCATTTTCATCTCATGGTCCGATTTTGGTATGCTTGCGAGTTATCCATGTTAGTTTAAGTCCATCGTTGCATGTTGTTGCATGCCATGTTTGTTTACATGTTTAGGTTGCGAGCCTAGCATACATTGCTCATTTGCATGTTTATGTTGCATACTTAGCCGCCATGCCTAGGTTGCATTTCATTGAGCATGCATCCCTCGCCTCTTGACCAATCATGATAGGGGTTGGGGCCCTTTGATTTGTTTTGTGCTTGCATTCCATTTGATATCAAAGTTGCTAACTTGGCTTCGGGCCATCATGCATTGAAATCGTGATTGATGGCCGGGGTCGAGGGCCATGCTCCTTGAGTCCATTACATGATAGGGAGTGTGTCCATGCATACATTTGCCTAGAAATTCTATGCCTTGCCTTACCGGGTCTGCTTCTTTGTCAAACTGTCTTCTGCGAATTTTGTGCCGACCAAAGATAGAGTGCCGACCGGCAATGTATTTATTGCCGATAGCTTCATTTCCACCGGTGGACTTTATACACGGTGGACATTCTATCCGGCCGGTGATGATCCTTAGGATTCAGAGCCTGTTCGAGACTTTTGCAATTTTCGAGAAGCGGAGACGGTGAAAGGAAACAGAGGCAACAGTGGCATGGTGCGGATTTCTGGGCAAGTCGGACTGAAGCATACATCATTCGCGCATCCCGAGGCGGAGGCTGTGGCCATCTCTTATTTGCATTTAATTTAATTAGATTAAAGGTCTTGTAATAATTTATTCGTTTATTTTTCTTGGACTGTATTATTATTTTGGTCCCTCCGAGGGAGGGCGTATTTGTAATAAGTGTGGGTGTGTGGGTATGTATGTCTTCCAACCCCCACATCTTTCTTCCCTTTTATTTACCTGCTTATGATGGTAGATTAGGGCATATTTAAATTAGTATACAGTATGATAGCATGCGTGCATCCATACATTTGTCTAACATGCACTGGGCTCGGTACATCATACAAACTGCATTGTATTTCAATTTCCAAATTGAATATTTGTTACTTGTAGCATTTCACATGCCATCTTAGGATAACCGAGCCTACTCTAATTGCACCTCTGTATGTGTTGCATTAGCCACTTAACATGAACTAGGATCATGCATATGATTACTAACTAGTTTCTGTTTTGGCTTGGAGTACTAGGTGAGCTTTTATGCTTTAGCATATCGCATGCGTGTGAATGTTGCCATAATAGCATGATTACCATGAGGCTAGCTGCTTATGTGATATAACTGCTTGAATGCCTGTGGGTGGAGGTTGGGTTGCTTGAGTTGGAATAACTCATTGAAATCTGTATTTTAGCCTACTTGCGAGTAGCAATTTCAAACTGTTTTCCAAACAAACGGGTATGCAATGATTATTTCCCAATTAGGCAATCTAGTCTATACTTGTTTGCTGCGTGCATAACATAGTATTTCTAGGCTAATAACCGGTATAAGAGCATGTAATGTTTTCAAAATCGGATATCACGGTTAGTAGAGGCCGGTCTTCGGACCGGGCGAAAGGGGGTGCTCATAGCTGACCTTCCCCAATTGTACTCAAGCTCCCAAGCCAAGACATTTGGTGATGACGGATACGTGGCCTTCGGCACCGAGTCAGGGTTTCCTAAATTACCCCGTTTAAAAAATATTTAGGTGGCGACTCTGTATCTGGCAAAGCAGTCCATGTTTGGCACTACTTTTTCAAAATCTGTTTTTCTTCAAAACGATTTGTCAGATTTGGACTCTTTGGTTCAGATTTAGAACCGACACAAAAAAGGAGTCCGAACTGTTAGAGTGAATCCCAAGGGCACGTCTACAGGTACGAAGCCAACTTCCCTAAAATGATCCTAAGTGCAACTTATGTTCACATTAGGGGGCAGGGAGAAGGTGCAGAGGGAATGAATGATAATTAAGGAGCAAGGAATGTTAACACTTGTTGAAATTTTTGAGCAAATTGCAAGATGAGTTAACCAAAGATTATGAAGTCTACCACTTGTTGAAATTTGAAGCAATTTACAAGTTTGGTATAGCCGAGATAACACTGAAAGACGTTTCCGAGATATGATCATCCGAGATGACCCACTAGCTTGTTAAGAGCTGAAAAGGTTAGCAAGTACAGAAATGAAGACCTTAAAGAACTAGGGACTGAAAACAAGAACGTCGGAATGATCTACATCGACGGACGACAATGGTTCAGCCTCGGCAGTCAATTGGAGGAGCTTCTCTAGCGTTACCTCGGCATCAATTTCGAGAAGGAAGCAAACTACTCGGCATCAGCGGCAGGTTGTGTCTCACCCCAAGAAGACAGTTGGAAAGAACTTCTCAACAACCTTCTCAGCCACAAGCTCAGCATCAATCTCCTGAAGAGTTTGATCAAAGCTCTTCTCGGCAATTGGCTCCTCGGAGTTTTGAAAGCAAGGATTGAAAGTAAAAATCTGGGAAAAGACACAGAAAACAGAAACAAGAAATGTAATTCGAGAATCAAAAATGGTGATGAAGCTATCAAGAAATCAAGACAAAAAGATTGCACAGGTATATCAAACCAAGAACAGTGGCAGAAATAAACAGATATGTGAACAGTGTGTATTCAAGAAGATGATTTGGAAACAACAATGGTGATTAACAAATGAAGCAGAGCTTCTTGGAAAGCAACAAGAAATAAAACCAGGAGGAAAGGTGGCTTACCAGAAAGAGGGAAGCCGGAATGAGAATTGCCGAAGTTTGACGACGAACGCGAAAATGACAGAATAACGTAAGCTTCACCGAAGAAGAGGAACGAAGACACTTGCAGAGCTTGAAAAGTTGGAACAATGACGGATTTAAGCAAAAGAGCTAGAAAGAGAAAAAGCCAGAGGATTGAATGAAAAAAGAGAAAATTCAGAGTCAAGAAGACGACAAAGTTCATGAATAAAGCCAAGTGCACAGGCACTAAGTAGGTATGTGAAGAACAGGAAAGTAATGACCCAGACATGATGCTAGCAAGCGAAGCGATATGGCAAGAACGAGGTCGCTTTCCAACATTTCAAAACTTAAAAACAGCCGAAAATAGAAGACAACAAATGGCAAGTAAACAGATTCAGAAGAGTTATGAAAGATTGAGCTTAATAGCAAGTAAAGAGTTTATGAACCTACCAAGATAAGTGAACGCCGATATGAAGATCGCCAAAGTCAAATTGATGACTGGAAATCAAGAACCCACCAGAAAATGTGAATAGAGCGGATGCAAAGCTCTCTGAGTTTATGAAATTAATGAAACCAGAAACCTCGGCTAGAAGGTATGATCTCGAATAGCTTGGAAAGCATGAAGCTTGATACTTGACAGAAGTGGATAGTAAAGTCCAGGGAACTTTGAGGTCGGCGAGTTTGATCTCGACGAGAGGGCACAGATGAACGAATAAAGATAGGTTCCATCACCTCAGAATGCCGAGGTAATAGAACCTAGGGGGCAGTTGTGGGGATATATTTTCTGAGTACCAACACGTGGCAAGGTGACGCCGACGTGTCAGCCGAGGTGCCACGTGTCTTGGCCGTTGTGCCGAGGTCATCTCGGATAGGCCGAGGTTACCTCCGAAGACATCGGAATCCGGGATAAGCGGATAGGGGACAAGAGTCCTAGAATGAAGATGAAACTCAACCTGGATATGGACAAGAGTCCTAGATTGGGAGAAGACTTCAGTTTGGGTAAAGATAAGACTCTTAGAGAGTTTATCCTAATCCCACTGGGAGTCCCAGATAAGCAGTAATCTTGAGTCCATAGAAGTCAGGCTTCTATTGGGACTAGGATTGTGTTGGCTATAAAAAAGAGGCATCCCCATGGGTCTAAGGTATGCTTTTGATACTCAAGCTTGTGAGTTTAGCACTTGATTTATCTTTGAGAGATATACTGACTTGATCGTCGGAGTGCCCCCGGGTGGCAAACCACCGTGGGATTCTTCTCTTTCTGTTGCAGGTCAGCCAAGTGCCATCTATTCTGCCAGTGCTCTCCAGCTGAATACTGAGTTGGCAGTGTGGTCAGAAAATCACTCACACATTAGTCATTTTTAAAGTTTTCATATTTGAGTCAGATCTAAAGCATTAACGTAATTGTAAATGAAATGCATTTATGATTTTTGAAATTTGAGTTTTGTATTACCTTAATTCTTAAAATTTTTAATTTTATTACTTTGACCACTAAAGACTGATGAAGATGAAGAAAAGACAATAACATAACATTAAGTACTATTGAGGTATGAAATTGATAAAATTATAACTTCATGAACTAAAATGATCCAAAATGCATATTTTAAAAAGAAAAATAATTGAGAGTATTAAAAGTGGTGTTTTAATAGCACTATTAATGATATGACAGTGGACCCCGGCCACTACCTATGCCTTATTTATTTTATTTTATTTTTTTTATTAAGTATTCTCAATGCATTAGTGCTATTTATTGATTTTTTTTTTAGTGGTATGAATCATTGTTGTTTTAAAAATCATAAATGAATTTCATAGTTATTTTGTTGTTGTGCAAACGATTTAGGAATCAGAGCCAAAAGTCTCTCCTTATTGCCCCTATGTGGGTGTTTGGAAAGTTGCTATTTTAGTTTTTAACTATTTTAATAGGCTAAAATTTTTATGTTTGGAAAGATAGTTGAATTTTTTTGTAGTTGAATGTGAGTTTGTGAGAGAAAAAGTGAAATGATTATGAATTTGATATGACATTTTCTCTTATTAACTATTTTAACTTATTTTGTCTTTTTATAAATTTTATCCCAAAAAACTCTAAAAAAACCCTTCCCAAACTCCCCTCATTTTCACTTCCCAAGTCTTTTCTGCAAATAATTTTCTCTCTTATCAAACTGACAAAATATTTTAAAACAAAACATCAATCAAATTTTTTTTTAAAAAATATACGACTACTACACAATTTTTGATTCTTAACCCAAGTCTTTTGCCTGCTTATTGCCGTAAGCACCAAACAAAAGTCTTACATTCGACTAATCACAATAGACTGCACGAATTGAGAACAGCAAGATCCACAGTTTTAAATACAATCAATACAATTTTTTAACGAAGAACTCACCGTTTAAAATAAAACCTTTGAAAGATTGTGAAATTTGCATGTCTCTCCATAATAATCTACCTAACAGAGCACAAATCTTTCAATAATGTTGGAAAAAATAGTTTTTTTTTTATAACTTTAATGTAAAATTAAAGTACGTCTCAACTATTAATTGATGTGTGATTAAATGGGTTTAAATTTTTTGTACCAGGATCTTTACACCACAAAAAGATTGACAAAAAACCATTAAGAATTAAATGAGAAATTGTCTCATAAAGATAGCCTCATAAATGAGGTATTGAAAATTGCGTATAATTACCAATTCCACATTGATTGTAGATGAAAGTTTTAGTGGGTGTTTAAATCTCAAAATTTTGATAAGTGCATGAGCCTTTTTGGGCATCAAAATTTTTTGGAGGAAATGAGTTATGGATGTTTCAAGGATGGACTTGAGCCAAGATTATAATCCAAGAAAAATTACCACACGCCCACGCGCGCGACACCCGCTCGGACGGGTCCGCGGATCTTAGGCTTGAGGCTTGCTTGGAGGGTCTGTGGATCTTGGGCTTGAGACTTGGGCCAAGTTTGGAAAGACTAAATAAGTGTACTTTTTGACTTTTTATGAAATATGGGTTGGATTTGGATTGGGTTTGAAGTGATGTGTTAGAGAGGTGATGTGACTTAAATAGGATAGTGACTTTTTGACTTTTTAGATTTTTTTGAGGATGCCAAACTTAGCCTTGTTGAAATGGGTTTGGGTTGGGCTGGATTAGTGGTCCACCAACCTAAACTTTTTTGGGCCATATTCATCATGAGATACACACATTTGTGTATACAAAATATATATCTTATATAATTATCCCATCAGTTTTGGTCCATTACTCTAGCAATTTTGCAGGAGTAATGGGTATTAGTTGCAAGCCTTCATGGACATTGGTTGCTAGCCTTCATAGCTAGAGGCTCCTCCTCTCTCTCCTATGATATATAAAAGGAGACCTACCTTCCTTGGTTTTGGTACAGATTTTTGGTGTCTAGAATATATGTAGTCAGTTTTTTTCTGCTTATAATTTTCTTCATATGTGAGATAGTGCTGCCATTGTCGATTCGCCAAAGCTATCAAAAGGTGCTCCTGCATTAACCGGTCTAAACCGTCGTATCCTAGGAGACAGAAGCCAACGTACCTCCAGCACTCACGGTGAGGCGGCTAATTTGTTTTAAGGAAATTATAGTACCACACAGGTTTCGGTTTGCTTTCTTTACTATTTTATTGTATTGTGTATTTCTATACAATATAATTGTAAATTCTAGCATGTTTTCTTATTCTGTAACGTAATTGGATTAATCATGAATCTATTTATTTAGTTAATTATACAATTGTACAACAATCTTAAAACAAATTACTATTTGTTCTCCACTGAATTAGAATGAATAGATTCATAATAATTTGCAATTGTATACAATGCTTGGATCTATCACCTGGAAAACAGTCCTGGGTGGTCTTTCCACTGTTGTAGTCTTAGACTATGCATTCTGCATGCTGTTGTTTGGTGTTTGGTATAATGCAGGATTATAAATTAATATATGCAAAGCTATTTATGTCTAGTTCTCTGGTCAAATTGCATACATGAAATCCATGATTAAGATTTGTAGCCCACTGTTAATAAAATATATATATATATATGTATACTGTTTATTCCAACAACCAAACCACCTGTAACATAGAGCTTTGGCTTAGATTAATGTATGGAAATAATATTTTGGTACACTGCTTTATTCATTGAAAGAAAAAATATAAACCTCTACTGTTGCATGCTAAATAAACAAAGGACCGTATTTGCATGCTCCTTTTTACCACTGTGCCCATTGTTTTAATTTATTTTATTTTTATTTTTGTTTTTATCTTGTTCATCTTCAATATAATTTGCATGCCTATAGGTATTTAATTTTATATCTATTAAGTCCACTGGATTTTTTTTTCTTTCTTGGAAATTCAATGATTGTAAATTATGCAAGTTTGACATGTTAATTATTTTCTAGCTTTTAATTTTTTTACATGATTTAATCTCTAGAATTATTTGCATGTTAATTGCTAGAATTATTACATGATTATTGTTTTGTAACAATTTTACATAACTCTTGGTGTTTAAAATTTTAATTGAAGGTTTTGGAGTTATAAAGTTTTGTAACTTGTCTATACTTATATATATGTTTAATGTGTAATAAGGTCATATAAAACTCTTGCTAATTAAAAGGTTTATTTTGTAACTCTTGCCTATTCATATTTTAATTTAATTGGGAAGTTATAAATTTTAATTGTGTACCTTGTCTATATTTATTTACATGTTCATTGTGAATTAAATTTATATATAACTTTTGACTATTAACTTTTAATTTAATTCCTAGAGTTATAGATTTATTTTTGTAACTCACATAGCATTTTAATTAGTTAATTTTATTATTAAATAGTTTGCTAGTTGGTTTCAAGTTTTTTTAGATTATTTGATTTGTATTTTCTTGTGTTTTTCCGTTAACTTTCTTTATAGGAACACCTACGCGAAAGGGATTGGGGGGTACTTACCAATTAGTCCTATTAACTAGACTTATTTACCTACAGGTCCTAACTAATAAATTTAACACTATAAAAATAAGAGAGTGATAAATTTATCACTAAAAATTTATTCATAAAAACAAAGAGAATGATAAATTTATCACTATAAATTTATTCATAAAAATAAAAGCCTGATAAATTTATTTTTATTACTTAATAAATTTATTAATAGGACTTAATGGGTAATAAGTCTCCAAAGTAGGACCTATTGTGTAATAAGTCTCCAAAGTAGGATCTATTGGTAGTTTACCCAAAAACAAATACAAAATTAAATGAATAGGATTTGGGAATGTAAAACAAAATTTTAGATTACTAACTTTTATGTTGAACAGGAATGCCTAAGCATGGAAAGTATTTTTGGACTAAATAAAATCCTTAATTGGATTGGTTTATTATTTTATTTTGAAGCAATTTTTGCTTGAGATTTATTTGGTTTGTTTACCAATGTGTTTAAGTAAGTTTTATTTGCTTGTATTGTTGTAGCAATTTTTTACATTGCTTGTAATTTGTGTAAGTTTGGACCTTCGTTCGTTTTAATCTAGTTCATCCATTGGAAAATTTTATTTTAAAAAATTATTTCTCATGGACTAGGAGTCAACATGCTCTTGAAAGTTTTTTCAAAAGGTTAACTAGGTTTTAAGTGGGACCGATGTGACCCCTCTAGTTTTCTTGAGAATATTCTTGACCATGTTCAATTCTATATTAAGTGGTGAGACTAGTTTTGAATTAAATTTCTAACTATGAGATTTTTTAGTGTTAAATTTAATTTCTAGAAACACAGAAAGTGAAATTCTGTTGTAATTTTCAGAAATGGCAACTATCACCGATTTGCTGCTACTGCTCATGTTTATGGGGATCAAAACCCTGGGGCAACTGGCTTACAAACCCCTACTACTATGACCTCTGTGGTCAACGCTGTTGTTGCTCCTGTTGTTCCTGGAGGCCCGTTCAACCATCACGAGCGCCTGGAGAAGTTCATGGGAGTGAATTTCAAGAGATGGCAGCAGAAGATGCTGTTTTACCTAACTACTCTTAACCTTGCGAGGGTTTTGAGTGAGGATCCACCAGCTGTGGAAGAGAACGAGCAAGACAAATAGAAGATCATAGCTCTAGATGCATAGAAGCAGTCAGACTTCCTTTGCCGAAACTACATTCTGAATTGCTTGACAGATTCATTGTTCAACGTGTTTTATGCCAAGTAGTCGGCAAAGGAGCTGTGGGATGCCTTGGACACGAAGTACAAGACCGAGGACATTGGGGCAAAGAAATTTGTCGTTGGCCGGTTTTTGGACTTCAAGATGGTAGACTCAAAAACCATCATCAATTAAGTCCAAGAGTTCCAAGTAATCCTACACGAAATTCATACAGAGGGAATGTTCCCGAGTGAATCATTCCAGGCCGCTGCTCTAATTGAGAAGCTACTTAGCGACGGGAAAAACTTCAAGCATAAATGAAAGGAGATGACAGTTGAAGAGCTCGATGTCAGACTCCGAATTGAGGAAGACAACAGAAGGAAATGGGGGAATACCTCCACTGTGAAGGCAAATATAGTTGAGCATGGCCAATCTTCAGGGGTGAGGAAAAAGCCACCAACAAGCAAAAGCTCAAAGCTAGAGGCAAGAGGCGGTGTCTCCAAAAAGTTGGTCTACAAGCCGTAGGAACCTATTTTTAGGTTCAATGGAAAGTGCTTTAACTATGGAAGCAATGGGCATTAGGCGGTTGGCTGCCGCAAGAAAAAGAAGCCTTACAACAAGAACCCTCCACAAAACAAAATCTGGGCACACCTGGCTAAAATGGAGGATTGATCACCAGATGTAGACGACATACATCTGTCAATTGTCGTCTCTAAAGTGAACGTGGTAGGGTCCAACCTGAAAGAATGGTAGATGGACACTAGGGCCACTTGCCACATCTGTGCGGAGAAAAAAATGTTCACAACCTTCGAATTGGTGTCAAACGGTGAGAAGTTGTTCATGGGCAACTCTGTAACCTCAACTGTTGAGGGAAATGGCAAGTTGGTCTTGAAGATGACTTCAGGGAAAGAGTTGACTTTGAACGATGTCCTATATGTACTAGACATTCGTGAAAAGCTTATTTCAGGGTCGCTCTTAAGCAAGCATGGTTTCCGCATGGTATTTGAATATGATAAAGTCGTGTTGACCAAAAGGGGGGTCTATGTGAGGAAAGGAAATATGTCAAGTGGTATGTTCAAACTAAATGTAATGACTATTATCCCAAAACTTAATGAGAAAGCTTCTTCTTTTGCTTATATGCTTGAGTCCCCTAATTTATGGCATGGTAAACTGGGTCATGTGAATTTTGACTTTTTGCGTAGATTAATCAAGTTAGATCACATACCATCTTTTAAGATTAATCTAAATCATAAGTGTGAAACTTATGTAGAAGCAAAAATGACAAGGACTTCTTTTCATTCTGTTGAAAGAAGTACTGAGCCTTTGGATTTAGTGGAGAGTGATGTATGTGACTTGAAAGTCATATAATCACGTGGTGGCAACAAATACTTTATCACTTTTGTTAATGATTCACTAAATTTTGTTATGTGTATTTGCTTAAAAGTAAAGATGAGGCGATTGAGAAATTTATTCTTTTCAAGAATGAAGTTGAGAATCAATTAAGTCAAAAGATCAAGGCTATAAAAAGTAATCGTAGTGGTGAGTATAAATCCCCGTTTGCTGAAACTTGTGCTCAATTTGGGATTATTCACCAAACCACAGTGCCATACTTCTTTCAGTCAAATGGTGTTTGTCACGACCCAAACCCGCCCCTATAGGTTTAGTATCGTAACCGGCCAGTAATCCTTGGATTACCGAAGGCCTCTGAACAGATTAACAAGATTAAGGGGCTAACGGAAGCAAATACATACATATAGTTATCCAATGAGCTGTGCTGACTTACATGAAACAGAATATTTAAAACTTTATATATATAACCGGTAGTCAACCATACATTATACCCACACACATTACAGTATTTTAAATACAGCCAACGACATCAAATCAAGTCTTATATAAACAGAAACCACAGAACTTAAACACGGGACACTTCGGGAACCTCCATGTGAGGCACAATGGTTGGCTAACAACGGAACACAGATCCAAGCAAAAGCCTTCAGACTTGAACTCCAGAATGCTCACCTATACATATATATATACAAACAGTGAGCTAAAGCCCAGTGAATAACATTAAGGTAAAGGGGTTAGTGAACGAAATCCGAACATATCATAAGTGGAAAACAGATCATAGCATAATCATCCTCATATTAGAACATAATAATGGTACATCCCATAGAATACATCACAGAACGTCTTCCGACTAGAGTAATCGGTTCTGGATACCGATTAAACACATATCACCATAATGAAGTGGCTAACGAGATCTTGTAAACTTGTATGTCATGGACCCGCATTTTCATGCTATCCCCCATGACTTGGAACCATCTATGGATGCCATAATAGATTTCAAACTTGGGATGTTTGTTCATGTAAACAGATATCATTTCAGAAGTCATAGCTTATCACATTTCATTTGGAACATAATTCATATGAACGTATCTTTACGATAACATTACTCACAATGGTTCCAGTAAGCGGTCAATCAATCCTCGAGTCTTGACCTACAATCACAAAATACATAACACAAGCACGTCTTATCATTACACATTCATGTGGCCAACACGGCTTAGCTTTCATTACGTTGGTTCTTGTTCTTTCTTATCACAATGCTGAAACACACACACACTTGCAATTCCTTGACTTAGTACATTCATTCCTTAGTATGTTTCTAATCCATAACCTCATTATCAAATCTTAATTAGGTCTTAGGAATGCCTAAGATGCAATGAGGATGCCAAAACATGAATTACAACACTTAGTCAAATTTTTTGAAAATGAGGTCTATGCTCGAGCGTGGGTTTCCTCGCTCGAGCGGACATGCAGACAATGAAGCTCCGCCGAAGCGTTTTCCTCGCCGAGCGGATCAGAACTCTAAAAGTATCGATGCAAGATTTTCACGCTCGACGGTCGCTTGACCCACGCTCGAGCGTGGTGCATGAATTCAGGGTTCACGCTTGAGCATGAAAGTCCCCGCTCGAGCGTGGGTCAAATTTCTAGAAAATCCAGATTGACCTCCCAAGCTCAAAACTCGAATTCAACCATCCAAAACACATCTCTTGGGCCCCAAAACTAGAGATAACATAGTAAACTTGTAAAACATGAAGAATTTAGGATCATTTCATAAAATCATGGCCCAAGGGTTTGTTAAAAACTCACAATTTCAACTTAAACTTCAAGAATGTTTATGAACACAACATGCATGAATTTTTCTTGCATCAAACTTCTCAAAACATGATCAAATACCACAAAACAACTTGAAACTCGATGATTTCCCCAAATAAAGATGAATTCAAACATGCAAGAGAGGATTCATGGAAATCATGCTCAATTTGTAAGAAAATGTACATGCATGCAAAACTTCTCAATCTCTTTGCTCCAAAATCATGAAACTTGTAAATTGAGCTCATAAACTCCATGCATGTAAGAAATCCCTTTTCAAAGTATGAATTCAAGGTTCAAAACATGATAATTCAAACATGGATGATATGAATCATGTTCAAAATGATGAAATTAAACTAAACTAAGCATGCATGTATGAATTAACTCTAAATTCATCATCTTTGGTCCAACTCTTATACATAATCACAAATTCTTCTTGAAATGATCTACTTGATAGTTAAAAGTCATAATTAAGTCTTAAATCCTTACCTAGAGTCTTCAATTAGCTAGGTACTTGCACAATCTTTGATCAATTCAAGCTATAGCCTTCAATTCTTCTACAATCTCTTCATTTCTCTCACTAGAATTGTGCTCTCTCTCTCTCTAAGATGAATTCTCAGATTTGTGCACTAAGGGAGATGAAAGAAATGAGCTCAAAATGAGCTTATATTTCATATATATACTTATGGTGCTAAAATACATTAATTAGAATATTAGGTTAACCAAACATGACTTAATTAATTGTTCTGAATCAATTTTTAATAAAACTTGCCATATGGTTTTAAAAATTCTAAATAACATATCGGTGTAGTCAATTTCGGTTTCAGATGCCGATAAGACTTTCGATTTACATATTAAAGTGAAATTCCAAATAGATATTTCTATAAGTAACAGATAGAAAGCCAAAATCATACAAAGTGCAGAATAAACACAAAATTTATTTTAATCCACTCATTAACATCATTAAATATGGATTAGTGGCTAATTACGAATAGGGGTTGTTACAGTGTTGCTGAGCAGAAGAATAAAACGTCAAAAGAAATAATGAAGGCAATGTTAATAAGTTCTGGGTTGCCACAAAACTTATGGAGGGAAGCAATTCTCTTCGTGAATTATATTCTAAATAGAATAAGACTCCATATAAATTATGGAAAGGTCGCAAGCCTTCTTATAATTTTTTACGAATGTGGGGATGTCTTGCAAAAGTGGCGGTACCTACACCCAAGCGGGTTAGGATAGGTTTGAAAATTGTGGATTGTATGTTCATTGGTTATGCATAGAATAATAGTGTATATAGGTTTCTTGTGCACAAGTCTGATATTTCAGATATCCAAAAGAATACCATAATGGAGTCAATGAATACATCCTTCTTTGAAAACGTATTTCCTTGCCGAACCCGAGGAGGGGATCAAAGTTCTGAAAAGGAACTTGAGATGATCAAGATGAGGAAGTAGATGACTCTAGAAGGAATAAGAGGGCTAGGACTACCAGGTCATTTGGCCCAGACTTCTTGACTTATATGTTAGAGGGAGAACTTCGAACTTTTTATGAAACTGTGACTTCACTTGAAAATCCCTTATGGAAAAAAGCAATTAAGAGTGACATTAACTCCATCTTATAGAACCATACTTAGGAGTTGGTTGATTTACCCCCAGGCAGTTATCAAAGGATACAGGCAATGGATCAATTGATAAGTATAAAGCTAGGCTAGTTATCAAAAGATACAGGCAGCGAGAAGGCCTGGACTACTTTGATACGTATTCATCTGTGACAAGGATAACATCCATCGTATGGTGATTACGATAGCAGCTTTACGTGGTCCGAAGATACATCAGATGAACGTAAAGACAACTTTCTTAAATGGAGATTTAGATAAAGAAATTTACATTGAATAACCCGAGGGGTTTTCAGCTCCAGGGCAACATAAGAAAGTCTGTAAGCTTGTCAAGTCATTATATGGTTTGAAGCAAGCTCCTAAGCAATGGCATGAGAAGTTTGACAATGCTATGCTGTCAAATGGATTTAGAATCAATAAGTGTGACAAGTGCATATATGTTAAAGACATTGACAATGGTTATGTTATTTTGTGTCTATACGTAGATGGCATACTCATTATTGGTAGTATTGATGAAATGATTCGAACTACTAAGAGATTGTTAAACTTTAAGTTTGACATGAAAGATATGGGTCTTGCAGATGTCATTTCGGGTATTAAGATTACCAAAACATCTAGTGGTATTGTACTTTCTCAGTCTCACTATATTGAGAAGATACTTGAGAAATTCGGTAAATCAAAGACAAGTGTTTCTAGGACACCGGTAGACGTGAGTCTACATTTGACCAAGAATAATGGTAAGAGTGTCTCTTAGTTAGAATATTCTCGGGTTAGTTGAAGTTTGATGTATCTGATGAGTTGTACAAGACCGAATATAGCTTACTCAGTTAACAAGCTTAATAGATACACGAGTAATCCGAATGTCATTCATTGGAGGGGCATTATGAGGGTGTTAGGTTATCTATGCTACACCTAGGATCATGAGCTGCATTATACCAGATACCCAACGGTATTAGAAGGGTATAGTGACACTAATTGGATATCTGATATAAAGGACTCCAAATCCACTAGTGGTTATGTGTTTACCCTCGGAGGAGTAGTCGTGTCTTGAAAATCTTCCAAGCAAACGTGTATATCGAGATCAACGATAGAATCTGAGTCTATTGCTTTGGATAATGTCACGACCCAAACCTACCCAATAGGTTCAGCGTCGTAACCGGGCAATAATTCTTGGATTACCAAAGGCCTCTTGACATAATAGCATATAGTTAGGGGCTGCAGAAGCAAATATACAAAATAAACGAAGTCCATTAAGCTGTGAAGACATACATGGAATTGAAAATCTTAAACTTTATATACATACAAGTGACGTCATAGGTACAGTATTTACACGTCACTATCAAGTACATACATAAGGAGAACTTGTTCATAAACAAAAGAAACGGTCTTATACATCCATATTGACACAGCCATAAACATGACTTGATCTGGAACCTCCTCATGAGGCGCAAAAAGTGGCTGACCAACACAAAATACCCTAGACATCATCTTAAGCCTAATCACGAGCCTGCTCACCTACATGCATAATAAATAACTAGTGAGCGGAAGCCCAGTGAATAATAACAAAGTAAAAGGGTAAATGAATGATGTCCCATAACTGTGGCTGAAACTATGATTCACATTTGTGTTCTCGTCCTGAGCATATATAGAATTTAGAGTTCATGCTTAGTCTTACATAGTACATCCATTAGCGCTGACTGATCACGCGCATAACGTCTTAAATCATACTTGTCATATCTATAAAGAACCTCCGACCGAGTAAGAATAACTTGTCAGTCCCATAAAGGAACCTCCGAACTGGGAACTTATAAACTTGTCAGTTCCACTTAGGAACCTCCAGTCGGGTATAGATAGCTTGTTAGTCCCATAAGGAACCTCCGGCATCGGGAACTTGCATATACTTGAATCATGGCATTACTTGAATCATAGCATAATGTCATAAGTGCTTGTTAGACTTGGGCAATCATTCATTGTATAAAACATGACATTTCATAGAACAGTTCTTAATCCGTGAGTAGAAAATAATTTACTTAAATATAGCTTTACTAAGTTATTACTCACAGATAATTGGTAGCTCCAAATTGACGGCAAAGTAGGCAATTTACATATCCTGAGGCGCGTAACCTACATAACATGGCAGATTCATACATTGAATGCACACGCTCGGATTGTACATAACTTATTTCATTTATTCTTAGTGTGTTTCTAGCCTGTAACCTCATTATGGAGTCTTAAACATGGCCTAGGAGTGCCTAGGATGGAATGAGGATGGTAGAATACACTTGAAAACATTTTTCAAATTATACTGGAAACAGGGTCTACGCTCAAGCGTGGCTCCCCTCACTCGAGCGGACACGCAAAATGTGAAGGTCTGCTCGAGCGTAATTTCTTTCGCTCGAGCAGCCTGTAAACTTTGGCAAAAGTGCTGGTTGCTTGTTTTTCACACTCGACGGACACTCGATCATCGCTCGAGATCACCGCTCGAGCGTGAGACTCAGTTCCTCGCTCGAATGTGACTTTTGTCGCTCGAGCATGCTATAACACATATGAACTTCAGGATACATGCATTTCATGCTCGAGTGGGCCTCGAGTCGCTCGAGCGGAAGTGCACGCACTGAGAGTGCTCGCTCGAGCGTGAACTCCTACGCTCGAGCGTGGATGTGAATTCTGGAATTTCCAAATTGATCTTCAAGCTCAAAACTCAAACTTTAAAGCATCAAAGTCGATTTTTCTAGGTCAAAACTTGAGGAAATACATGAAAACTCTTAAAACAAAAAGAATGAAAGTTGATTTCAAAGAATCATGGCTCAAAAGCTTGTCAATTGTGCAAAATTCATCTCAAAATTCATGAATGATCCATGAACATGACATGCAGGCGTTTCTTTGAACTCAAGCTTCTTAAAACATGATCAAGTGTTACAAAACAACATAAAACTCAATGTTTTCCCAAAATTAAAGTGAATTCAAAGCATGCATGAGGGAATTCTTGAAGATGAAAGTCAAAACATGAAAATTTATGCATGCATGTATGGAATGACTTTGCTTTTCTTAAATTCTAGCTCAACTCCATGTGAATTCACCTATTTCATTTACATTCATGTACTAAATGTCTCAATTTCAAGGTTGTAAGGTTGAGCTCTTACCTAGGCTGTTCAATTGAGCTCCTCTTAAGCAAAATCTTGAGCAATTCACCCAATCTCCTAGCAATTCTCTCATAATTTGACTTTGATCTCAATTTTCCTTCCCTCCCTCCCTCTCTCTCTCTCTCTCTCTCTCTCTCTCTCCCACATTTGTATGTGTGAGTAGACTCAAAAATGTGTTGACAACCCAAGAAGGAGTTAAGTGGCGTATGTAGGGAGTTCACATAGGCTTACTTGGAGTTATAACTTAGAGTTAATCAAATGGTCATTATATTAATCTAATTTAATCATTCCGAATCGAATTTCAATTAAACCTACCATAAAATTCTAAAAATCCTAATTAGCATATAAATCAAATCAATTTCTGAATCGGATGCTGATAAACCCTTTAATTCGCAAACCGAAACGAAAACACGAATAGATCTTTCTACGTTAAACAGATATAAACACAAAATGATGCAATGCACATATAATTAACTGAGGATTTCTTCTTAATTACTTATTTGGCATACTTAAACATGAATTAGTGTTAATCATGGGTCGGGGTTGTTATAGATAAAGCAACTGAAGAAGCTAAATCGCTTTGCCAGTTCATTTAGGATATTCCACGTTGACCGAAACCTGTGCCTGCTATCTGTATTCATTATGATAGCCAATCGACGATTGAACGGGCACCGAGTCATATGTATGATGGAAAGTCTAGACATATTCGTCGTAGACATAATTTCATGCGATAACTACTCTCTAATGGAGTTGTCTCTCTAGACTATGTAAAGTCTAAAGACAATATTGTGGATCCATTAACCAAAGGGTTAACTTAAGAGTAAGTAGAAACATCGTCTAGAGGAATGGGGTTAAGGCCTTTAGTAATGTTACCAGAACGGAAAACCCAACCTAGTTGACTGAAGATCCCAAGATCTAGGTTCAAAGGGACAACCTAATTTCATGTAATGAGTGAGTCACTGAAGAGGTAAATTCTTTTACTCATTCCTTTGTACAGTGATACCTGTGGGGGTAGAAAGTCAAGCTAATGCTTTTAATGACCTAAGTGATATGAATAGTCAACTGTGGTATAATGAGATACCTCATATAGGTCACCTATGTGAGTGCAAAGTGGGGCCGCTTCTTTAAGAATTGGTAAATAAAGTCGAATTCTTTAAAGCCACTCACTGAATCAGGCTAGTGTTCTAGTGCCATAACGGACACACTAGTGAGAACAAGAACAATGGTTTGACTAACTCCTGTGTGAGGTCTATTATCTCGGTTTACACATACGGCAGAATAGTTCAAGGCATCACGTTCACTGGTCAGCCAGTAAATTTGATAGGCTTTCACTACGAAAGGTTCAAGGCCAACAGCTACCTTTTCTGATGCAGGGTTAGTCTGTGCGCTCTCTCTCCGAGCCTTTGTTGTAAATGTTGTCCGTTTTCTTTATTCGGTCAATTTTTATTCATGTGGGGGATTATTGGAAAAAATGTGAAATTAAAGTAGGTCCCAACCATTAGTTGAGGTGGGATTAAATGAGTATAGATTCTTTGTAACATGGTCGTTACACCACAAAAAGAATGACAAAAAATTATTAAGAATTGAATGAGAAATTGTCTCATGAAGATGGCCTCATGAATAAGGTATTGAAAATTGTGTATAACTACCAATCCCACATTGATTGTAGAGGAAAGCTTTGATGGGTATTTAAATCTCAAGATTTTGATAAGGGCATGAGCCCTTTAGGACATCTAAATTTTTTGAAGGAAGGGAGTTATGGATGCTTCAAGTATGAGCTTGGGCCAAGACTATAGTCCAAGTTGGTTATGAAAAAATTACTACACACGCGCGACACTTGCCCGGACCGGGCCTGGTCCGTGGGTCGTGGATCATGGATCTCGGGATTGGGCTTGAGGCTTGCTAGAATGAGTTAAATTTGGGCTAGGCCGGATTGGTGATCCACCAACCTAAACATTTTGGGCCAAGTTTGCTGCAGATATACACACTTGTGTATACAAAATATATATCTCATATAATAGTCCCATCAGTTTTGGTCCATTACTCCAGCAGTTTTGCAAGAGTAATGGGCATTAGTTGCTAGCCTTCATAGGAATTGGTTGCTAGCCTTCAATGGCTAGAGGCTCCTCCTCTCTTCCCCATGGTGTATAAAAGGAGACCCATCTCCTTTGGTTTTGATACAGATTTTTTGCTTCCAGAATATATACAGTCAGTTTGCTTATGCTTATAATTTTCTTCCTGTGTGAGAGAGTGCTGTCATTGTCGGTTCGCCAAAGCTATTAGAAGGTGTTTCTGCGTTAACCGGTCTAAACCATCGTATCCTCAGAGACAGAAGCCGACGTACCTCCAGCACCCACGGTGAGGCGACTAATTTGTTTTAAGGAGACTGTGGTATCACACAGATTTCAGTTTGCTTTCTTTATCATTTTATTGTATTGTATATTTTTGTACAATATGATTGTAAATTCCAGCATATTTTTTTATTCTGTAATGTAATTGGATTAAATATGAATCTATTTATTTAGTTAATTATACAATTGTACAATAAATAATTGTGCCTCATGATTTAGTTGTTTTTGTATGGGCTAATGATTTAAGTTTCTTGTTTAGTTGGAATTTATGGGCATGCTTATATTTGGAACTATTTTACGTGCCCTCATGGAAAAGGAAATTTCAAATTCTGCCTTCCCCCAATGTTGTTCATTCATTAGTTGACTTTCAACTACAATGACTACACACCCTTTAGATTTGGTAGTTGACCTAATCCTACACCAAATTGATCATCCATTTATCATAGGCACCAACTCTTTTTTATTTTTATTTTTATTTTTATCAAGTAAAAAAAGAATGCTTTAAGATGTCACAGCATCCGTGAGCCTAGGCCCAAGGCTAACCAACTTTGATGGGATTTAAACCCATCACCAACAAACAAATAAATAAAATAAAATAAAAAAGCAAACAAACAAACAGCAGCAGCTAGTAACTGATGAAGGCACTATGGGACATCCCTTCCCCAAGTTTGAGTTAGCTTAGGAGGGAGATCATATCAGACCCACCCCCCGCCCTCCTTTTTTCCTAATACTGTTATGAGGAAAAAAAAAATTTTGAAGTTGACAATATCAAACCGACCTCACACCTCCCACCCCCTTTTCTGAGAAAAAAAATTTAGACCTGGAATGATAATTTAAAAAAAAAAAAAAGAAAAAAAAGTGAAGTTGACAATATCAAACCGACCTCAGAACCTGTCCATATCTGGCTGTCATTTTGCAAGTTATTTTTTATTTTTTTATTTTTATAAAAAAAAAAAAAAATGCTCGGAGATGTCCTCACGACATCCCTGGGTCATTTTGCGAGTTTGAATCCACTTATTTATTACACAAGTCGAAATTGGGTATTACTCACTTGTTTATGAAGGTTAGAAACATTTGGTGATGGGTTTGTAAAAATTTAAAGCAACCTCAACATTTGGTGTCCTTAGTAATAGGGATGTAATCGATTTCGTACTGTCGATATTCAGGTAAATTTTTTTATTAAACCAACAATATTGATTTTATTATTTTAAATACCGATACAGACCGTTTTTTCTATTAAATCGCATCAATTGAAACAATTCGATTTGGTAAAATTTAATTGGTTTAGCATCTTTCAAATTTTAAAATATTTTGAAGTATAATTACTAGGTATATAAAAATATTAAATTAACTATTTGTCAACTATTTTAAACATATCAAATTCATCAATTTAATAATTACTTTACAATTTCCAGATTAACAAGAATATGAAAAAAAATATAATAATAAATACTAAGGATTTTTTTTTTTTTTGGTACATCAATACTAAGGATTCAAAAATAGTGAGTTAGAATTAAAAATTATGTATAATAAGGGTATCCTAATTGATATTAATAATTTATTATACTTATTAATATCATTATATTATTATATTATACATATATATATGTATGTATTATAAATATAATATATGTTGAAGCGATTGATTTCGATTTAATTTGGTACACAAGGTACTCATACAGATACTGAATTAAAAATTAAAAAAAATCAAATTAAAAAACCGAACAAATCAATTCTCGTTAAAAAACCGACCAAATATAACTGATTCAGCTTGATTCAATTGATTTGGTCAATTTTTGTAATTTTTCTTAGATCCCTACTTAGCAGGTCCTCGATAGTCCACCCTGATTATTAAAAAGAGAGTCCAGTAAAATAATCAAGTTGATCAGGTTAATTTGTCCAAGTTGTAATTAATTTTAATACATAACCTTTTTTTAATTCCGCCCAATCTCACTTGGCTGGCTGTCAACTTCATTAACTGCATTAAATCTTATCCAGCACACATTAGAAACTAATTTCTATAGTTTTGACAGACTGACCTTCAAACTGAGTGTTACTTCACTGCTACATCAGCTACAACATTAGATAAGCCTGAAGAAACATTATATTTTAGGCAGTTTCTCTTAACGTCACACATATTAGATCAGCAAATATTGAGCTATTCCACAATCAGCAAGTTGTTTTTCATTAGTCCCTCTCCCACTATCGGGAATTCTGGAGATAGCTGCCACTCTCCATCCACCAAGAATTTGATTTCATATCTTCACAAGGAAAAATTGCTGGTTAAAGGAGAAGCAGAAAAAAGAATGGAAATTTGAGTGGCTCAAGAGAGCAGTACCTTCCAGGTCTGAGCAACAATGTCGTGGAAAACTTCGTGATATAACCATTGTACTCTGGTGAAAGGTCTTCTCCTTGACTCCAGCCATCAAAGGTGCCCATTACTTGTACGCTCTTATACAAAAATACACAAAAAGATATAAGAGGATATAAAAAATTTAAAGGAAAAAAAAGAAAAGAAAGGATCTTAAGGTATGCGTCAAGGATATTTGGACATCAACTGGAAAATACGATCCTAATGAATTCTTTATGGCAGAGACATTGCAGTTATTTCAGTAAAATTTATATGAGAATCAGGCTAATCTCCTTTTTCCCATGTCAATGCAACCGCAAAACAACTATTTGTATAATTCCAGAAACATGTTCAAAAATGAGTTTCAAAGAGCAAACAAATGCCACCTGAAATAGTATGAAATTTACAACAACAACAAAAAAAAAAAAAAAAAAAAAAAAAAAAAGCATACAAAAATGTAAACCATTTCAAGGAAAAAGTTAAATCATTTCATATCACAAATAAAATAAATTATTCTGTCAAATAGACATAAAGTGGAATACCAAGAGAACAAGCAAAGCAGGTGAAAAGGTGACTTTTTTTATTTTATTTATTTATTTATATTTTGATGTCAGTCATTTTCATGAAAATTGACTGACAAGATTTATTGGTAAATCAATCTAGTTATGCATTGTTTAGTTTTAGGTCAAACCAACTAAAAATAGGACGATTAACAAGATGTTAACCGAGTTTCAAGTTGAACTTCAGGATACTGGACTTTGACAAGCTCTTGGAGATGCTCCCTGAATATCAACAATTTGTTTCATTGGTGACCATTGTATTGCAGTAATCTCATTGCGAAGGTCATAATCATTAACATGCCAAATGGTCATCTACACAAGTATAAGAGAAAACTGATGCAAATGAAGAAGGGCATATAAATGTTTCTCCTCATTAGCTTACCTCAGCCATGCCACACCAGAATAAGAACACCTCCTTGGATTCTGCGGCATCCACATCCTTTATCTGTTCCTTCACTTTTTCATGAACAGCTTCACAGAAGCAAACATAATAGTAATAAGAAACAGAACAGCCTTATCATCTAACAATTTCACGACCACCAAACTTTCCTCAAATTATTCTATGAAATTTCTGCCTTATATTAAAGACAATACTTTGGCTCAGGATAGGAACCTAATAAGACCCTTAATGCTTCGTGTATTGTGCACACAATTCTGAAGGAAATACAAGACCATATTCTATCCACCAGAAGGAAGGGAAATGAGATTGCTATGTGACTTCAAAGATCCCGCAAATTACTTTAATTGTTCCTCTCAACCTAGAAAGAAGGCCTTGGACCTCAAGTTGACCGTATGGAAGAGAGAATAATCCAAAGAAATCAGGCAAAATAATTGTACCTTCTAACCGAGAGAGAAGGTGAGACTGAATGTATTTCCCATTAATCTTTCTTGAACGTTCTGGAATGCCATATTTTGCAATTTCATCTGCCAGTGCAACCAAAGCCTGCCCATGAAAGTAATTAAATTTGTAAGGTAAACAAATGAAATAAAAACTAGAAGGTCAGGCGCCATTTTTTTTTTTGGTAAAAGGTTAAATGCTAGTTTTCCTATATATTGTTCATGACGTGACTACACTAAAGTAACTGTAAAGTTTCCAGGGTTTTAAATTGCTTAGTTTCTACCCCTTCCAAATATATAGTATAGTCTGCTTTCTTAGGACACAAAACAGAAGCTTCAACTTTTCGCTTACTATAACTCTTCACATATTCCAAACCCATACACAAGATCTAATAAACCCTGATCTCTTCCCCTATCTTTGACTTTTGATTTAAACCCAAATATCCACGGTTTTGTTGCTGTCTAGACCCTTAAAAGCCCAAGTTCTCAAACAATCCTGCAAACCACAAATTTTGAAAATCAAGGCCAAACAAACCTTTTACATCTATAAACCCTAGAAACTTTATACTTGGAAAATCCTAACCCTAGAAGCTTTTCTTAACCAAAACCCACCACAATTCCCTTTTGAAGGCAACACTAACCCAAGTTTCTAAAGTGGTCCTGCATCACTTAGTCTTTAAAATTAAGAAATAAATTGAAACCAACTTTTTGTAAAGTTGCCTAATCACTAAGAGGATGCTTTTGTGGTGCTTTATGGCAGAGCCAAAACTTTTTTCTCCTTGTTATGGGAAACTGACAGATTAGTCTGAAAAACCCAAACTATAAACTGCATATGCTGATTTTATTGGATGAACAATGAAACTAGTCACAAGGAATTTGAACTTTGTTATATATTACCAAAATAATACTCATGCAAGGGATCATATCAAATTGAAACTTCTCAGCAGAAAAGTCTTACTCAAAGAAAACGATCAGAAAAAGTGACTCCCTGTATTGTTTATTGAACAAGAGAGAAGAGCTTGGCAAAAGATACAGACCTGAATCTCCTGTTCCATGACAGCAAGTTCACTTTTGAAATTAACCAATGCGCCCTCCTTTTCGTGCAACTATGGATAACAAAGAAATAAAGGATGTCAATCAGAAAAGTTTTCTAGAAAATCAAACAAACTATGCAGTACAATCTGTACTTTTAATTTTGCCATATCAGATTGCTCCTTCAAAAAACAGAAATCAAAGCAAACTTTACACGTACATGATTCTCATAAAAATTCCATGTGAGATAAATTGCGTGAAGTCATCCAGGTAATGATAGAATGCTCAATCAATTAGGGTATTCCAATACATGGTGTGCAATTAAAAGTCCCATGATTCACATCCCAAAACTTTCAAATATATTTTTCAACAATACAATATAACTATAAATATAATTACGAACAAAAATTTGCATAAAATTTAAGCATAGATTTGTCAATTACCTATGACGCACGGTTACTCCAAAAATGGTGCCGTACGAGTACCGGGTACTTACCGGGTGCGGGTGCGGGTGCGGGTGCGCATACCGGGTATGCCGAATACATGTTATAACTTTTTAGACAACCTGTTTTCTTTTTAGTTTTGATATTGAAACTTTGATTTGTATGTTGAATATTTAGCTATAAATTTTTTTAAAATTTTTTTAAAAAAATTGACATACCCCAACCGTACCCAGTACCCGTACCCTACTTTTAAAAGAATTTGTCGTATCGGTGTACCCGTGCCCGTATCCATACCCGCACCCGTGCTTCATAGTTAATTACATACTATGTAATTAGGAAAGAATATGCACTAACCTGTCGTTTGAGGAACCGATTCTGTTGATTGGCTTCACTCAGTTTCTTGATAAGTTTTTCTCTTTCGGAATCAGCAATCAAAGCCTTCAACTGTTAAAGATATTAACTATTAGCTCTGAAGAATTGAGTAAGGCCATCTGCCAGCCCACATAGAACATTCAGTACTGAAAAAAAAATCAAGTATAATTTAAGCAACTGATAAAAAAACAAGTTGTTTTAATGTACTATAAAGGACAACATTACTTCACTAAGACTACGAAACTGCAGTTAATTAAGAATTGAGAGAATGCAAATGTCTGCACAAAACAGCCTTTTTTCTCTTACAGAAAGCAGAAACAACGTGCCAAATTACTTTATTTTGTTCGGCTCATTTCATCTAGATAACAGCAGTTTATGGAAACAAACTACACTACTACCACATAGCAGGATTCAAACTCTGTGTTTGAAGCAAAAAGTATTGACTATTAAGAGGAACATGACAGACAGTACAAAAATAGAAAACAGTAGTAAAGAAGATCCAAGGCAACTGAAAAAAGGACAATGGATTTATTCAAATATATACATTTCAGTGTGTAAAACATGTACGACAATACTTCCAGTTGAAGTTAAGATTGAGGTCATGGGGTCTCTGAATTTTGAAATAACCCGAGCTTAACAGGTATGAAAACTATGCAAATGAACGTATATACTCATCTCTACCAACAGGCAACAGCTCTCCAAATCTATAACCCAACCTATGTATCATTCCCCAAATGGATCAGTCCTCACAATGAAAAGTTACGCTCTTGAGAATGTGGATGATTAAAATATTCATATTAATATTAGACCACAGATCCATCACAAACTGCGCTTTCTCATTATTGAGATGCTCAGAATCAAAACATCGGATCATATATTATACCACAGTCAAAGATCTACATGGATGAGTGAATTCACTTGATTGGTTCCAGCAAACAGCCAGTGGTCAATATTTGTCAACATTCTCAGGACTCTGGAACCATGTTAAGCATTTTATTATCTGAATTTGAAATATAAAAGTTGTGAGTATTTCAATGTACATGATGCACAACCTTGTTAAAGTGCATGTACACTGGACAATAAAAACCCAACATTCATAATATATCTAATAAGAATAAGGAAAACTACTTTTCGTTTCTTTCAAATATAATACAGAACAGTGTCAAATAGTTGGCGAACCTTAAGCTTACCTCATCACTACTCAATGGTTTTTCAAGAGGAGAAGTCTTGGGAGCATCCTCATCATCACTAGAGTAGTCTTCTAACTGCGGTGATGAAGATTCCTGATCCAGACTAACAGGCATGGAAATTGTTCTCCAAGAAATATGATGCACATAATTTTTCCCAGTAGAAGCTAAATTTGGATAGATGAACCTTTGGGTTCTTGTCCTTGATCTCCATTCAGCTACATCATAGTGAAATCTGTTAACGTTCTCCAAATTTAACGTTCTCAATTGCCATGGAAACCATTGTATGTGGTTGTGAAGACAACAACTGCCAAGATCACACAGAGGAAGTAAGCATAATAATGGGAAGTGCTTAAGCAAAGATATAAGTTGAAACCAACAGCAATATCAAGCAAATATTACTAAAAAATTGAAGATGTTAAGATGCTAGTACTATGATTGAATCCAGTGTTAACCAACAGTACTTTCTCCTTTTGAATTTCAAAAACATATTATTGGCATAAAACAGACTCGTATAGTAACAAATTAAGGGTAGATGACATAAATAAAATATAAGGCAACCGTTATCCAATACATGAAAACAAAAAAATGGCCTGCCAAAGTAAATAAAGTTACGTTGTAAGGTAAAAATCGTTGCCTTGAAAGTTGAAAATAAGATTTACCGTGTAGTACCCATCAAATGACACTCCATGCAAAGAATTCCTACTGCCAAACAAGAAACACATCAGAATCACAAGCCACACTTCTCCGTGCAAGAACTTTGAATCTTATTTTTATTGATGATTACACATTGAGAAGCCAAAAATTTACATTTTGATGGATGATACAAATAATGATACTAAATGACTGATGAATTTTTTTTTCAAAAGCTGCATAATCTTTGATAATTTTAATCAATAAACTGATATTGAACATTAGCTACTTTTTGTAGTTTTAAGGGTAGTTTATATGAGTTTACATATGTTACAAGTAAGAAGAGGAATCAAAACCACCCTTTGAACTAATTACACTGAATGAAAAATGTCCCCAGAAAGCATGTGGATGGTTCTTCGAATGCAAACAGTTTGTCTAAAAAGCTATGCATAAAAACCAATTGAACTAAAAATTGAAGCCCACACTTTGCATAGAGCAATAGGGATAAGAAAATAGATTAATCCCAAGGGAAATCAATACTTACATAGAGATTAATCACATTGAAGGGTGTGCTGAATTTTCAATCTTATGCGCGAATCAACAAACCCTAGATGGGTATGGTCTTAAAAGTAACAAAAGGCTCAAATTTTTATACATTTTCATATAAGCATTTAATCAAACGAAAGATGTGATGGAAGCAAAAACATCAAGATCAGCGTCAAACCAACAATAATTGAGGGAGTATTAGAGGAATTGGAGAGAGAATGTGAAGAACGTACCGGCGATGAAGAGAGGCCTCGAACAGCTACAACACTACACTCCAACACATGCTCGCTTTGCTTGCGCGTGTGTGTCAATCGCGTTTTATTTGTGGCTGGAAAGAAGCGCAATCAGCACAACGGCACGTGTTAGACTGATGCACTGCCACGTGGAGTTATGAGTGGCTGGAGTGCTTTGCCTGAAAATTGAAAAAATAAAAGGCTATGGTTCCGTTTGGTAGAATTTTATAAATATGATTTGAAAGTATGAGTTGTATTTTGAGTTTGTAAGTTGTGAAATTATTATTTAAATGTAAAAAATTTGTTTGGTTATAATTTTTGAATTGAGTTTTGAATTAAGTGTGGAATTGAGTTTTGAAAGTTTGATTTGACATGTGAAGTAAGAAAATTTGTTTGGTTATGAGTTTTGGAAAGAATTTTCAAAACTTAATTCAAATTATTATAACTCATAACAAAACACACTATTTTTACACTATTGAAAATTCTGATCAACACTCATAACCAAACTCTTTTTAAAATTCAATTAAAAAAATTATTATTAACAGAAAATAATATTAATCAATTTTTTAATTAAAAATACTACAAAGGAAATAATTTTTTTTCAAAATAAATATTCAAAAAATTTAAATCATAAATATTTAAATAATTTAAATAATCTAAAAAATTTAATAAGTAAAAAATTAAAATAAATATTCAAAAAATTTAAATCGTAAAAATTTAAATAATTGAAATATTCAAAAAATTTAAATAATTTAAAATGTTAATATTTTAAATTTAAAAACAACTCTACACTCAAATCGTAACCAAACACATAAAATAAAACTCAATTAAGAAATTATTTTTAAAACTCATAACCAACCACATAATTCGAAATTCCATATTATTTTCACAACTCTATACTCAAATCATAACTAAATACATAACAAAAAAATTAAAATATTTAAAAATATTTTTATAAAATAGAGTTTGAATTTATTTTTATAAAATATTTTAAATTTTAAAAAATTAAAATCGTAATATTTTGAAATTAAAATATTTTAAAAATTAAAAAAATCGTAACATAATTAAATATTAAAATATTTAAAATCTTAATAAAATTAAAATATTTTTAAAATATTTAAATATTTAAAATATTAAAATATTGATTTGAATTGAGTTTTGAAAATAGTTTTGAATTATGTGTTTGATTATGAGTTTTGAAAAGTAATTATTATGTTTTGAATTGAGTTTTGTGAAATGGGTGTAAAATTATAATTTAAAAGTTCCAAACAAACAACACACTCAAATCAATGGGTAGAATTATATTTTGAGCGACTTACCAAACGGAGCCTAAATTTTTTTCCCTACAGGTTTATAAATTTTAAGGAAAATTTCGCTTCTCTCATGTGCCAATAATCCTATCATATTTGAAAATAATCATATAATTCTTTTATAATTTGTGAATTAAAATATATCATTAAATATTCAGTTTAACTTAACATTAAGTGTGAAGCATGTGTTAGTTATAAGAGGTTACATGTTCATTTTTAAATTTTAAAAGGATAAATTGCACATGAAAATTTTTACGAAGATAAATTGCACATGGAAAATAAAGCACATGGGTTAAAGTACAACTTATCTTCTAAATAAATGACAAAAATATTCATAATTTATACACTTAAGTTACTTGCATATAGGAGTAGTTTAATTTTTTTAATTAAATTGTTAATAGATTTAACGGTGCGTTTCACTATATAAACCGCAAACAAGGGATTATGTGATTATTTCCAAATATGAGAGAATAATTCGCATACGAGCCAAATAGAGATACAGTGAAATTTGCCTTAAATTTTAATTATTAAAATCATATATATTTTTTAATAAAATTTTCCAAAATGGAGGGACCAACTGGATGGGATAGAATGAAAAAAAAAAAAAAAAAAACAATTTGAAACACAGTTAGTATTTCTATTATTTGAAATATCACAAAACAAATGAATCTTAATGAAAATATTAATTAAATATAAGAGTTTTACTTTTATTCATATGGTATAGCTGTTTCACTTAATTTTTTCACTAAAATGATGGTGGTGTGAGAAGTTAAAAATAAAACAGGATAATTATAATTTAGTGTATATTTTCAAAATAAATTTCAAATCAACGATAAAGCTTATCAACTTTAATAATTAAAATTATAAAAAAATTTATGACTTTGTAATTTTTTATTTTTTTGTTCTTACAATTTATTTGGAATTTTCTCAAAATAAAAATATAAGAATCTTCCGTCTGGTGACAACATAGGGCCTCCAAAGCCCAGTCCAATTTAGATTGTCGGCCCTGATTTCCTACTATGAAAGCACCATCTGATTTGGGCTAACCTTTTTGATTGCTACCTGGGCTTAGCCATCCTTTTTTTGATTTATCCTTTTTCATTTTAATTAAATTAAACAAAGATCTAGGAACCAAAAAAAAGGAAAAAAAGTTGTAATCAATCACAGAGTACAAAATTCATTTTAATTAAATTAAACAAAGATCTAGGAACCAAAAAAAAGGAAAAAAAGTTGTAATCAATCACAGAGTACACAACTATAGTTAATGAGATGAGTCCCATATTTTTGTGCCCCCTCACAGGGAGTGTTGTGCTTGATTTTGTGATAGTTTTATGCACAAATAATAGTATCGAATTGCAAATTAATGGTAGGATGAGAAAGTAATTACAATTTTATGAGAATCTTTTTTATGCAAACCTTTTGTGTATTTTGGTGCAAGTGTTATTTTTAATAAGTTAGACCAAAACTTGCACTAAAAGATTTGATTGAAAGTGCAATTATTTTAGCCAAGTCCCTTTTATTTTTATTTTTATTTTTTTAACGTATAAATACATAATTTTATCACAAATTGACATAATAAAATATTCAAAATTTTGTAGTTGATATTACAAAAATTTGTGACTTAATTACAACATTTGTTGTTACGTTAATCTGTAATGAGATTACACATTTATAATTAATATTATAAAATTTAATATTAAAATTACACATATGCACCCCTTTAGGAATGTGCATACCGTAACATTTTCCTAATAATTTATAGATAAACTAGTTTTAAAACAGACCAAGTCATATATTTTGGACAACCAAACAATTTCATTTTGCAGTGGTTTTCAAACAATTTTATTTAATTGGTGATATAAAATAAGGAGGAGATAGAACCGCAACAAAAGAATAAACAAATTACCAACTACATCATTCGAACCTAATCTTATAAAACAATTTTCACTTAATTTTTTTAGTAAGTACTATTATAGGGATGATTAGGATGTTTGGAGGTGTTGAGGTTGATGATAACGATGGTAGTTTGTACATGTCCAACTTTGGGGTCAAGAGACCAGACTAATAGCACCTTGGCAACTCCTCCATTTATCTAAAAAATAAAAAATAAAAATAAGGTATAACATCAGATCATAAAATTAGATATAATATTTTCACTAGAAAAACTGTAAAATGATGGGGCCACATTCTGATGGAATCATCAAATTTTCTTATATATTGAATAATATTTGTAATTATTTTTACTGACATAAAAAAACAAAGAAAAAGAATATTCAGTGTGTTTGGTTTCAATTTTTTGGAAATTAAAGTTTTCTATTTTTCTTGTTTTTTTGTTTTTAGTGATATTTTTAAAATTTTAAGTATTTTTTTACTTTTTGCATGCACCTTACTTAAATATATCTAAATAGTAAAATAGTTGTGAAAAAATTAATAAATATACAAAAATACAAAAAAATGTACTATTTTATTTTTATTTTTTTCTATTTAGTGAATTTTTTAAAGTTTTTTTTTCCCACAAATATTATACTTTTTAAGTGGATTCATGTTAGGTGTGTCTAAAAATTTTAAAAAAAATTACTTAAAATATTTAAAAAATTCATTGAAAACAAAAAAATATGAAAAATAAAAAAATAGAATTTTTTAAAAAGTATTTTCTTAAACTAAAACTAAACAAGTTGATTTGAATTCACACCATACGGAGGCCTCTTTTGAGGAGAGGTTAAAAGTTACCTTTTTGATTTTTAACTTTTTTTTTAGTCACGTCATCACTCTACTTATTTTTACACGTTTTTCAAAAAAATTTAAAAATATTTAAAAATTAATTTTTATCTACTTCTCGAAACAACCAATTAATCCACTCGTACAATTGCATAAAAAATGTTACACGTCTAGGTAACTTATGTTGAAAGGTTAACTTGGAAAATGAAAATGGATTGTGTCACTATTTTTATGTTTGATTTTTTAAAAAGGTAAATCTATATATTATAAATAAAATCGTCATTTATCATTATAAAAAAATATCATTTGATAAATAAATTTAAAGAATAATCATTTTATTTTATTCTATCTCATCTCATTTCAATTGACCAAATAAAATGCACAATAGTTAAAATACATTAGTATTTTACCACATTGCCCTAGGATGGTGTTGTTTCTCAACATTGAAAAAACATATATAAACCTTTCATCATCACTTGAGCATATAAATATATATGTTATATCACAGAAGTGTCATCTGAAAAATTACGGTAAAGTTTGCCGCTGATATACCTCCTCCTAGATACTAGTTTATCCATTTTAGCATCAGTCTTGTCCACTTGTCATTTTTATTTTTTATTTTTTATTATCTTATATATATATATATCGAGTGTTTAAAGAATTCAATCAACAAAAAATATTTGTATAGCTAAAATAATTGAAGTTATCTGATCAAATAATCCATTTCTATTCTTCATGCTGACACAAGTGACAAAAGATTTTCATGCGAGCATTGTAGCAGTCAATACCTACTAATTTGTATATCATAAAATGTTATTAATTTTTTTCTGGTACTTTTTGTAGATAAGGTATGGTCTGAGACAGTAGCAGAATCAGAAAATTAAATTAGAGGAAATACTTATTAATTATCATATCAAAATTTTTTATTTATGCAAGTTTTTACAATTGATTTCGAGAAACATCAAAAAAATTAATATTATTTATAATTAGTGTCTTATGGACAATATAGAAAAATATAGATATAAGTCTTAAAATAAATTATGTAATGGTAAATTATTTTTTTATATAAAATTTGATTAAAAATTCAATATAATGGTAATACTACGTCATCATTAGTATATGATATCACAAACTAATAGTAAATAAACACATAGAGAATGAACCTCATTTGTCAAATATAACTAATAATTTAATAAATTTTATATTTTTATAGTGAGATTACTTATACTTACATGTTAATAATAATGATATCAAAGTTACATTCAAAAAATTTCATAAAATTTTCATAGATAATATGGTTTATAATAGTTTCTTCATTTTCAATTAAAATAAACATTATTATTCTTATAATTTTTAAAATGTCATTGACATTTCACTCTAATAATATTTTTATAATTTTTTTATTAAAAATATTTTTTTTTATACTTACAAAATAAAATCCCAAAATTCAGGGACACGTGACCGCCTGTTCCCTTGCCCCCCCGCCCACTGCCCTGAGATGTAAAATTTTAATTCTTTAACGCTTTTGTTTGGTTCTAGGATTTATATTTTGTTTGCATTAGACTAAGAAAATGGCATAAAAACAAATAGGCGGCATTACTCAATATATATATATATATATGGACTTTTCTGTTTGCAGTTTTACTTTTGTTTTCACTTTTTATTTATATTTTTTGTGTAAGTGACACATAATGTGCAACCCTCAAGAGTTGCACACTTAAGAAAAGTCCATATATATATATATATATATTTTTGTATATTCGCTCATTAAAAAAATAAAAGTAATTTGATTTATACTTTCTTTTTATTTCTCTCAACAAATTTGAAAATATCAATTGGGTCATGGGGGTGGTGGTGGGATGGGGGAATACCTTCCTCAATCATTAATTATATGTTGAAATACAAAAATGCTTTAAAACTCTAATATAGGAGCTCTAATAGCTCTAAGACCCACCCTGATGTGATGTTTGTGCCTTGTTTTTTTTTTTTTTTTTTTTTTTGCTTTGATACATCACTAGAGCTCAAATTAGAACTCTAGATTAGCATTTCCCGTTGAAATATATATCAAATTTTATGTGAAAAATTAAGAACAAAAATTAGAATATAAAAACAATTACAGTGATTAGTGACCTCCACATGAACGTCCCACTTCTTATTTCATCTATATGATTGTTTTCAAGTACTACTCAAATGTGTTTTTATCAAGGAGTGAGTCTAACCTGTCAAAATTGCTAATGAGAAAAAAAAACAAAAAAAATTTGCGTGTTACATGTTCTTTGTTTACCTCTAAATTGGATTTCTTGATACACAAATCACTTCATGTTCTAACTTTTTTCATACAAACGTGATAGATGACAACTTACAATTTATAAAAGCCATTAATTTTTGTCAATCTAATCTCAGTATGTTACTTTAATTATTTGATTTTGATTAATAATACTAAACAAATATAATTTTTATATAAAATTTATTATTTGTGATTATTTTATTTTAAATAAAAATATCACCCATTATGTATCATACTTTCAAAAAAAAAAAAAATCATTATAACATTGTTTTGAATGATTATTATTATTTTTCATTCCGTTTAATATATATATATACTAGAAAAAATGACTGCAAGAAGCATAAGTTTTACCACCGGGGGTGGTAGTCTAGTGGAGAAGGTATCTTTTTCCATAGGCGTGACCTAGGTTTGACTCTTGGGGAGAGGGAAATGTTAGTCCTTCCAGTAGTTCATTCCGGTGATCTCGCTTTGTATTCCGTTCAAATCTTGGGCTCGTCTATGGCGTATGGTTGGACTCGTCTGTGGCGTATGATTGAACTCTGTTGATATTTCGGTGGTGGGTCTCTTCATATGAGTTGGATTAAATCAGACTAGTAACTGATTATCCTAGGATTGAGATCACGGATGCTGTGATGACACCTCAACGTATCTTTTTTTGGTTAAAAAGAAAAAAAAGAAAGAAAAAAAAAAGGCGTAAGTTTTGAGACCTTTGATGCCCTGTCCAATTGCGGCCCCGCAAAGTATCCCACTATGGTAGCTGAAAAGTCTCACTCGAAGAGTATAAAAAAAAATTAATGGGAAAGGAAAAATTAATCAATGGTTTGGAATAAGCGTAAAATACCGTTCAATCTGTTAAAATCGTATCGATTCGCATTAGTCATATTGCTCAAATTGCTAACCGTAGTCTAAACTTAAAAATTTATAATCTGTCAAGCCAAGCGATCCGCTCCGCTATAATTAATACATATATTTTTTAACTTCTAATAAAATATCAATATAAAAATGAGTGTGAGAGAGATTTAAGATATGAAATTTATTACAAATTAATGGTTATATATATGAACATATTATGCAAAATTACTTTGTATTATATATCTAAAAAATATTATACAAATTAGTATTATCTATTGTAAATATATAATAATTAGTTAGAATATTATTTTTTGGGTGAATAGTTAGAATATTTTTCATTCTGCCAATCTGTCAAAAACCGTCCAAATCGTAATTTGTCAATTTACTAACCCACCATTTAATTTGTAATTTTACTCTCAAACTATTCGAACTATAGCGCGTACACTCCAGTTTGGGACACCTTATTTTTATTCGGCCACTTAAAAAGAATAATAATATATAGATAAAATTTTTGTACAAAGTTTTCATGAAAAATGACGTGAACTTTTTTGATTTCTTTATTTTCAATAAAAATGCTTACTTTCATAATTTTAAAAATGTTAACGTTTCATTATTCTATATTTTTTTAGTATAAATTTTTTATATACATATTATTTTCCCTATAGTAAATTAAAGGGGCTGGCTTCCTTTTAGTCTGTGATCGGACTAGAGGTTACAGTTGAGTTTATGGAGACCCATCACGGTTTCCTTTTTGATAATTTAAACCGTACAATATGTACAACTCATTGAGTACTATATGTCTGTAAAACATCACGCTGATCGAATATCGATAGTTATGTGATCAAATTAGTTTTGCATAAAAAAAATAGGCGGTAAAAAAGTAAATAGTTGATAGAAATTTGATTCAATGAGATAACTATCAATATTCGATCAATGTAATTTTTTACATAAATATATTACTCAACAAGTTTTACACATTAAACAACTTAAATTATTAAAATAAGATCTATAATGAGCTTCTACATATTCAACAATACCCTCCCATCCGTGATAGGAAGGGAAGCCCAGCCCTAAATTAAATTCGAGGTTCCACTTAATTCAAGATCCACCTGCTCGAAAAGTCGATCAACTATAAGCTATTGGGGACCAAACAGTGTAATTATTACTCAAAACTTTTGAATTTATGGAAGAATAGAAAAAGGAGATGCATATCGTTGGATTTGTGGGATTCATCCCATATTTCATTTTTGATAATTTGAATAGTTTAATGTGTAGAGATTGTTGAATATTTTATATTTGTAAAAAATTATATTGATCGAATATCGGTAGTCCTTGATAAAAAAAAATATTCCAATCAAGAGGTTACTGATATCTGATCAATGTGATTTTTTGCAAGCATGAAGTACTCAATGAGCTCTACATATTAAACGGTTCGAATTATAAAACAGGATCCATGGTAAACCTCACAAACCCAACAGTATGCTAAAAAAAAGAAATAAA
This sequence comes from Camellia lanceoleosa, assembly GCA_025200525.1. NCBI lineage: Eukaryota > Viridiplantae > Streptophyta > Magnoliopsida > Ericales > Theaceae > Camellia > Camellia lanceoleosa. Next base: position 191,562 of record JANUSC010000236.1, read on the forward strand.
GATTTTCATTTAACAAAAAAATTTAAATCTAAAATACAACATAAGGGACAATTGAGATGTTTGTTTGAAAATCTCGCTTGGGAGACTTTATATGTACAATAATGATATGTTCTTCTAAACTTAGAATTCTAATTGAGTTCTAGTAAGGTGAAAAGTCAACCAAAAAAATAAATAAATAAAAAATAAGGTTAAAATATCACATTAGATGGGTCTTACTTACACATTAGAACTATTAAAGTTCACAAATTAAAGTTTAAAAACATTTTTGTTATATGTATGAGGTTAATCCAACAACTTATAGTACAATGATGATTAATCTTTTTCATTAACTTAAATTGTTTAACATTAGGCTTATAACTTACTGGTTTAAAAGGTAAATTACAAATGCACTCTTTAAGATTTACTTAAAATACGAATTAGTTCATATAGTTTGAAAAATTATAAATACCTCTCCGTCAAAATTTTTTATTTAACAGAATTAATTAAAAATGTGAAGTTTCTAACTATTCAGCTATACAATAATAAAATTATTTGAATTATTAATTGAAATAAAATTTTAACATTATTAAAAACTGTTAATTAACTTGATGATTTATTAAGAAAAATATTTATTTGTTATGAAATTAGAAATCTTAGAAGGCATAATATAATTTTTAGAATCACATGAAGTAATTTATAATTTAAATAAATCTTAGAGAGTGTGTTTTTAATTTACCCTAATTTTAAAGTTAAAAAATTATTAAAAAAATAAACAAAATCAACAAAGTTAATAAAGTATATAAAAATTTTAAAATTTTTATTTTTCCTTTAATTTTTATACGTTTTTTTATGAAAAGTTAAAAAAAATATTTTAAATATATTAATTCATATTTTATATTTTAATTAAAAAATTACTCCCCCCCCCCCCGGCGGCGCGGGGGCAGGAAGCCAATTGCGAGTTTTCTTTTTTAATATTCCTTCAAAAAAAAAAATTAAAAAATTGATCTACTTTTAAAATTATTTAGAAAACTAATCTGATTTTTAAAATCGCATTTCGATAATGTGATTTTGAAATTAAAATTGAATTTTTAACATACAATTTCACATTGAAATCGCACGTTAAAAATGCAATATATTTTAGCCAAAATCGTGTCATCATAAATTACATTTTCAACATGTGATTTTTAGATGAAATTATATGTTGAAAATGTAATTTCAATCTAAAATTATATTTTTAAAAATATGATTTTAAAAAGTAAGTTAATTTTTTAAATAGTTTGAAAAATTGGTCAATTTTATAAATTTTTTTTTTAAAAAAAAACTCAGCCAATTGCACTTTTTTTTTTTTTTTGGGGACAATTGTGGTTGTTAGGTGTGGTGGATACACTTGCCACTTTGTAAGTCAATCCAACATGTAAGTCCTCTCTCTCTCTCTCTCTCTCTCTCTCTCTCGTCATGTGTGATTGGTTTTTTTATTAGGGAAATTCAATTATTCACACTATTGAAAGGTGCATCCCACTTTTAATTATGTTATTTTTTTATAATTATGATATTATTTTAATTATAATTCATGAATTTTTTAATTATATTTAATATTTTTATATTTTTTAATTATGACTTAAAAAAATATAAAATTATGTTATTTTTTTATTTAATTATAAGATGCATATAATATACACCTTCTAAAAAATGTGTATCATAATATTTTTATTATTAGTATTATTTATTATTATAATGACAATAATAATGAACTTTTTTTGAGTACATTGAATTGAAGACTAGAAAATGGAGTCGAAGCCGTGATCTAGGTTGAGAGGTCGAAGCACCTGAGTTACAGACGTTAGAGCATCTCCAACGGTGAATCAGATTTTTCATCAAATTTGAGTAAAAAATGACTCATTTCACCAAATCTGGTATTACATGCTCCAACGGTTCACCTTTCACCAAATCTGTCCCGGGACAACCGGGTGGTCAACCGGCCGGTTGACCGGTTAGGCAAATATTTTTTTTTTTTTTTTTTTTTGAATTGTCTGAACTTTTTTTTTGAACTTTCTGAACTTTTTTCGGGACGACCGGATGGTCGACCGACCAGTTGACCGGTTAGGCAAAAATATATATATTAACGGTTTGAACTTTTTTCCTGAACTGTTTGAATATTTTACTGGTCGACCGGTTGTTATAACCCAACGGTCAGTAACAGTGATTTGGTGAAATGCTTCACCTGTTCTCAGTTTGATGAAATGTTTGGTGAAATCTCATTTTGATATCGATTTGGTGCAACCGTTAAAGCAGTGAACAGTAATTTTTTCATCAAATTTTGAATTTGATACTGGCTTTGATGAACCGTTGGAGATGGTCTTAGGAGCGTATCACATGCATGGAGTCCGCAATACGAGACTTTAAATAATTTATTTAGTAAAAAATTTAAAATTTATAACATTAATATAATTATAGTAAGATTTACATTCAAAATAAATTATAGAAAATTTAGGACCTATAATGGACCGTTGAAATACCTAATTATAGTAAGATTTACGTCCAAAATAAATTTAAACATGTCAACACATTTTTTTGTAATCTAATTAATTTATGGGTCTCCATCATGTGTTTTTATTAACATAATTTTTTATTAACCGATAACATCTATGGGTGTTTGGGAAGTCAAAAATTATTGTTTTGGTTAAAATTTATAAAATTATAAAATAGACTAAAATAATTAATAAGACAAAATATCACATTAAATTCATAATCATTTCATTTTTTCTTTTATAAGTATCACATTCAACTATAAAAAATTTAATCATCTTCCAAAAACAAATATTTTAACCTATTAAAATAGAAAAAAATTAAAATAGCTAACTTCTCAAACAAGGCCATAAAATGTTTTGCTTAGTCTTTAATTTCAAAATTCCGAGATTTAGTCGTGGGGATAAATTAATCCGGACACTAATTATAAATAATAATAAAAAATCACATAAAATGATGTCTTCTCCAAATCAGGTTTGTGGTATAGACAAATGTGGACTTGCCAAACAGTCAGTGACAGCGTTTGGACAATTACCTCTAGGGTCATCTTTTCTCAATTCAAATTTTAATTGATGAATGACTTATTTGGAAACTTGATTAAAAATTAAATTTTAACTTTTAATTTATTTTCGGTCATATAATTTTTTTCGGTGATATTATATTGTTGGCTATATATTTTGTAAAAGCCAATTACAATTCGACACGTGACAGAATGAGGGTATTATTGGAAGATGATTTTAATCTTAAATCTCAATCATACACGTGGCAATAAATATTGGTTCTCAAGTGGTCTGAGTAGCACTAGATCAGTAATGAGATACAAGGTAACGTGGCTTCAACGGTTACCTATATTCAAATTCAAATACATGAGGGAAGGTCAACTGCAAGTGATGGCATAGTGGAACTATTTCTAAGGTAACATGATCAGCGATCATGAAGGAGCAATTCGACGGTTCGAAGTACAGTTCGAAGGTCATCTCTAACAAGTATAAATAGCAAGGAAGTTCCCAGAAAAGACCCTCGGACTCAGATCATATAAACCAGTTTTACTTCATATTTTCCTTTCCAGTTTTACCTTTCCTGTACTTTAAATACTTGTTCTTTAAATACCTGCATTGTACTTCAATTCATAGGAGTAGTTTTCAAGTAGATTCAAGTAGATCGTTGTCAGAACTTCCTCAAGGCTGAGTTTGGACTATTGTAAGTGTTTATGTTAATGAAATACTTCAATTGTTCTTCATATTAATTGTTATTTCTCTTAATTTCTCCTAAAGTCAAGCCACTAGTAAAAGTCCTCTTCATTGAGGCTGAAAGAACTAAAACATAGTCGCTTGATAATTGATTGGCAATTATAATTTCTGTAAGGACTGATTGATCCTTGCTGGCACGCTTGCATTTACAAATATACCCTTCGAAAAGCCAAAAAGTAAACATATATTTTTGGCACGCCCAGTGGGACTAATTAAAATGGCTAGACGAAGACGACAAGGAGAAAATGAACGCTTGGAAGAAGGCGTAGAAGGAGAGGTAGAAATACCTAATCCAGAGGAGAATGTGGTAACACACCCTGTGGAGACTCCTATGTTATCGTAACCTTTGGTCGAATGCATCAAGATTTCTCGACAAGAACCATATGTTCATAATATTGACGAAACCAAGGAATTGGACCATCAACTGCTCCATCTTCTCACCAACAAATCCATGGGATGGCTTGGTGGATGCTACGACAACAACTAATGAACACAATGGAAAGGTGGGCAACATCCTTTTGGATCGAATGAACAACCACCAACCAACAAATACAAGACATACAGAGGAAATTTTAAATGTCCTCAAAGAAAGATTGGCTAGAGAAAACAAATTATGCAAGTTAATGGACAAACTAATGGTCGACTAGTACTCGTAACTATGAAAGACCATCGCCTCGCCTTGGTATGAACCCATTTCAAGGCACAGTAGGCCAAAATGCCTCAAGATCAACAAAGGAAGCCACACCGGTTGGTAGATCCGCCAAGTACAAGAAACTGCATAAGAATGGTGGCAAATCCCATGTTCGGCCATACCGCACCAGGGTTATAATAATCCCTTATTCGAATTTATACCCGGGGTTGGAAGGTTTGCCTACAAATGGAAGGGACACAATGCCTATTCTAACACCTTTCATGTGTCCTTTCGCAGACAGACTCAAAGGGGTTATCCATACCCCAACAAAGAACTCGCACCACAGGCAAATTCCCAAATGTACCATTGTATGGACCAAGAGGACCACAGGCACAAGCTTGTCCACCATACCCTGTGTTTGCTCCTCCAGTAGTGGTTCAGCAAGCCCAAAATATGGTCCCTAGGGACCAAATTGCTGATATTGTTAGGGAGATATGTGGACCAATGGCTCGGGGGGTCCAGACTCCTGTATACAGAAAACCATACCCAGAGTGGGTGGATAGGGTACATGAATACCCAAGAGGGTTCAGAATACCAGATTTCACCCTATTCTATGGAACTGGAAATCAATCAACAGTAGAGCATATTGCTAGATTCGCTGCTCAGTGTGGTGAATTCGCTAATCATGACTACATAAAATTGAGATTATTTCCAAACTCTCTAACTGGGGGAGCGTTTGTATGGTATATCAACCTTACACCTGGCTCCATTCAAACTTGGCAACAAATGGAAGAGGCATTTCATGTCCAATTTTTCCAATCGAGCGAGAGGTGTCCATGGCGATTTGGCAAGATTGAGTCAAAGGCTCAAGAAAAGGCTACTCAATTCATTGCAAGATTTAAAGGGCTCGAAATAAATGTAGAGTCATCCTTCCAGAGCCGAAATTTGTACGATTGGCTCAAAAGCGGTTTAGAGTTCAAAGCTTGAAGAAGTTTGACTCAACTGAATTCAGGGATTTGGTCGAATTAACCTATAAGGTGTCTCGATATGAAGCATTACTAGAGGAAGAACAAGATCGAAACAATGCTTCATATAAGACATACTATAGAGATCCCAATTATGAAATTGATGCAGCAAAGATTGTGGGCAAAGAACCCGTAATCTGTGAAGCATTAATTCATAAGGATACGACTATCGACCAGCAGTTTAAAAAGAAAGACTTTCACAGAAAGTATTCTTCGATTTAACAAAAGCAGATGACATTTTCGATCATTTGTTTTGTACCAATTTCCTTAAGTTACCAAAAGGAGTAAAACCGCCTTCTCTTGATGAACTTAAAGGAAAAGTATATCAGAATGGCATAATTCTTGGTCTCACTCAACTAAAAAGCATTGTTTTTCGAGACAGATCCAAGAGCAAATCCGAAAGGAAGTCTAAGTTCCCAACCAAAACAGAGAAAGCTATGGAATTGACAAGAACCTGCTTCTGAAGTTGGAGAAAGCGGCTAATGTGGTTGTTCCAAATTTTCGTAATCTATCTCTGCAGAATTGGAAGAGGTCAATGTGCAAATGCATATTGCCAACCGCATACCGCCAAGAAAGAGACCAGAATCCACCGCTTGTTGGATGAGTATCTCACATCGAAGGAACATTCGATGAAGAACATCGACGATTTATTCTTGGAAGCAAATTGTAATGCAAAGGATGTGTCCAAGGTGTAGACTAAGCTACAAATGGTTGAAGGGGCTTCCAATTGATGGGAAGCAATACTATAAGGATGTTCAGAGACGCCCTAGAACAACCAACGCCATAACAAAAGGCCGCACTGCTAGTGATAAGCGGCGACCGATGGTGGTTGAGTCTGCAGCTGATGTAACAAATGCTAAAGGTAAAAGGCCCTTGTATGAGTCTAGGCCACTTAACTACTATAGAATGGAGGGCAAACATTCCGAAGAAGATTAGAGAGGAATTCAGGTTATGGGACTAAAGCCGAGATTGGCCCTCGCACAACCTCACACGTATCGTAAAATGGCCATCTTCATCAAGGCCGTAATCAAATTCAAGTATGAGGCCGTAACCAAGCACTTACCTCCACAGCCCGATTCAAGATGGCTTCAAGGTGGAAAAGGGTGATTCAACGTCTGAATCAGTAAGCTCTTGGGTGCCTGGAGTCCCAGATTGGCTTGTAATGCAAAACAAACCTAGGGAATTCCCTGCCAGGAGAGATATTGGAATTACAGGCAGAATGGTCAAACCTCCTTTGGTGGCCCCTAACAACTGGGTATTGCTGAAGCACCCAAAGACAAAGGAACCAAATATGGTTCCGGTTATTTCCAGATCACAAAGGAGGAAGATTCAGCGCAGGTATACCTAGTACCAGCAAGATCTGAAAGAGAGTGAAGAGAGTTCTTCACATGTCAAGACAGAAGAAAAGAAAGCTTCGAAGTCAGACCATGTTCCAAAACCGACGCTACAAAGTAAAATGGTTTGTAGCAGAGAACAATTGGCCCAAGTTCATTCTGAACTAAAGGCCAGAGAGAAGTCCAGCTAAGGTAATGGAGAAGGCTCTGATGGAAAGTGATAGTGAAATAGAAGAAGAGATTGGCATGAGCCAAAAGAAGGAAATGGCAGAAGAAGAAATGTTCGAAGCCTTCATGGCTGAACAAACATTTCTGACTGAAAACTTAGTTGAGAAGGATCCTTCAAGGATCGATTATCAATGAAATACCGAATCGCAAGATGGAGGATGCTGCTGAAGACACTGAGCAAGGTAGCCAAGAGGGGAAGAAGGTACAACCAGCCATCCAGTTTGGCTCATTTCCACCTGTGTCAGTCAACATGGTACACATACTACCTCATGAATTCCAGGCTGAAAATGAGGATCAGGAGGACCAAGACATGGATCCAATTCCTGTTTCTAGCGAGGAATCACAAGTGAGTATGGTACAGGATGCTCCTGAAATGGCTATTCCAATGGAAACTGAGTGTGAAAGCGAGGAGGAGGTGAGCATCAACCTCTCATATCCTTTTGAATACCCCTCAAATTCCATGACCCAACATGTCAAGCCTTTGTACATTAAGGCTTTCTTTGATGGTATACAGTTAAACCGAGTCCTAGTAGACAATGGGGCAGCGGTTAATTTATTGCCGAAATCTTCTTTGAAGAAATTAGGGAAGAAGAATCCCAGGTTGATCCCAACCAGTACAACCATTGCTGGCTTTGCTGGAGATAAGCAGATGGCCCAAGGTATTCTGCCTATTAATTTGAGTGTGGGAACCAGGGATTGTATGACAGCATTCTTCGTGATCGACACGAATTCAAAATATAATGCCTTACTTGGAAGAGATTGGATTCACACCAACAAGTGTGTACCTTCCTCTTTGCATCAGAAGATCATGATGGCTCTGGGCAATGGAGAGACAGAGGAGATTGATGCAGATCCTCAACCCTTCATAGCCTGTGCAGACTTTGCAGAGGCCAAACTATATATTGAGGGGGTAACCCCACTCAGTATATTGAGGAAAGCTGATGGCTCAGCCGAAGTGATAGCTGATGAGGAAGTTACACATCTGAAGCACTTAGTCCAAGAAAGTGCTGATGAAGAGGTTGACATGGAAGATGACAACGATGCCTGGTTGTAGGCAAAGAAGTGAAGAACGAGAAGCCAATTCATTGGCTTTGATTAAATTCTCATCATTGGATGTAAAAGCAATAGTCCAGAAGGTACAGAAACAAGAGAGAGAAGCCATGATAATTGGCTGTAAACAAGAACAACAACAGGTCAGAAGTTTGACCTTTGGGAAATATTGTGCATTGGACATTGAAACAAAAGTCCAGGAAATACAAGAAGAAGACGCCTTATGGACAGATTTTGTCTATGAGGAAGAAGGCAGAGATGTCGAGATAAAGAACCTAGGAGCAGAACAAGGTGAGAAGGTTGCTTCAAAGGTTGAAGAAACCAAAGAGAAAGCTTCAATGAATTCTCAGACGCAGGACCCCTTAGAAGAAGTGAATTTAGGGGAAGGTTCTGTGCAGCAGCCCACTTATATAAGTACTTGGTTGAATGCTCTGGACAGAGACCAGTTGTTGGTTGTTTTAAAGAAATACAAAGATTGTTTTGCATGGTCCTATAATGAACTACCAGGATTGGATAGATCATTGGTGGAACATAGGCTCCCTTTGAAGCCTAATTTCAAGCCATATAAACAGAAACCAAGAAGGATGAGTCCAGATGTAATTCAGAAGGTCAAGGAAGAAATTCTTAGACTACTTAAGGTAGACTTTATTAGGATAGACAGGTATGTTGAATGGCTATCTAATATTGTGCCTGTAGTTAAGAAAAATGGCAAAATGAGGGTATGCATCGATTTCAGAAATTTAAATCTAGCAACTCCTAAAGATGAGTATCCTATGCCTATAGTGGATCTTTTGGTGGACAGTTCAGCAGGACATCAAGTTTTATCAATGATGGATGGCCACTCTGGTTATAATCAAATATGCATGTAGACACCCTATTTTTGACCGACCTTAAGACTCAGACGTCACCGATTGAGCGCTTGGTGATGTTGCATATTGTGCTCGTTCTGAGGTTGCGGAGTCCCGGTTACGAGCCTTGCCTCTGGACTTCCGGACTCTTTTGTGCTTTGCCTCGGTTTGCGAACCAGGCTTGGTTTTCTCTGTTTTCTTTTTGAGAAGGAAGGGAGAGGTCTCGTAGATCATCTCTCAATGGCCGTAGGCTACATTTCGTGGCCATAGGCCATTTTGCCCATTTTGGAGCCCGGTTCCCGGTTTTCGGAGCCGTTAGGCCGTGTGCCTCGGTTCGGGACCGCCTAACCACCTCCGTTTGCCCCGATTTTTGGCATGCATCCTATTTACTCCCTTTTTAGGGACACTGTGGTCCGAGAGACCAACTTCGTGGTCGGACACCACTTCCAGTTATACCCCACTTCGGCCCCAAATTACGTGTTTCGCCTCGAGCCTTCATTATACATTTTGGGCTTGACCGAACTTGAGATAGTCATATTTTGAGGTCCGTTTCATGTTTGATTAAGGACCTTTTCTTGTTGACATCTCCATTTGTCACTTGCCTTTTTACCTCTTTTTGGGCCTTTTGCACGGTATTTTAGGCGTACTTGTGGGCTGCGTTGGACTTGGTCGTAAACTACAAAGCGTCTTATTTTGAGCCCTCTTCGACTTTGTTGAAGGACTCTCGGCCGTTTGAAACTCGTAGCTGCCACTTTCCCTTTTGGCCATTTTTGGGGGGAAACTTGAAATGTTTCCCCCCCTTTTTTCCCCCCTCTTTTTCCCCTCTTTTCTAAACGTTTTTGGCTATAAATACAGCACTCCAGACCTGTTTTAAGGGTTAGAAAATCTGATTTGAGAGCTCCTATATTGTATCTCTCTCTCTATAATCCCAACCTCCAAAACTCTCAAAAATCTCCCAAGTTTGGCACCATTCCTCCACCACCACCTAGCACCACCACCACCACTCCATTTCCGGCAGCAAGGAGGGACTTTCAGAGGCTAGGAGGCTCTGTTTTTCAGTTCAAAAGGCAGCGAGATTGGTCTACAAGGGTGAGTCTCGTTTTTCCCCTTTTTGCTCTTTTCTTGGTCTATTTCTTAGCCCTCTTTTCCCACTGTTTTGAGCTCCGACCAAAACTGAAAGTCACCTTTATTTGAGCTCTAGTTCATGTTTCATTAAGGAAATTTTGTCATTTGAGGTCCCTATATTGCACTTTCTTCAATACCCTCTTGAAATACCGTATCTTTGCATGATATTTTTGGCCAATGTGTAATCTGTTTTGAGGCTTTTCATAAACTGTAAGTGGATTTTTTTTTAGCCCTTCTTCAACATTGAAGAAGGGCTCATCACTGTTTGAGCATTCCATGTATCACTTGCTTTGAAATCCATGCCTAGCCTCATTTTGCATGATTTTTTTAGGCTATCTTGCTTCTGTTTTGGACCTTGGTCAGAACTAAAAGTAGCTTTATTTTGACCCTCTTGACATGTTTCATTAAGGGTTCTTTTCCGTTTGGGACTTCCATATGTTAGTTGCTTCATCGCCTCCTTTGCGGAGCCATTTGCGTATGCCATTTTAGCCCTACCTGCGCTTGCTGTTTGACCATGCTTTGTATTGTAAAAATGTTTTTCTCGGGCTGTCTTGTCTGTATTCACACTTCGTGCAAATAATGCATGTATCGCATAGTTGTAGGCCATTTCATATGCCTAATTTTGAGTTTCGGGATGCGTCTCATGTATCGGTGCCATATTGCCATGGTTCGGTCATACATCATATTTCAGTGGTTGAAATTCATATGTTTGTATGCCATGATCCATGCCTTGCCATACCTTGTTAGAGTGGCATTCGTGTTTTAGGTCCTGTCCTCGGTTTTGCGTGCATACACGTCACGCATTTCGAAGGCCCCATTTTCATCTTATGGCCTCCTATGTGAGTGTGGTGAGGCTATCTCATATTGGTGTAAGCCCATCTTGCATTGTGTATGCCATGTTTCAATCGTTGTGCATGTTATGTTGTTAGCATTGTGCGTCTTAGCCTAGTTGCATTGAATGTTTGAATGTTAGCTTGCATGCTTGGGTTGCATGTGCATTGTCATGCCTTGCCTCTTGAATTGAGTATGATAGAGGTTGGGTTTCACTTGTGTGTTTGATGTGCATTTCATTTGATATCAAAGTTGCTAACTTGCTTTTGGGCCATCATGCATTGAAATCGTGATTGATGGCTGGGGTCAAGGGTGCTCCTTGAGTTTATTACATGATAGGGGCATTAGCCATGCATATATATGCTCAAAACCCATGCCATACACTGTCATTGCCGTTGTCACAAAACTGCTCTCGCAGAATTTTGTGCCGATCGGCAAGAAATAGTGCCGACCAAGACTTCATTTTTGGCCGATGGACTCGAGCAATTTTACGATCTTTCTAGATGCCGATGCGAACTTCCTCCAAATTGGTGTCTGCAAGAGATTCAAGGAAGGTTTTTTCGAAACTTTGGTAATTTTGGAGAGACAGGCGAAAAAGCAGGCGAAGCGGGCACGGTGTAGGTTTTCCGCAAGTCGGATCCGAGCATGCGTCATCCCTCTTCCCGAGGCCTTTTATCGCTTTCGAGTTTAATTAATTTGTTAATTAATTAAGTCTAATAATTAATTAGCTAGGATAGGTGATTTATTATTGGGGACTGTATACTTATTTGGTCCCTCCGAGTGTGGGCATAATCGTAATAAGGGTGTGTGAGTGTGCGGATGCCTTCCAACCCCACGTCTTTGTCTCCTTTTATTTACCTGCTTAGGATGGTAGGTTAGGCACGTTTAATTTTAGCATACTGTATGCTATGCATGCGCGCATACATGCATTTGTTTACATGCATCGGGCACGGTACATCATACAAACTGCATCGTACTTTCAATTCCAAATTGAATACGTGTTAGTTGTAGCATTCCATATTCCATGTTTAGGATAGCCGAGCCTGCCTAGATTACATCTTTGCATGTCTTGCATTAGACATTTTAGTATGCTTAGGGCCATGCATGGATTTCTAATAAGCTCCTATTTTGGCTTGGAGTACTAGGTGAGCTTTTATGCTTTAGCATATCGCATGTGTGTGAATGTTGCCATGATAGCATGCTTACCATGAGGATAAGTGCTTATGTGATATAACCGCATGAATGCTCTGTGGATGGAGGTTGAATTACCTAAATTGGGACAACACATTAAAAGCTGAGTTTTAAAGCCCACTAGATAGTGGCAAAACCATCTTTTCTAAAAGCCCGCTTGAGAGTGGCAAAACACGCATTTTAGCCTACTTATGAGTAGCAAATCATTTTTCAAAACAAACACGTAATGTTTTGTTCCAACTTAGGCGATTTGGTCTATACTTGTTTCTTTGTCGCATAACATAGTAAATCTAGGCTAATAGGAATAAGAACATGTAATGTTTTCAAAATCGGATATCACGGTTAGTAGAGGACGGTCCTCGGACCCAAGGAGGGGTGCTCATAGTGACCTTCCCCCGCATCAAGCTCCCGAGCCAAGTCAACTTTGGTTATGATTTGACACGTGGCCTTGACCGAGTCGGGGTTTCCTAAATTTCCCATTTTAAAAAATATTTAGGTGGCGACTGATGTCGCAAAGCGACCCATGTTTGGCACTTCTTTTCAAAAATCAGTTTTTCTCAAAACGATTTGCCAGAGTTGGACTCTTTGGTTCAGATTTAGAACCGTGACACAAATCGAGTCCGAACTGTAGAGTGAAGCCCACGGGCGCGTCTACAATGCATTGCAGAGGAAGACATCCACAAGACAGCATTCAGATGTCCTGGGAATATTGGCACCTTCGAATGGGTTAAGATGCCATTTGGTCTGAAGAATGCTGGGGCTACGTATCAAAGGGCTATGAACACTATCTTTCATGACCTTATTGGAGGGTATCTAGAATGTTATATTGATGACATCGTGGTAAAATCCCAGTCCATGGAAAAGCATTTGCTTCATTTAGAAGCAGTTTTCGAAAGAATGAGGAAGTTCAAGTTGAAACTCAACCCTCTTAAATGTGTTTTTGGTGTGTTATTTGGAAATTTCTTGGGTTATGTAGTGCACAAGAAAGGAATACAGATTGATCAGAATAAAGCCAAAGCCATCATCGAAGCTAGGCCTCCATCAAGTAAGAAAGAATTACACAGGTTCCTTGGGCAGGTTAACTTTCTTCGAAGGTTTATTTCTAACACTGCAGGGAAAACTAAAGTATTCTCTTCCTTGTTAAGGCTGAAAGATGAAGAGGAATTTGTGTGGACAGCAGAGCATCAAACTGCTTTCGAAGGTATCAAAGCCTACTTGGCCAACCCTCCGATCTTGATGCCACCAAAAGGAAATAAGCCCTTGAAGTTATACATAAGCAGAAGATTCATTGGGAGCTTTCTTGGCCCAAGACAATGAAGAAGGCAAGGAACAAGGTGTTTATTACCTTAGTAGGTTTTAAATTCTTGTGAATGTAAATATTCAATTTGTTGAAAAGTCAGGTCTTGCTTTGTATTTTCTTTGCAATGAAATTAAGATATTATCTTTTACCTACAACCTGTCTTGGTAATTGCAACCAGATTTGGTTAAATACATGTTATCTAGACCTATGTTGAGGAAGAATTGGCAAATGGATATTAGCCTTATCGAATTTCATTTAGAATATGTCCCTCAAAGAGCGAGAAAAGGGCAAGTATTAGCCAATTTTACGGCGGATCATCCATCTCAAACAGAGAACCAAGAGGTAATGGAACTTGGTATGGCTAGTGTTGAACCATGGCAAATGTGGTTCGATGGATCGAAAGCCAATGGATTAATTGGAATTGGTATTGTGATTAAGTCTCCACAAGGGTAGAAACCACACATGGTTTCAGAGTGGATGAAGCTAGTCGTTCCAATAATCAGTGAATATGAAGCCTTAATAGTAGGACTAGAAATCCTTATTGGATTACAAGTACATGCAGTTGACATATTTGGGGACTCTCAATTGGTGGTTAACCAAGTAAAAGGGATTTTCAAGTGTCAAAGCATAAGCATCCTACCATATTATGTTGTTGCATTACATCTGCTTTCTCAGTTTCAAATAGCAAATGTAACCTATGTTCCAAGATTCTTGAACAGTAGAGCTAATGATGTGGCTCAAAAAGCTTCGAACTTCAAGAGAATGAATAATACCCAAAGGGATATAAGCCAAACAACATATCAGAGATTAATACAACCTTTGAGTAAAAGGAATGTGATCTTAGAAGTCAATCATAACGACTTACAAGAACAAGATTGGAGGCATCCAATAATGCAGTACTTGGCTGGTCCATCTTCGAAGGCCAGCAGAAAAATCAAATTGCAGTCTATGCAATACATGGTATATGGTAATGCTCTATACAAAAGGGGAGGAGATGGCTTATTATTGGAATGTTTAGGCCCAAAAGAAGCATTAACAGCTATGGCTGAGATTCATGAAGGCATTTGTGGTGCTCATCAGCCTGGTGTAAAGATGAGATGGTTGCTTCGAAGGCATTCCTATTATTGGCCAACTATTCTTAAAGATTGCATAGAATATGCAAAGGGTTGCCAGGCATGCCAAAAACATGGCACAATAAGACATGTGCCCATAACTGACCTACATGCAGTAGTGAAGCCTTGGCCATTCAGAGGATGGGCCATGGACATGATGGGTAAAATTCACCCACCTTCTTCGAAACATCATTGTTTCATTCTAGTGGCTACTGACTACTTCACTAAATGGGTCGAAGCCAAGCCATATAAGGCTGTAGATCAGACAGAGGTCATTGGGTTCATTAAAGATTTGATCCATAGGTTTGGCATTCCACAAACCATAACAGTTGATAATGGAACTGTGTTTGATGGGAAAATGGTGAAGTCTTTTGTGGCAGAATTTGGGATTAGCCTTATTAATTCCACTCCCTATTATGCACAAGCCAATGGTCAAGCTGAATCGTTCAATAAATCCTTGAAAAAAGGAATACAAAAGGTGGTGGAAGATAATCCTAGGGATTGGCATAACCTATTGTTGGATGTTTTATGGGCTTACAGAACTTCCCCAAGGTCGAGCACAGGAGTCACCCCTTATGCCTTAGTATACGGGCATGATGCAGTGCTACCTGTGGAAATTAATGTTAAATCTCTGAGGGTAAGATGTCAAGATCAATTAGAATCTGAGCAATATCATCAAAGCATGTGCTTGGAATTAGAAGACATAGATGAAGCGAGGATTTTGGCGTTAAATAGCATTCTTTTTCAAAAGAAAGGGACCAAGAATTATAACAAGAAAGTCAAGCATATTGGCTTTGATGAAGGTGATTTGGTATGGAAAACAATACTCCCAATAGGGATTAAAAGCCATAAGTTTGGCAAATGGTCACCTAATTGGGAAGGACCATATCAAGTTCATAGAGTTTTGCCTTTTGGGGCATACCATTTAAGAAATTTGAATGGTTATGTACATCCCAAAAAGATTAATGGTAGATATTTGAAGCCTTATTTTCCAACCATTTGGGAAACACAAGGAATAGAATAAACATTGAATACAAAAACATGAGACTACTCAAAGGATGGACAAAATTTGTTCTTTTATAAAGAATTAAATACATTATGCCACAGATTGGCCCAGAAATCATTACAATGTCTTAATTGTTTTTGTACAACAGATTTCCTATTACTAAGTGATGGGAACAGTTTGATAGCTGCAGCCATGTCCTTTTTCCGATCAGCCAGTTCTTGGTTAGTGATCTGCAATTTGGTGTCTGTTCGAACCAAGGCCCGGTTCACTGCAGCTAATTCCTCCTCCAGTTGGGCCTTCTTCTCTAGCAGTTGGATTCGAAACTTGGAAACAGAGGAATGTTGTTCCTTGAGTTCTGATACTTCGGTATGCACTTGAGAAACAAAACTCTGGTCCCTAGTTAGTTTCTCATCTGCAGCATTAGCAGCATGACAAATATTGAGATAAAAATCGATGGTGGCTGCTGCCTGAGATAGATGACTTGAAACATTCATGCCAGACTGCTCAGCAATGTTACAACACTGAAGGAACCCATTTCTGATAGTAGGCCTTTGTAGAGCCTCAAAGGGAATCCTTGAAAAGGAAATTAGCAGTTCTAGACATGTGTCTACGTCTATTGAAGGCACAGAAGGTTTGCTGCTGAAGGAAGAATTCTCAAAAATCTCTAGCAAGGAGTCAGCCAAAACTAATGGTTCAGCTTCAGCACTAAATGTTGGGGAGGTAGAAGGTACATCGAAAAGACTAGCAAGTCTTCCTTCAAAGATGTCTACCTCATCACTAGATATGAAGGGCATAGAAAGTATTGTGGTGGAAGACACAGAGGGTTGCATGGGGATTGGAAAAATGGATGGAGCATCTTTGGCAGCCTCTATGGTCTTAGCCACCAATGAATCAAGTGAAGAGGGGCTGGAAATAGGCATAGGTGATGAACCATGAATTGGAGAACTACCAGCACCCTCTGTAGAAGAATCAACTGCCTCTGGGATTGGAGTAACAGCTGAAATATCCTTGGAAGAAAGAAGAGCAAGGCTCGAAGAAGGAATGGACTGAGGTAGATTGAAAGTCAGGAAAGGAAGGTATGGTTCTAGGCCAAGAAGAAGAGATGCAGGAATGTTGGGACTCAAGGAAGGTACAGGAAGCGTAGGCTTAGGAAGTGGAAGTTGTATTTGAATAGTCTTCACGTTTTGCATCTGGTCAACTTCAACTGAAACTGGAAGAGGCCCCATGGGAAAGATAAGCGCAGTGGTTGTTACTGCAGAAGGAAGAAATGTAAAGCAATGTCAAACTTCAAATATTTAAAGCTGACGAAGGAAAAACAGCAGAAGTATGAAAGAAATTACTTGTTTCAGAAATGTTGATACTGATGGGAGAGCTACGAAGAGAATAATGTTCGACAATTTGTTGTCTTCGAGCGCTTTCTTTGTAACACATCAAGAAGAAGCAGTTTTCATCTCTCGAAACCTGTCGCTGCTTTTCTCAAATTTCTCTCAAAATGATTATTGCTTTGGAATGTTCTGTTCTCTTGCCTTGGCGGCTTCATGAACCGGATCTTCTACCAAGTCGCCAGCAGTAAATCATCTTCTTTCTTTCCCCTTGGCAGAATGCTACTAGTTCTTTTCAATCTCCTCTCTTCAATTTGGGTTTCATGTTTCAGAGGTAAGTGCTTTCTCCATTACTATAGTGGGTGCTTCGAAAGAAGGATGCTTAATTGTATCAGGAAGGGAGGCAACTACCTTTTGTCTCTTTGTTCTCTGCAAGGACACTTCTGGCTCTTGCTCAACCTCTTCTTCTCCCAAAGATTCGGATTCCTCAGGAGGGAGGACTAGCTTCCTTTTTTGTTTTTGTTGTTGTTGTCTCTTTTTGAGAACAGCTAAAGTTTCAGCTCTCTTGGGAGATTCTTCGTGTAGGGGCCCTGCATCAAAGAACAAAAGTGTAAAGAGAAGGAACAAAAGATTCAAAAGAAAGGGGAGAAGTCTGAAAATATTTACCCTTCTTCGAAGCGGCTCTAGTAACTCTAGCTGGAGGGGATAAAGTTGTAGGATTAGTTGTGGCAGCCTCATGAAGAGGGGGAACGTCCCTAGATGTCACTGACTTAGCCTTCGAAGGCACTCCCAATCCTACCAGTAAGTCATGGGGATGTTCAGATAGGCGCACCTCCATATTGACTGTCCACCAGTTCTGGAATCTTTTCAAGACTGAGCCATACGGAAGAAAGGGGATAAATTGGAACTCATTCAACTCTTTCAGTAGTTTGAGAATTGCCGTCTCTAGTCTGGATTTGGATATTCTCAAATCTCTGACAGTAAGATGAACATTTGAGAGACTGCAAAGAGGAACTGGTATCCCTTGAGTGAGTCCAAATTGCCTGGCAAATTGAGAAGGGCAACACAGCTCAGATATGCATTTGTAGGCTCGAGGGTTTAAACTACCAATGAACAATTCCCTTGGTAGTAGTATAGAGGCCCACATGTCTTTATGAGGAGAAGTGGAGCATTCTTTATCATCTAGGAAAGCTTGCAGCCAAGTTGGTTCTTTATTGGCTTCAAAAGAACAGAAGAAAGAGGCAGATGGAGATATGGGGAGTTGATAAAAGAAGGTAAAGTAGTAAGCGAAAGAAGCAGGGTAAATGGCAATCCTAGCATACTTTTCCCCATAAGTACTAGGATCCTGAACAAGGAATTTTAGACATTTGGGGTGTAGGTCAGTGAAATAGGCGAAGAGCCAAAGTTGAAGCACCCAGAGGGGACCTCCTTGGTTAGCATCAAGAGGTTTCTCACAAAATTGGGAGCAGACTCTGTAGACATGACCTAAAAGATAAGGAGCAAGAGCTATATGTTTTTTCAAGACAAGTGCCTTCGCGAGAGGAACAAACTCAGGCATAATCCTCTGAGATGAGGTGCAAAAGAGGAATTTGCATAACCAATATAAAATGAAGGAAAATAGCTCTGTTCACAGACCTTCCTTTTATTTTCAGACTTACTGAAGTTACTATAAGAGGAGCTAGAAGATGGAAGAGAAAATGTAATTGGAGGGTCTGGGTAGTTGGGGGTAAATGGAGAACCATGGGGGGAAAGTCCTAAGAGATGGCAAATAACAAGAACGGTGGGGGCCATCATGCAATCGAAATTGGAAGAAATTAAAAGCCATATTCCGAAACATAAGGCGAGGTATCAAGAAAGGGTCCTCGTGAATGATGAACCCGAAAGACGAAGGGCATCGAGGATCTGAGCTCTTGCAGTCATCTTCTCGCAGTACAACTCTGTCATACCATTCTTCCCATTCGCCTCATTGTCGGCCAAAGAACGGTGAGGACGATTCACCCTCCGCTTCTAATCAAGCCCTTCTTCGTAAAGAAGGAAATGGTCCTCCAAGCGAGGATATAGGGCTGCGAGTTGAGCAGGAGCTTCCCGAAAAATAGGGCCAAGGACATATTCCTGTTTGTTGCTATGACGAGGCACGAAAGACGTCCATCTATGTGGCTTGACTCACCAGATGATAGTTTGGTGATTTCTTCATCGATACATCGCTTCAAAGCCATGGTAGGGCTGATACGATCGTCAGTAAACACTTTTAGTGAGGAAGGATCCATTGATAGCGAGTAATAAGAAAGAGGGGTTTAACAGGAGATCGGTAGGGTTTGCGAGTCAAAAGAGCAAGTGATTTCAGAGTACAAAGCAAAAGGGCTTTTAAAAGGTTTCATGTCTGAAAAATATATTGCGTAAATCGTTATGTACTAAAAAGTACGAATATGAGGAGACTCTTCCAATATTGATAGTTTTGGAGGAAGAACACATTCGAATGTTGACGCTACCAAGAAAGATATTTGGCTTCCCAGCCAATTTTGGCTCCAAGAAATCAAATAAAACGGCTTCAAATACGTAATCCGGCCAAGTATACTACATGTTTGAAGACGCTAAGATGCAAAGAACATCAAAACCAATCATTGGTTTTTGCAAAAGAAGATTGTTCATTGAATTAAGACAGCATAAGATGCTTTTCCAAGTAAGAATGGTCAATTTAAAAATGACTGACTATATTAACTATAACCATATGTTGGTTATAATTAGTTTTGAAAAGTAAGGTTGTTAACTCCGAAGCATTAGTTTGAGATAATACTAACCAAAATTGTCAAATTTTGCTCCATAAATTGGAAAAAGACATATTGGTTTCTTTAGTGTTTCATTGAAAATAAGTGAGTCCAAATTCAAAGGATGAGATTATTTAATTCAAGGCTATAAGTTGGCTTTTAAAAGTAAGAGGAAACAGAGTCAAACAATGTCAAGTACAGAAGGACTTTGCTTTCATTAGAGCCAAGACAATTACATTAAGTAACCTTATTTGGGTACAAATTCAAGCTCATAAAAATAAGGAATAGAATAAATTACAAGATCATGGAATTTCGTCCAACAATGATCAATGAATATTTGTTCTTTCTTTATTATGTCTTCCATCTCCTCTAAAGTTGGCTGCATGAGTTGGTGTGCTCTCACTTCATAATAGAGCTCTTCAGCCTTTGCTTCGAAAGCCTCCTCCCTCAATTTTTGTTCCATCTCATCTATAACTAAATCATCCCAATACGCAGAATCCTTATTTTTGAAGTCATCAAAGTCTTCAATAAAGTTTTTACGCTTCAGATTGAGCATGAATTGAAGAGATGAAAGTTGATCCAAAGGTTGAATGGTGACTTTGGAATTTCGATGCCAATGGAGGAGTACTGGAAGTTGATCCAGGAACATGTGAAGTTCTGCTTGGGCGATGGGATTAAGGATATGGCCCCTAGTCAGAATATCACAAGCCCATCGAAAGTTCTTGAGAGGAATGTCATCCTCAAGAACATTGAAGGGTAGGTGAGAAAAAGCTGCAAGCAGAAGTTGGGCTTGTTTCCGCTCAAATGGAGTTGGGGATGATGGAGGTTTGTAAGGAGGGAAGATTTTGTCCATTTGAAAAGCAAGCTTTAATTTCTCTGTCCAAGAAAGAGTGGGAGGAGGAGAAGGAGTAGATGGTTCTGCTTCAGAAGAGAGAGAAGGTGTGGATGCCTCCAGTCCAGAGGATGGAGAAGGTGTGGATGCCTCTAGTCCAGAGGATGGAGAAGGTGTGGATGCTTCTATTCCAGAAGATGGAGAAGAAGAAGTGGATGCTTCAGTTAGGGGAGATGACACAGGGATGGGAGGAACAAAGGCATTAATATAATCAAGCCAGTCAGAAGAGCAAATCTGCGCTTTCTTGGCTAAAAATGAAGGGGTATATCCTTGTGATTCTTCCAAGCACCGGGCAGTGTGCATTATCCTTGTGGGCATAGAGGATGTATACCAAGCCACAAGCAAATTCTCCTCTAAACTACGTCGAAGGTCGATGGGCACATAAGGATAAACCACCGAGCTTCGAGCGTAGGAAGGAAAATCTAAAGGGTCAGTGAACTCAATAAAATGATGATTGATCCGTTCCCTCAAGTCCCAGGACTCAGGTGCAAACCCGTTCGTCCATCCAGAAACCCCGGAAGATGAAGAAGTTGTAGCTTCATCCCAAGCAGAAGTTTGTGAAGAAGAATTTCCCAATTCCATATTTGCAATTTGTTGAAGCAAAGGCTTGAGAGTTGTTCGTTCAAAGTGCGAGGGGAGTTTAGAGGAAGAACTTTTTGTATCAACGAGTTTGTAAACCAAAGGATTGAGGGCAATGTGTTCGTAGTCCAAAGGTTGATAATCTGCGAAAGCCTCCATGACCTGAATATAGAAAGGCGGGTAAATGTGGCTAATAAATGCGTGGAGATTCTTTCGAGGGGAAACAGCATTACTCAATGGCTCTTCGTATGCTCGATCAATAGAGTGAGAAGGTGATTGAGTCATAATCCGTTCGAATGCTGAAGGTATTGGAACGTCCAACAAAGTTAAGAGTTAATGCAAATGATCACCAAAATAGGTGACGGTTGTGTTTCCTGAAAATAGATTCTATGCACGTTCCAAAAAGCGAGGGAAAAGCTTTTGATTCACTAATATTTCCAAGTATTGGGTATATTAGTGCGGGGGGTAATGTTGGCTACATATTTTGTAAAAGCCAATTACAATTCGACACGTGACAGAATGAGGGTATTATTGGAAGATGATTTTAATCTTAAATCTCAATCATACACGTGGCAATAAATATTGGTTCTCAAGTGGTCTGAGTAGCACTAGATCAGTAATGAGATACAAGGTGACGTGGCTTCAACGGTTACCTATATTCAAATTCAAATACATGAGGGAAGGTCAACTGCAAGTGATGGCAAAGTGGAACTATTTCTAAGGCAACATGATCAGCGATCATGGAGGAGCAATTCGACGGTTCGAAGTACAGTTCGAAGGTCATCTCTAACAAGTATAAATAGTAAGGAAGTTCCCAGAAAAGACCCCCGGACTCAGATCATATAAACCAGTTTTACTTCATATTTTCCTTTCCAGTTTTACCTTTCTTGTACTTTAAATACTTGTTCTTTAAATACTTGCATTGTACTTCAATTCATAGGAGTAGTTTTCAAGTAGATTCAAGTAGACTGTTGCTGTAAACTTCCTCAAGGCTGAGTTTGGACTATTGTAAGTGTTTATGTTAATGAAATACTTCAGTTGTTCTTCATATTAATTGTTATTTCTCTTAATTTCTCCTAAAGTCAAGCCACCAGTAAAAGTCCTCTTCATTGAGGCTGAAAGAACTAAAACATAGTCGCCTGATAATTGATTAGCAATTATAATTTCTGTAAGGACTGATTGATCCTTGCTGGCACGCTTGCATTTACAAATATACCCTTCGAAAAGCCAAAAAGCCAACATATATGTATTAATTAATGTATACACTAGTGTATCAATTAGTGTTATGCCATTATTACTAAACTCACATATTATACAAATTTTAAATATTCGAAACTTTTAAAATTATGTCACGTCATCTGTTAGTATATTAATTAATATATATAATATTATTCTATTTCTTTGCTTTTTTACACTTTTTTTTTAATGAATTTTTTTTTAAAAAATGTAAAAAATTTAATTTTTAACCACCTTTTCAAAATAACCTAAAAATAATCACCCCATCCTTTTCAAAATTTTTAATATTTTTTTTTTTGTGTGGAGAATTTAACTTTTTTTTGGTAGAACTATAATTACACTTCAAAAGTACAAAAAATTTTCAAAACTATCTTTTTGACTTTTTCGTGAAAACATCAATTACCATAATTAATGAATTTAAAAGAATGACAAAATAAAAAATTTATGTTATTTTAATTTTTAATTTTTTAAAATAAACTAATATTTTGAGATTACAAAAAATTAATATATTAGGCCAAATGAAGTATTTTATTTTCCTTCTTCTGGATGATTCTCATCTAATTAACTTTTAATCATTTTTGTTGACGTAACTTCAATCATATAACCAAAAAGTCCTTGATTTCTCTCCAAAAACTATTTTCTTCTGGATAAATTATAAATACATATTTTAATAATTAAATTATGAATCCCTCATATAGTTTTGAAAATTATATCTCACTTCTTGAGATTTTAAGTTCATAATAAATCATCTATTTTATTAATAAATCATTTAATCAATTAACTATTTTCAATGATGTTAAAAATATATTTTAATTAATAATTTAGGTAATTTTATTATTATATAAGAGAGTAATTATGCATTTTATTTTTTTAGTTAATTCTGTTAAATAATAAATTCCAACAAGGGGATATTTATACTTTTCTAAATTACAGGAGACAATCTATACTTTAAATAAATCTCAGGGAGTGTATTGGTAATTTATCCTTTTAATTTGTATACCTCATTCAATTTCTGTCTGGTTCATTAATTTTACTTTTTCTTTATTTATTAAGATTTTTTTTTGGATTGAAAAGAAAAAGATATTCCATAGGGCATCATAGCATCTAGGGGTCTTGATCGCGGGATAATCAGTTGTCGATCAAATTTAACCAAATTTATAGGAAGAGACCCACAATTGAGGCATCCATTAAACCTTATCACACGCTATAGAAGATGTCAAGTTTCGATTTGAGTACAGTGCAACATCTCCACAGAAGAACATATCCCTTAGGATTCGAACTTGACTCACCCCCTATAAAAATGCAATACGTTGTCCATGAAGTCACCTCCCCATGGTGTTTATTTATTAGGATTGACGTAACACATTGAATATCAATCAATATTAATCAATGTTGTCATTGTTTTAATAGTTGATCTTCTTTTCCTTAATCGCAACAATTAAATTTAGTCTTTAAATAATTTATATAAGGACTAGAATCCAATTATTCTAGTCGATAAACAACTTGGTGTGTGCACTATCCGATCACAATTTAATACAATTCTCTTGCATAGAATAAATTTCACTTCATATGAGACCGTTATATTTGGTTTTGTGATCCAATTAAATTTGTTTTGCAAACTTAAGGTTTTTGTTGTTCTTGTAATTGAAGCAACTGATCTGGCCTTTTGTTCTTTCTTTTTATTTTTATTTTTTATTTTTATATTATTCTATTTTTTTTAAAAAAAAATTCAATTTGTATATTTTACAACATGTAAGGGTTTTTTAGTGACTAAACTTTTTGATCTCAAAAGTGGAAGTTTTGTTGCAAAAAAATATTAGAAAATCAATTTCAGTCATCATGTAAGTCTTTATAAAAAGACCACCCTAAAATATCAAGAAAAAAAGAAGGAGATCTTTAGTAACAAAATTTAAAAAATGTCACTACTAAATACACATTTAGGGATAAAAATAATTTCGTCCCAAAATATGTACTTTTTGAGATAAATTTTGATCTCAAAAGAAATTAATTCATTATTAAATGTCAACTCTTTTCGTTAAAAATGCAATGATGATATTTTTGACAATTATGAGAATTCACTCCTAAAAAGTGATTTCGGCTATAATTTTTGTATATAAAATCTTAATTTGTTGTAGTGCTAGATTTGTATTTTTATTTTTATTAAAAATAAATTTAAAGAAACTACATGCAGGTGAAAAAAAAGAAAAAAATTATGCAAGTGTGCAAGTGACACTTGCACCCCTACGGTCTTTCATTTGCATCCTATGCATTGATAATTTTTTTTTTCATTTCTGCACCTGCATGTAATTCTCCTAATAAATTTTGCCAAATGTACTTAAAGGGAAGATCCATCCCTCAACTTTAGGATAATACCAATTTTTTCAACTTACTTAAATGATTTTGAGTAATAAATGGACTATTACAAACTGATACATAGGCAGTATTTGACATCCCCTATATTAGCATACTTATTTATTTTTAAAATTTTTTTTGGATCATATTACCTCTCTATTTTTTTGCATATCTTTTCGTTAAATGTCAAAAAATATACTTATTTAAATCATCCCAAACACCCTCATACTCTAAAAATAAGAAAAATAGTAAATTACATTTTACAACCCTACACTTTGCACCAAATTCTATTTTGGCTTCTACACATGAAATTATGACTGTTAATCTCTTGCACTTCGGGTCAAATCCAACTTTGGTTCCGTCACATGAAATCGTGATAGTAAACTCCTTATACTTTTGGTCAAATCCCACTTTGATTCCTACACAAGTGTCAATATCCCTATTTTGTTACTTTATTGTTTAAATCTTTCAAATAATCTAGTCATGTGACAAAAATGTTACTACAAAATGAAAGTAAGAGAAGAAAATCATCCTTATTTTTTCACAACTACACACTTTGTCCCAAAATTTACATTAAATTAAGTTAAAACAAAACGCAAATTATGAATGATTAAAAAGATGAACTTGTATTTTGCATAAATTAAAATCATGAAACTCTTTTTTTTTTTTATTTATTTATTTATAGTAATACAGTCTTTTATCAATTTTTCTCTTTTTCTCGTCGTTTTCTCTCCTGCATTTTTTTTTTAAATTTTAAAAGCTCTATTATAGCGACCCCGGTCTTTTCCCATTTGATTATTGTATCCGGACTTAGGTTCCGTAGATCCTAGCATGGTTTAATTGTTGTCGTCGTTCTTTAACTTCTCATTTTGAGTTATAGGATGTTTTGGGCAGGTCTGTTTCAGGTTGGTTGGGTTCGGAAACCAAATCTTGCTGTCCAGTTTTTGAGTTGGTCGCTCGAGCGAGTGTTTGGTCGCTCGAGCGAGGGTTGAGTTTTGTCTCTAGTGGCTCGAGCCAGGGTTTCTTCGCTCGAGCGAGAGATTACGTCTAGTATAGACCTGAGAGCAGAGTGTCTTCGCTCGGGCGAGATTTTCTTCGCTCGAGCGAGCGAGGTGTATGTTTTCGAGTTTTTCGCTCGAGCGAGCTTTACTGTCGCTTCGGCGTGCTTCATTCGCGAAACTGGCATCGAGTTCTTAACTCGAGCGAGCTTTTCTTAGCTCGGCGAGTATTTCTTGTCTGGTCGCCGGCGACCATGTCTTCGCTTCGGCGAGCACATCCGATATTTAAACGCAGCAGTTTTAAAACGTCCTTTTTCACAATTTTTGATCCAGAAACCCTAGTTCCGAGTTTCTTCTCTCTCAACTCATCTTTTCCTTGGGTTTGATCTATCTAGAGGGCGTTTCTAACCTAGTTCCTTCATTAAAAAGGTAGAGGAGAGTGAGGGCTTTCATTTAATCTGAGCATTGTTGGATTTGGAGCACTTTGTCATTTGGGCAAACATCTTCATCTTCTTCTGTTGGGTTCATTGCTTTGAGGTAGGGATTTCCTACTCCTTGTATACGTTTTAATCCTAAGTGTTGGTGTTCTGGTATGTGGGGGGGTTGGTTTAGTAATTTTGGGAGAAACCTTAGGGTTTTGTCACAGATTAATTCATGTAATTAATTTTAAAAAGGGGAATTGTGTATTGGTTAAATTCATGAGATTTGGGAAATTGAGATTGGTTGATGTAATTGACTATTTAATCACTCACATGTGGATTTGATAATATATATATATATTGTGATATTTATTTCTCGCTTAGAAATAACTGTTTTGGGCTATTGGTGGAGGATAGCCATTGATTGTTGTAGACCTTGCATGCGGCTTAGGTATAACTGGAATTGAGTCAATTGTTTGACTGTTGAGTTAATACAGAACTTTTGTGTATTAATTATGTGTTGTATATGGCAATTGTGTGTTTCATTGCATATGCATTAGTTTGGAGGAGATAGGGGATGAACTCCACGGTTTAGGGGAAGATAGGGGATGGACCTCTAAACCGGACTTGTTGGGAGGAGATAGGGGATGAACTCCACGGTTTAGGGGAAGATAGGGGATGGACCTCTAAACCGGATTTTGTTTGGGAGGAGATAGGGGATGGACTCCATTAGCATCACTTTTATGTGTGCTTATTTATATTGAAGTGTTTTATTGATACAGCACTAAAATGTGTATCAATCGGGAAGTATGGAAGTGAATTGATTATGATTGATACAATACCAACTTGTGTATTTGTTATGATTAGGTCTAACTTGAATTGTTATTCCTGTGGAAATGGAAGTTTTGTTAATAAAAGATGAAACCCCGTTGAGTTATTTGGCCAGGTTCTGAGCCATAAGTGGAAAGTAAAGTGTGCCATAGACCTCTTGTTATAGGCAGAGTAGACATTCGTATCATGTAAATTGTAACTTGATTATAGTATGTGTTAACCATGTATCAGATGCTAATGCTTTAGTTATTTCTTATGCTTGGTTTAGTATTTCTCTACTGGGCTGTGGCTCACCCTATATGGGAACTTCATTTTCAGGTTCAGGCGGTTCATTACCTCCAAGGACTTAGCTTGTGAGGATGTGGACTTGAAGACTTGCTTTATATGTTTTTATTTATCTTTATTTGAACTATGTAAATTTTCAAGCCTAGGGCTTAATTTGTTTTGAGTTAGAACTCATGAATTTGTGTCCAAGTGTTGGCTTGGCAAGATGTAAGCCCATAGGGCATTTATTTGATGTTTCATTCCATATTACTCTGATGATTTAAACAATACACTGTTTTTCTTTTAATAATGCATGCCATGTTTCGGGTTTAAATTTTGAGGGCGTTACAACTTGGTATCAGAGCGTACCGGGTTCGAATACTTTGGGTACGTGGGAAGTGATTAGAATCACAATGGGTTCGTCTCGTTTGATAGAGACTTAGTGTAATGATTGCATGCTTATATGATAACATGTTTATGTGACTATGTGGGTATGGAATGTAGTTTCTAGGATGTTGATTGGACCCTTGAGTCTCTGAATGTCTTGTTGGAAAGGCACTTGATCAATGTTGTTTCCAACGGAACTTTAGACGCCTCGGGGCGGTCATTATCCAGGAATGAAATTCGTAGGTGCTTATGTGATTATGTCCTTACGTTGTGTGATTTATTGTTGTCCAATGTATTAGGACGCAAGTGTTATAGTTTTGGCACATTATTTAGAGTGTTAACGTCTTTGTTTCCTTCATTAGGATGTCGGGCGAGGGCGAGGTATGGCGTGGTAGGCGAGCTAAGGCGGGAAGTGCCTATCTGGGAGGAAATACCGGCGATTCAGGAGGTGTTGGCCAAGCCAATGTGGCGAGCGATGAGGGACAAGGTATGGGCGCTTTGGCCCAAGAGATAGCGGGAGCTTTTAGGAGTCGATGGGCATTCTTAGGGCTCGAGAATCGGGCTCGGTAGTTGTGGCGGAATCAGGCCTTCTTTTGAAGAGGGAATTCTTGGTCTCAACCGGACGTGTTTATAGGTGATCCTAGCGAGCCGCTTAAAATGACGCATTTAATGGCTCGAGCAGAACGAAAACGTTTGAGATGCTTGGCATCGAGGCGAGGTTGAAGGTGACCTTGGCATCTTTCCAGGTGAAGGGGATCTTGGTCAATGGTGGAAGTTCACCAAGGTCGTATTGGAGGTGCGTGGAAGGCTTTTGTTGATGCTTTTCGAGAAGTACTTGTCTCCAATTTGCTCAGAGAAGTTGAGAGATCGATTCGCCATCTTGAGCGAAACGGTTTATCTGTGGCGAGTTTGAAGCGGCATTCACTAGTTTGTCGAGGTTTGCACTGAGTTGGTGGCAACCGAGGCCTTGCGCCACGTGAGTTTGAGAAGAAGTTGGCGTGGCCTCATCTTTGAGTTGTTGGGTCTATGATTAGGGATTTGGGCGATTGGTTGATCTGACCCTTTGAGATTATGATCACGAGGAAGAGGGAAAAGCGAGAAAGGCTCCAAGAGGAGTCGGGATGGCGGGAGTGATGGCGAGAGGCGAGGTTTCACTCCTCGGCTGACCTCGAGTAGTTTTTCTAGATCCACTTTTCCGGTCGAGTGCTAGTTAGGAAAAGCGGTCGGAGACATTACGTGGTCACCGGGCCACAAGTCTCCGGTTGTCCTCGAGAGGAGGAGTTCAGAGGGCGGCATCTTCTTCGGCTCGATCTCAGAGCCAGAGTCAGAGTAGAGGTCAGCCGTCCTCTTGTTTTCAGATCTTGGTCGGCGGGGCACATGAAGAGGTTTTGCCACGGTTGGGTGCACACCGGTGCATCTTGGTTCGAGGCGGACTCGAGTCGGATGCCTACTCGGTCGATTCGAGCCTCGAGGGCCAATCGAGCTTCTTCGTCCCGGTCGGTCTTGATCTAGTACTCAGGGTGGCGAGTTGATTAGAGGTCATCTGGGCGCGTGTATGCTGTTACCGCGCAGGATCTTGTACCAGCTCCATCTGTGGTTAGAGGTACCTTCTTGTTTTGCAATTCAGTTGCTAGTGTATTGATCGATACGGGTGCGTCTCATTCCTTTGTGTCTGCTGCATTTGCATCTGTTTTGGAGTTGGAGTTAGCTCAGTTAGCATCTCCTATTTGTGTAGTGTCGCCTCTTGGGGGTGAGTTGATTTTGAAACAAGGTGTTAGGAGTTGTGATATAGAGGTCAATGATCATAGAATCCCTTTCTCTTTTGTAGTGATGCCCATGAAGGGCTTCGATGTTATTTTGGGTATGGACTGGTTATCATCATACCGGGCATTTATTGATTGCTACCGTCAGAGGGTAACTTGTTGTCTGATGGCGAACGTTTTCATTTTACGGGGGACAGGTTGGTAGTGTTTTGCCACGGTGTATGATCCATGAGCGAGTGAGCTTAGTAGTTTACTTGCTAGTCTTGCGATTAGTGAGGATGTTGAGACCCGATTGTGTTACGAGGGTGGTTTGTGAGTACTCGGACGTCTTTCGAGGATCTGGTCGATTTACCACCGCATCGGAGATTGAGTTCTCTATTGATTTAGTGCGATGCGGCCGATTTCTATGGCACCTTATCGCGTTTTGCCCCGCCGAGCTAGTTGAATTGAAGATTCACTCCGTGAGTTGTTAGATAAGGGTTATATCCGTCCTAGTGTTTCACCGTGGGGCGCCCAAATTTTCGTTAAAAAGAAAGGTGGTGCTTTGAGACTTTGCATAGATTAGGAAGTTGAATCGGGTGACGGTTAAGAATAAGTACCGATGCCTCGTATAGATGATTTGTTCGATCATTGAAGGGTTCTGTTGTTTCTCTAAGATAGACTTGAGATCGGGTTATCATCGGTTGAGAGTCGAGGAGGAGGATATTCCAAAGACGGCATTAAAATGCAGCGGTATGGCCACTCTGAGTTCTGGTGATGCCGTTTGGGCTCACCAATGCACCAGCGGTGTTTATGGATTTGATGAACCGGATCTTCCGAGAATTTTTGGATCGTTTGTGGTCGTCTTCGTGGGCGACATTTTGATTTATTCACCTTGGAGGAAGAGCACGAGGAACACTTGAGAGTGGTGCTAGAATTACTTAGAGCCCATAAGCTTTATGCTAAGTTTGGGAAGTGTGAGTTACGGCTAGAAGAGGTGAAGTTCTTAGGCCATGTAGTTTCAGGAAGGGGTGTCTGTTGATACATCCAAGAGCGGAGGCGGTCAAGATTGGGCACAACCTAAGAGTGTATTTGAGATCCATGATTTTTGGGATTAGTGGGTATTACCGCTCGGTTTGTGAAGGATTTCTCGAGTTAGCTTCACTGTTGACTAGATTGACTCGGAAGGAGTCAAATTTGTTTGGAGTGAGACTTGTGAAAGGTCATTTCAGAATTGAAAGTTAGATTGACCACCGCTCGGTTTTGATTATTCGGAGAGGGTTGGGTTATTCGGTTCTTGTGGCGCCTCACGAGAGGTCAGGTTGTGTGTTGATGCAAGAGGGAAAGTGGTTGCCTATGGCTCACGCGTCGATTGAAAATTCACGAGAAGAATTACCCTACTCATGATCTAGAATTAGCAATGTGATATTTGCCTTGAAGATTTGGAGACATTATTTGTATGGTGAGAAATTAGTATTCTCGACCATAAAGTCTGAAATATCTGTTCACGGAAGGACTTGAATTTGAGGCGAGAGGAGGTGGATGGAGTTCATTGAGGATTATGACTTGAGTTGCACTATCATCCGAGAAGGCCAATGTTGTGGCGATGCCCCAGCGTAAAAAATCTGTTGGTGGCGTTGCGATATAGCCATCCGAGTGGGAGATGTTGGGTCTTGTTGGGGAGTTTGATTTGCATTTAGGCGAATCCGTTGAGGTCTTGACCTTGTTTTCTGTTGTTGCACTGACCTACACTTGTGACTCGAGTGTTAGAGGCTCAGCGGGGTGATCTTGAGGTAGAATCTCTCCGAGAAAAGATTTCCATTGGGAAGGTTGAGAAGGGTTTGACGGTGTATCCCGACCTGAGCGTGAGATACCGAGACCGTCTGTTTGTACCGGAGTCTTGCCGTGAGGAGGTACTCCGAGAGTTTCATCATTCGCGCCTTGCGGTGCATCTGGGAGGTACTAAGATGTATCGGGATTTGGGCCGCCAGTTTTGGTGGCGGGGTATGAAGAGAGATGTGGCAGCTTTCGTATCTAGGTGCCTTACTTGTCAGCAAGTGAAGGCCGAGCATCAGAGGCCGGCGGGTTTGTTGCAACCCTTGCCTATTGCTGAGTGGAAGTGGGAGCATGTCACTATGGACTTCGTTGTGGGCCTTCCGAAGACTCAGCGAGGTAGTGATGCTATTTGGGTTGTGGTAGACCGGTTGACGAAGTCAGCGCACTTCATTCCTATGCGTGTTAGAGATTCGGTAGATCATCTTGCCGATTTGTATGTTCGGGACATAGTAAGGTTGCACGGGGTCCCAGTGACGATCATTTCAGATAGAGATCCTCGTTTCCTTTGCCGAGTTGTGGCGAGCTTTGCAGTGCTTTAGGCACTAAGTTGACCCTTAATCGGCTTATCATCCTCGGTGACCGAAAGGCGGCGTACTATTCAGATCCTTGAGGATATGCTTCGGGGTTGTGTTCTCGACTTTAGTGGGTCGTGGGAGAGGCACTTGCCATTAGTGGAGTTTGCCTACAACAATAGCTTTCAGTCTAGTATCGGTATGGCACCGTTTGAGGCCTTATATGGCCGACCGTGTAGATCTCCAGTTTGTTGGGCCGAGGTGGGTGATGCACCTTTGTTGGGTCCGGAGTTGGTGAGGGAAACCACGGAGAAAGTTGAGCTTATCCGTAAGATTTGGTTACGACCTGAGTCGTCGAAGTCTTATCTTATGCCGACCGTAGGAGGAGACCTTTGGTGTTTGAGGTAGGTGAACATGTCTTTCTGAAAATATCACCTAGGCGAGGTTTGATGAGATTTGGGAAGCGGAAGTTGTCCCCTCGGTTCATTGGGCCTTTTGAGATCCTTGAGAGGATTGGCGAAATGCTTATCGTTTAGCTTTGCCGCAGTTATCCGGAGTTCATGACGTGTTTCATGTGAGTATGCTTCGGAAGTATGAGCCAGATCCGTCACATGTGTTGGATTGGACTGATTTAGTTGTTGATGAGGATGTCTCGTATGAGGAGAGACCGGTCCGGGTTTTGGATAGGCGGGATCAAGTTTTGCGTGGCAAGACCATCCCTTTGGTGAAAGTTCTGTGGAAGCATCACGGAGTGGAGGAAGCCACTTGGGAACGTGAGTTGGAAGTTCGTGAGAAATATCCGGATTTGTTTATTGATTTGTAATCTTGTACTTAGATTATATAATATTGCGGAACTTAAGAATTTTATATATGTCTTAAGTTGGAAAACATTGAGAACAGTTTGATTGAATGTTAACATTTTGAAACTTGCCACATAATGGGAGTAATGTGTCGTTTATACCATGAGATTGAATATGATATGGAATTTGTTAACATTGAAAGGAATAATGCATAATCTTGATGTAGGTTGAAATATATGTTGGTTTATACATATTGTGAGATGCCTCTTAATGAGAGATGAAGTGACCTATATTGGTCAAGATTGTTGATTATTGTTTTATATATCATTGGGAATTAAGAAAAACTTGTTTTTTTACAAACTCATGCTTAATTTCGGGGACGAAATTCTTTTAAGGGGGGGAGGTTATAGCGACCCCGGTCTTTTCCCATTTGATTATTGTATCCGGACTTAGGTTCCGTAGATCCTAGCATGGTTTAATTGTTGTCGTCGTTCTTTAACTTCTCATTTTGAGTTATAGGATGTTTTAGGCGGTGTCTGCTTGAGTTGGTTGGGTTGGAAACCAAATCTTGCTGTCGATTTTGAGTTGGTCGGCGAGTGTTTGGTCGCCGGCGAGGTTGAGTTTTGTCTCTAGTGGCTCGAGCCAGGGTTTCTTCGCTCGACGGAGAGATTGCGTCTAGTATAGACCTGAGAGCAGAGTGTCTTCGCTCGGGCGAGATTTTCTTCGCTCGAGCGGCGAGGTATGTTTTCGAGTTCTTCGCCGGCGAGCTTCTGTCGCTTCGGCGTGCGCTTCAAGCATCGAGTTCTTAACTCGGCGAGCTTTTCTTAGCTCGGCGAGTATTTCTTAATCAGTCGCTCGGCGACCATGTCTTCGCTTCGGCGAGCACATCCCGATATTTAAACGCAGCAGCGGCGGTTTTAAAAGCGTCCTTTTTCACAATTTTGATCCAGAAACCCTAGTTCCGAGTTTCTTCTCTCTCAACTCATCTTTTCCTTGGGTTTGATCTATCTAGAGGGCGTTTCTAACCTAGTTCCTTCATTAAAAAGGTAGAGGAGAGTGAGGGCTTTCATTTAATCTGAGCATTGTTGGATTTGGAGCACTTTGTCATTTGGGCAAACATCTTCATCTTCTTCTGTTGGGTTCATTGCTTTGAGGTAGGGATTTCCTACTCCTTGTATACGTTTTAATCCTAAGTGTTGGTGTTCTGGTATGTGGGGGGGGGGGTTGGTTTAGTAATTTTGGGAGAAACCTTAGGGTTTTGTCACAGATTAATTCATGTAATTAATTTTAAAAAGGGGAATTGTGTATTGGTTAAATTCATGAGATTTGGGAAATTGAGATTGGTTGATGTAATTGACTATTTAATCACTCACATGTGGATTTGATAATATATATATATTGTGATATTTATTTCTCGCTTAGAAATAACTGTTTTGGGCTATCGGTGGAGGATAGCCATTGATTGTTGTAGACCTTGCATGCGGCTTAGGTATAACTGGAATTGAGTCAATTGTTTGTTGAGTTATCTGAGAACTTTTGTGTATTAATTATGTGTTGTATATGGCAATTGTGTGTTTCATTGCATATGCATTAGTTTGGAGGAGATAGGGGATGAACTCCACGGTTTAGGGGAAGATAGGGGATGGACCTCTAAACCGGACTTGTTGGGAGGAGATAGGGGATGAACTCCACGGTTTAGGGGAAGATAGGGGATGGACCTCTAAACCGGATTTTGTTTGGGAGGAGATAGGGGATGGACTCCATTAGCATCACTTTTATGTGTGCTTATTTATATTGAAGTGTTTTATTGATCTGAGACTAAAATGTGTATCAATCGGGAAGTATGGAAGTGAATTGATTATGATTGATACAATACCAACTTGTATATTTGTTATGATTAGGTCTAACTTGAATTGTTATTCCTGTGGAAATGGAAGTTTTGTTAATAAAAGATGAAACCCCGTTGAGTTATTTGGCCAGGTTCTGAGCCATAAGTGGAAAGTAAAGTGTGCCATAGACCTCTTGTTATAGGCAGAGTAGACATTCGTATCATGTAAATTGTAACTTGATTATAGTATGTGTTAACCATGTATCAGATGCTAATGCTTTAGTTATTTCTTATGCTTGGTTTAGTATTTCTCTACTGGGCTGTGGCTCACCCTATATGGGAACTTCATTTTCAGGTTCAGGCGGTTCATTACCTCCAAGGACTTAGCTTGTGAGGATGTGGACTTGAAGACTTGCTTTATATGTTTTTATTTATCTTTATTTGAACTATGTAAATTTTCAAGCCTAGGGCTTAATTTGTTTTGAGTTAGAACTCATGAATTTGTGTCCAAGTGTTGGCTTGGCAAGATGTAAGCCCATAGGGCATTTATTTGATGTTTCATTCCATATTACTCTGATGATTTAAACAATACACTGTTTTTCTTTTAATAATGCATGCCATGTTTCGGGTTTAAATTTTGAGGGCGTTACATCTATTTTCTTACTTGTTCATCCCGATTTTTAACACACACACACACACACACACACACACATATTTGTATATGTTACCCAAAAGATAACCTAAGAGGGAGGGTGAATTAGGTTTTTACATATAAAAATAATAATACCCTAATAAAAATTATGACTAGCACAATAGATAAATATAGTTAATGAAATAAAAATAATTAAAACAAGTGTTCTAACAACTATGTCAGTTAATGATTTTAACACAGTGAAAATATGAAATATAATTATGGCAATTTAAATAAAATAAAGAGATAAGGGAGAGAGAGGCAAACAAATTTATAATGGTTCGGTTTCAACTTGGCCTACGTTCACTCCTCAAGCTTTACTTGAGATTTTCCACTATATTCTAGCTTCACATGGTGGTAGCAACCTTTTTACAGATGGAGCAATCCTCCACAGATTTTACATAGACTTTCTAAGTCAAGAACACTGAGTGTACTACACTCTTACAAGATTGAAAAGAAGGTGTTTTTGCTTTCACAGAAAGTTACAAGAATTATCTCTCAAATATAAATATAAAAATGAAACTCTGGTTTTCCTATAAACCTCACACAGGAAAGATGTGCTTAAAACTATATGTCTCAGTGTATAATTTTTGAAAGAATATGTAAACAAAAATTGAAGAACACTTCTCAAATTTTTTTTCAGAGAATAGATGTGAGTGATTATAGATCAAAGAATATTTTTTGGTTTTTTTTGTAACTTGTTTACATTAGAAGCTTTGGTATATATAATGAAACTTATAACCGTTTATAGCCATTGTATTCATTTGAATATCTTTCACTCCATCATTACTAATTTGAATATCTTCCACTCCATCATTACTAAATTGAATATTTTCTACTTAAACATTTTGGCTTGCTGCTGTACTGGGCTGTTTGAACCTTTGTTTTGGACTGTTTGAACCTCTAGTTTTGACATTATTTTGGGTTGAAATGAACTCCTGATTTAAGTAAATATTAAATACATTCAAACAATATTTAGAATAAAAGTTTAAGTGAGAAATAATGGGATAAAATAAATTTTGATTCTATTTTTCTCTTTCAAATAAATTAAAACATAATTAAATAAATCATCAGAATAAATTTTGGATTCTATTAAAACATGATTAAATAAATCATCAAAATAAATTTTGGATTCTATTTTTCTTTTTTAAATAAATTAAAATATAATTAAATAAATCATCAAAATAAATTTGGGATTCTATTTTTTTTTTCAAATAAATTAAAACATAATTAAATAAATCATCAAAATAAATAAGTCTAACAGTATATATTGTATTACTAATAATATGACCCTCACATACTTAGCACATAGGACAAAGTATGTATTGGTGAAAAATAGGAATAATTTTTCTCTTTTACCCTTATTTCGTAGTTGCATTCTTGTCACATGATTAAATTTTGCTAATGATTTAGGGGGTAAATTATAGGTCTCTACACTTTTAATTAGTTCAAATTTTTTTTTTTTTAATGAAAAATTATCATTGACTTGGTTGAGGTTAAGTCATTGAATTGATTAAGTTTATAATTTTGTCATTAAAAGCATGGTATATGTTTTTTATGTGCATATTTGTCATAAAAAATATTAACAATTGAAATTAATTGTACTAATTTGAGATAAAGTAAAAAAATTAGGATCAAAATCAAGCAAATTGAAATAATAGTGACCAAAATGACGAAAGGGTTAAAGTATAAGGATTAGAGGTGTAATTTTTCCAATATTTAAACAATGGAATAATAGAAGGGAATATTGACACTTCTGTAGGGATCAAAGTGGGATTTGGTCAAGAGTATAGGGGGTTGGCTGTCACGATTTTATCTGTAGGGATCAAAATGAGATTTGGCTAAAAACGTAAGGAGTTGATTGTCATAATTTTATATAGAAGGAGCAAAATAAAATTTGATGCAAATTACAACATTGCAAAGTTGAAAAATTATAAGCACCTTTGAAAACTATAACAAACTAGTGTTCCACCCTGTGCTATGTACATGTTGTCTTTACAATTATTTGTATATATATGAATTGCGATTTTTAAATGTTTTTTTTTTTTTTACACATGGAAAAAAGAATATAACAAATGCAGCATATCTTCAATCAATTATTTTATGTTTGCTTTTATTCAAAATTTAAAAATAATGCACGGGAAAAATTTATAACTAAATAAAGGAAAAATGTATTCCTATTGACATTTTTTTACCTCTATATAAATACTTAAAAAAATAAACTTGAAAAAGATAGTCAATATAAATATTATACATTAAGTAAAAAAAATGTGGTTAGCAATTATACTTACATCAATTTACTGTAGTTTTAATTTCAAATTCAAAAAAAAAAAAAAAAAAAACACTATTTTAAAAACATTTTATTTAGCTAGTACCAAATAGAATTTTCTTACCAAAAAGGAAAGTTATAAATTTTTATTCCAAATTTTCAAATGTCTAGTGTTAAACATTCTATTCTACTTGTTTGTTTGTTTACTTGCTTATTTTGGGAGTTTTGATTTTTGATCTTTGCTCCATATTCATCGTATTGTTTTATTTATTTTTTTTCTTACTTGATTTTTGTATGATACTTTTTTCACAGTGCATTTCTAAGTGTATTAGTGAAAACATTATACACTTAAAATACACAACATTACAATAAATAGAAAAAAAAGTAAGTAATTGCCTAAAATTAAAACTACTTTAAGAAAAAACAAAAAATAAAAATAAAAATGAAATTGTTTGAAATTGAAAATGATTAATTTATTTATTAATTAATTTTTAAAAATAAACTTTTAAAGAAAACAAAGAAAATTATATAAAAAAAGTACAGAAACCAAACATAAAATATAATACAAAAAATAAATGAATTATAAGATTTTCAAGAAGTGAGATTCACAAACAAATTTTCAAAAGTCTTGTCCATTCATATACTTTTTGTGTATATTGTTTATACTTCTAATTCCGAGAATGACATTGAAATAGTTTGCACTTTTTGCATTAGATCCATCTAATAGTTTTACCAAACACAGATGTAATAAATTTCATAACACAAAACACAAACAATTGTGAGACAAAGTATCTAAAAAAAATGAAAGCACCATCCAATGATGATGTAGAAGCACACCTGACGTTTTAATTAAAGGTATAACTATTAGAAATGGTTTTGGAAAAACAGATTTTTCCTAAACTTTGGTCTAATTTTTAGGTGGGACCCATACGTCAAAATTGGCGGGTCTAAGTGGTAACGCGTTCTATGCTGCGTTGTGATTCATATAGTATATTTGGTTGCTCAAAACCATTATCGAGTGAATGAAAAATTGAAGCCAAAGTGAGCTCCATGAAAATGATGTTTTGGTGGAATTTCTATAAAGGTTTAAGTTAAAGTTTGTCCCACATTGTTTTGGTGGGCAAACTTTGAGTGGATTTATAAGGCTTGGGTTTGGAACTTGGAGTAAGGCTCAAGGGACACTCAATTTTTGTAGAGAGGGGAGGTTATGGGTAAAGTGGGCTAGACTCATTGCACTCAAAACAAACATGCGCGCGCGTGCCGCCGTCGCCGCTGTCCGGACGAGCTAAGCTTGGGCGCGAATGCGTGGTGTGAGGTTGGGTTGGGTTTGTTCGACTCAATGCTAATTTTTTTTGGGCCAAAAACATTTTAAAATTTATTTTTTCTAAAATTAAAATTCTTACCTTTTTCGAAATTTAAAATTCGAAATTAATTCTGAAATCTGTCTAGTTTTTTCCTTCACTAAACAAGTTTTTTATCTGTTTGAATTTAAACCAAACAGATTCAATATTTGTTCAAAATTCAAACCGAACAGGTTTGTATCTGTTCATTCAAAACCGAACAGGTGTTGTACCTGTTCAAACAAGTCTGCTACCTGTTGGATTCAGATCAAACAGCCACTATTTCATCTATAAATAGGCAGTCTCTCATTTGGTTTTTTCACTTGATTTTCGTCCTTAATTCTGCCATTGCTCTCTCTGCATTTTACTGCATTATTTTCCTGTGAGAAAGAGTGTAAATACAAAGTGTGTTCGTTGTGCGAATAGCTTGTAGTGCTGCTACTATTTGTTGTTGATCATTTTATCCTGCGAGATAAACGTCCACAATCTGAAAGTACCATGGAGAGGACAAATCTGTCTTAAAGACACAGTGTAAACACTGGACTGGACTTGATCAAAAATTTGTTCGACAAATAAATAAGGTAAGAAATTAATTTACTTTCTGTTTTATTTATTTTTATTAGATTTAGATTTTGTTTTTGTAACAAAATAAGAATCTATTGTTTTATTTTATTCTATACACTTTTTTTTTTTTTTTTTGTAATCAAACAGTTTCTCTCATTTCTTTAATTCTTCGAATACAGTGAAAATTGTCAAACAATCTTAAGACAGATTATTTTTTGGTGTCTTTATTGTATTTATTTTCTGTGCTTTTGACAAAGTGATATTCTGGTTAGAAAATACAAATAGTAGTAATATATTGTTTGATAAATAGTAATAATATACTGTTTATTTTCTTTGACAAATAGTAGTAATATACTGTTTGTCATTAATAATTTCAGAATATTAATTTGCGTAGTAGTGTTACAGAAAATTATTGTGTAATATTTTATTTTTCTGGTTTTAATAACTAGAAATGTAGAATTATTTTGTGTTATAATTTCTTTTCTAGTTTTAGTAACTAGAAAATTAATTTGTGTTTTGGTTTTTCTAATTTTTATAATAAGATTTATTGCTACTGCAACTAAAAGTGGTACTTCAATTGTTACAACGACTTTGATCCCTATCCAGAACTATGTTTAAGTTCCAATAAATCATGGAAAAAAACAGAAAAAATTTAATGGCACCGAATTTAAAAGATGACAGCAAAAAATGCTATTCAATCTTATAACTCTGAATCTTTCCCGGTTTCTTTGTGAAGAGGCTCTAATGCTTAAAGAAGATGAAAGTGATCAGCAAGTTGTTGCCGCTGTAGACACTTGAAAACATTCTGATTTTCTGTGCAAAAACTACATCCTCAATGGCCTTGACAACATGCAATATAATGTTTACAATCCTCGAAAACAGCAAAAGAATTATGGGATTCTTTGGAGAAAAAATATAGGATAGAGGATGCCAGTATAAATAAATTTTTTGTTGGTAAATTTCTGGATTTTATTATGGTAGACTCTTAAACGGTAATTTCTCT
Source organism: Camellia lanceoleosa (assembly GCA_025200525.1). Lineage (NCBI taxonomy): Eukaryota > Viridiplantae > Streptophyta > Magnoliopsida > Ericales > Theaceae > Camellia > Camellia lanceoleosa. The sequence goes on from JANUSC010000236.1 coordinate 231,628, forward strand.
AGTTCAAAGTTTTTAATTAATTTTGCATGATATTCATACTGAGGGTATGTCTCTTAGCGAGTCTTTCCAAGTTGCTGCTTTAGTGAAAAAATTACCACCAGCTTAAAAAGATTTCAAAAATTATTTAAAACATAAATGCAAAGAGATGACCATGGATGAACTTATTATAAGACTGAGAATTAAGGAAGATAACCGTAAGGCTGAAAAGAGGAATGGTAAAAATCTCGTTGAGTCCAAGGCTAATGTGGTTGAACATATGTCCAAACCACATAACAAAAAGAGAAATTTGCTGGAGATGGTCCTAAATAAGGCGACAACAATGGCAATAAGAAGTTCGAAGAAAAATACTATAACTGTGGCAAGACCAGACATCGAGCCTCTGATTGCCGTCGCCCTAAAAAGAATTGCGGAAGTACAAGCAAGAAGACTATCAATCAAGCCAATGTGATAGAATTAGTCTACATCTCTAACGGGATAAATGACATCAATTTCTTTGCTGTAGTATCTGAAGCTAATTTGGTTGGAAATCCCAAGGAATGGTGGGTTGATACAAGAGCAACTCATTACATTTGCATGGACAAGAAGATGTTCACTACATATAATGAGACTGCAAATGATGAACAACTATTCATGGGAAATTCATCTACTTCTACTGTAGTTGGACAAGGGAAAGTAATCTTGAAGATGACATCGGGGAAGGAACTGACCCTCAATAACGTGCTACATGTACCAGATATCCGAAAGAATTTAGTTTCTGGTTCTTTGTTAAGTAAAAATAGTTTTAGGCTTGTATTTGAGTTTGATAAATTTGTATTAATAAAGAGTGGTATGTATGTTGGTAAGGGATACATGAGTGATGGTCTCTTCAAGTTGAATGTAAAGACTGTTGTACCAAAACTTTCTATTAATAAGAATAGCACATCTTTTGCTTATATTCTTGAGTCAAATTTATGGCATGGTAGATTAGAATATGTAAATTTTGATACTTTGCGTAGATTAATTAGTTTGGATTATATATCGAAGTTTGAAATTGATCCTAATCACAAATGTGAGATTTGTGTAGAAGAGAAACTAACTAAGGCTTTATTTAAATCGGTTGAAAGAAAAACCGAATCTCTAGAATTAATTCATACTGATGTATATGATCTTAAATTTGTTCAAACTAGAGGAGGCAAAAAGTATTTCATAACATTTATCTATGATTACACAAGATATTGTTATGTATATTTACTTAGTAGTGAAGATGAAGCCTTGGTAAAATGGTTAAAAGTGATAAGGGTGGTGAATATGATGCACCTTTAAATGAATTTTGTGCACAACATGACATTATTCACCAAACTACAACACCTTATTCTCCACAGCAAAATGGAATTGCTGAAATGAAGAATAGAATCCTTAATAAAATGATGAATGTCATGTTACTAAAGGCTTACCACAGAACTTATGAGGGGAAACAATATTATCTGCTAATTATGTTCTTAACAGAATACCTCACAAGATAACTAACAGCACTCCTTATGAATTGTGGAAAGGTCGACCACCTTTCTACAAATACTTAAAAGCGTGGGGGTGTTTGGAAAATGTAGAAGTTCCTGTTCTGGAAAAAAACTAAGATGGGACCAAAAACAGTGAATTGTGTGTTTATTGGTTATACTCAAAAGAGTAGTGCATATCGGTTTCTGACTTATAAATCAAAAATACTTGATATACATGTGAACACTATTATAGAGTCAAGGAATGCTGTGTTTTTTTAACATGTTTTTCCTTACAAAAAAGGATAGAAATTAAGTTCACAAAAAGGAACTTATGATTGTATACAAAGTAAAGAGACTAATGACAATCAAACACAAGAGACTAGTAATGGTCTCGACCAATAGGATTTAATTGATGATGAGCCAAGATGAAGTAAAAGAGCGAGAATATCAAAATCCTTTAGTCCAGATTTTCTGACATACTTGTTAGAAAATGAGTCTCAAAACTTTAAGGAGGCAATGACAGGTCCTGAAGCACCTTTGTGGAAAGAAACTGTTAATAATGAAATTAAATCCATTATGTGAAATCATACTTGAGAATTGGTGGATCTTCCACCTGGTTCTAACCTCTTGGATATAAATGGATATTCAACAGAAAAATGAAAGCAGATTGTTCAATAGACAAGTATAAAGCAAGACTTGTAGTAAAAGGTTACAGACAAAAGGAAAGTCTGGACTATTTTGACACATATTCTCCTATGACAAGAATAACATCCATCTGAATGTTTATTGCTATAACAGCGTTGTATAATTTAGAAATACATCAAATGGATGTTAAGACAGCTTTCTTAAACGGTGATCTAAATGAAGAGATCTATATGAAGCAACTCGAAGGGGTTGTAGTGCCAGGACAAGAAAAGAAAGTTTGTCGGCTTGTAAAATCTCTTTATGGATTAAAACAAGCTCGTAAGCAATGGTATGAAAAATTTGATCATGCTATGTTTACTAATGGGTTTAAGATAAACGAATGTGACAAGTGCGTCTATGTTAAAAACACTGACAAATGTTATGTCATCGTTTGTCTTTACGTGGATGACATGCTTATCATTAGAAGCAGTTAAAACATAATCAAATCAACCAAGCAAATACTGAATAAAAGATTTGATATGAAAGATATGGGAGTCACAGATGTGATATTAGGAATGAAAATTACTAAAATATCTAATGGATATGAATTATCTCAATCTCATTATATTGAGAAAATTCTTGGTAAATATATCAAGGATGATATGAATGTAGTAAGAACACCTGTAAACATCAGTTTTTATTTATCGAAAAAAAGGTGATGCGGTGTCGCAGCTAAAATACTCCTAAATCATTGGAAGCCTAATGTACCTAATGAATTGCATTCATCCCAATATAGCTTATGCTGTCAGTAAATTAAATAGATACACTAGTAACCCCGGAGAAGACTATTGGAAAGCGATTATTCGGGTTCTTAGATATCTAAGGTTTACCCGTGATTATGGTTTGAACTTTACTCGATGTCCTGCAGCACTGGAAGGTTATTGTGATGCCAATTGGATATCTGATACTAAAGATTCAAAATCCACCAGTGGATATATCTTTACTTTGAAAGGCGATGCTGTTTCTTGGAAATCTACAAAACAAACACGCATCGCATGATCCACAATAGAATCTGAGTTCATTGCTTTAGACAAAGTAGGAGAAAAAGCATAATGGCTTCGCCACTTCTTAGAAGACATTCCAATGTGGCCAAAACCTATGCCAGCTATTTGCGTTCATTGTGATAGTTAATCTGCAATAGGCAGGGCATAAAGTCATATGTATAATGGGAAGTCGCGACACATTTGTCGTCGACATAATACCGCAATGCAATTGCTCTCAAATGGAATAATCTCAATAGATTATATAAAATCTAAAAAGAATATTGCGAATCCGTTAACAAAAGGTTTGACAAAAGAGTGAGTGTATAGTTCATTGAAGGGGGATAGGATTAAAGCCTATTATATAAGAGTCATCATAACGGTAACTCTACTTAAATGACTGGAGATCCCAAGAAATAAGTTCAAAGGGACAACTAAGTTATGTGTGGCTCGCCAGAAATTGCCAAGGGATTAAAATTCCCTACCTATTCCTATGGTAAGAGTGATATCTGCGACATGTGTTGTATGCAGGGGTTTAAGGGTAAGCTTTACTTTTAATGATTACTTATATCTTGATTTAGGCATAAAAATGAAGACGAGTATAAGACAAACTCACAATAAGAATCACTTATATGAGTGTTGAACTGGGGCCGGTTCTATGAGAATAAAGAGGCTAAATTCTCTAGAAGTACTCATGAACAACCAAAAGCATTCAAGGCCAAAATGAATACAATCGTAATGAAAATCCTAAGTGATTCGTGATTAGATCAGGATTTTAAAATATTCCAATTCCCAAATATTTAAAACATTCAATCTAAATCATCAAGCACTTATGAAAGTGATTTAGATTGTTGTTTTATGAATAAACAATAAATCAACACGAACGATTTTTACATGGAAAAACCACAATTGAAGAACCTTCAATTGTAATAAAAAACCACTAATCAATCCACTACTGAAGAAAGAAAGATTACAAAGATAATACACAAATTACCCGACTCAGTCAATTTGCCTTCAAATCTTCTGTAACTCTTTCACCAAGCCTTCGTCTCAGAACTGATCCACCTGAAGTTGAATCCATAACTTCACTTGTCGAATTAACGACTACGTACAGAATCAAACGCCTTTGAAACTCTACATTTGAATCTTTGGAATCCACCGAAGAATAACACTCTTGTATGTGTATTCGATCCACCTCCTTGATGTATGCTTCTCAATTCATGAGTTTAATACTTATTCAATTTTATCAAGGAAAAACTCACAAAAACTCTCCAAAAGAAAACCTTAGAAAACCTCAAAGTAGATCTAGAAAAGTAATCCTAGTTTTTAGAGAAAACCAACTACTTATAGAAATCTGGATTTTGAAGCTCGCTCGAGCGAAGCTTCTCTCGCTCGAGCGAGAACCTTAACTCGCGTGATTTCCATAAGTGCCTTCGCTCAAGCCATGAAACCTTCGCTCGAGCAAGAAATAAACTCTTTCAGGTTTTATACAAACGCAGTTCTTCGCTCGATCCACCTAGTCTTCGCTCGAGCACACATTCATCTCTTTCAGGTTTTTGCCAGACGCAGTCCTTCGCTCGAGCAAGGACTTCTTCGCTCAAGCGAGGAAGACAAAATAGTAAGGAAATTACAAATCAAATGACTTAAATTTTGTTCGTGGATTTGACAAGACTAAGGGACCTAACAATCTCCCCCTTTGTCAATTCCCGGACAAAACTTTGTAATACAATTTCCTAAACAAACGGACTAGCTAAAACAATTACAGAAAAACAACTATGAAACCAATCTTGATGGACAAACAATCTGCACAAAATGAACCAATCTGCACAACATAAACTAAAGAGAATTTGTTATGCAACATAAAAAAACATCAAGACATCATCATATAGTCATAAACAAAAACTAATCCATTAATCTGTAAAAAAAAACATCATGAGTATGCAAAAACATATATCCAAAAAAAACATACACAATCCTGCCTGCAAATATAAGTATCCCAAATAAACAAATATACCATGAGTAAGTACAAATATACCATGAGTAAGTATCCCAACCCAAAATCATACTCCCCTTTTTTGGCCGGGAGTGACAAAAAAAAAAAAAACAGCCAGAGACACCTGCAAATAAAACTGTCCAAGAGAATAAACCAAAACTGTATGAGAAAATACAATGGTCCAACAGAAGGACAACACAAAACTGTCCAAAAAGCAGTCAAGAACTAAGACTCGGGAGGAGGTGGCTGCTACATCTAGAGAAGGGAAAGAATCTGCGCAAGCATAGAACTCTGCTCCTCAAGGCGGTTGTCAAGAGAATCTATCTTGGAATCCAATTGATCTAGGCGTCGCGTGACAGACTGCTCAAACATCTGTAGCTGGCCACGAAAAGAGCGAGGACGGATCTCAAGTAAATCAAGGGCATCGACAGTGGCTGCCTCAAACTCTTCCTCCTCTCCAAGGGGATTAGCATCACCTGCACTAGAACTCCCAACCCCGGACACACTCCCCCTCACATGGGCCCGACTCTGGGAAACTGTGAGCTTTGTAATAGGTTTTATAGGATGTGCAAACTCATCGTCATCAGAGACAGGAATATCAAGAGAAATGAGAAACCGAGGAAGCAAACATCCATAAGGAAGCCCCAAAGACTTTCTACCCTCAAAGACCTCAATCATTTTAGAAACAATCATCTCTAGAAGATTAATGGGAAGTCTATGATGAATACAATACAACACATATCCCTGGTCCTGGGTAATGTGCGAGGAATGGGTGGTGACATACAGATTCACACACACAATGATATTCATAAAACGGAACCGATGAAGCAACTCATTCTGCTGAATGAGTGCCCTGGCAATCCAAGTTTGGTTAAGACCACATAACTCAGAAGCAACACGATCAAAATCAATCCCGGTACGAGTAAGAAGTGGAAACCTAAAATCCGGGACTTTGGGAAGACCAAGAAAAACCCTAAAAACCTCCCCAGTCATGACAAGAGACTTGTGCCTAACCCAAGTAGTAAAAGTGGCGGAATTTTCCTTGCGAAAAGAATGCATATTGCAATAAAATTCCTGGATAAGACTAAGATTTTGTGGACCCGAAAACTGCAACACGTGATCACCGCCCAAAGAATCAAATAAAGACCGAATGGTGAGAACCTCAAAGGCACTAGGGAGGACATTTCGCTCTAAATGGACTTTACGAGATGCAAATGACTCCCTAAACAACTTGGCCTTTTCTTTTGACTCGAACTTTTCAATGTTGAAAGGGGGACGGGAAACAGTGGTTTTACGATGCTTGGATGACTCCGCCATGACTAAAACCACCCATAACATAAGAAGCCAACAACCCAAAATAACGAAAGCATGAGAACAACATTAGTCAAACATAAGTCCAAAACAAAAAAAGCATGAGAATCCCAATACTCAGACCACAGTTTAAACACTAAAATGTCAAAACATGAATTAAACAAGAAAAACAAACAGGATACCTGAAAAACACTAAAATGTTTAAGTGAAACACAGTAAAACCCCCCACCAAGAGTAGAATAATAGAACCCTCAAATCCAAACAACAGATCACATTCTCACAAGATAATATATGAAGACAAAAACAATCCCCAATGTGAAATCCTAAATCAAAATCCTGAAAGTGAAACCCTAGCAAAGAACAAAGTACAATGCTCTAACTTACTAACACTAGAGACAAATGAGAGACACAAAAATAGTATGAAATAATCAAAAGCAACAAGAATAAAACCCAGATTAAAACATAGCATGTACACATTCACAGGACAAACGAAGAAGGAAAAAAAATAAAAGAAAAAAACTTACCAACTGGAGAATGCACAAGAATGAACAGAAAAGCCCCAAAACCAAGAGAGAAATCATAGACGAGGCCAGCAATGGACAACTCAGAAACCCTAGGGGAGAGAGAGAGAGAGAGAGAGAGAGAGAGAGAGAGAGAAACACGAAGAGGTGGGAAAAAATGAACTGAAGAGACACAGTTTTAGAATTTGAACCGCGACAGGTCGCTCGAGCGAAGACTTTTTCACTCGAGCGAGGTCAATAATGCGCAAGGGTTCACTTGAGCCAAGTACTTGTTGCTCGAGCCAAAAACACACACTCTCAGGTCTAATGCAAAAGCAGAAGCACGCTCGAGTGAGGAACCCGTCGCTTAAGCCAGGAAGAAAAAACAACAATACCCCAAAAAAAATAAACTCCATTTTTTTTTCTTTTTTTTTTTATAAAAAAAAAAAACAAAACAAAAAAAAACATGAGACTCAATATCAAGAAGTGAGACCTGGAACACAAGTAGATGATCACATTTGGCCAAAATTGACACTAAGATGAAATAATTCGCACATCATGAATCCTGTAAACTTGTAATTTTTTTAAAAAATGACATTGGAAATCATGAGCAAGGCAGATAAAATATAATCAGTGATCATAAGCTACATGAGAATGTATAACTCAAAATCCAACATGAGATCTCACAAAATAAAGTGTGTGTGTGCAATCCATGAGAGTCCACTGAGCTAGAGTTAATCCTCGTAATGATCGGATGGTTGGACCTCCGGCAAGAGTAACTGAACATCACAGAGGAAAGTCAAACCACTAGAAATCACAGGGTATTTGTTGAGTAAAAGCGGAGGCTCCCCCTCAATTAATTAGTCCTTTTTTTTTTTTAGACTTTTTTTTTCTTGTAGGCACTCATTGGTGGCATTCACGCTCAAGAGTATGGAAATCAATAATGATGGCTTGGTTGGTGCCTCTAAGGTAGCCTTTTCTTAATGCTCGGACTTCAAGGAATTGAGGAAGAAACCGTGGAAGTGAAAACAGATAGTAGATGGTTAAAAGACTCAACATCACCCATGATATACTAGTATTGGTCAATTCCACTGTAAAAGTACAAGAAACACTGTTAGTGGTCCATAGAGAACTTTGATCACTTGTGCGAAAATCCCTGCAACAATTTATCTCAAGGATGTGTACATAATGAGATCATGAGGTTAATGAGCATGGGCATTCAAAATGAGCTATAAACAAAGAACAATGAAATCTTGTAAGCAACATGAGTAGTGTACATAAAAAAGTGGATGCAAGAAAAACATATATCAATGACAAAGAGATTATAGTATCCAAGCACACATACAGCCACACACTCACACCTACTCAAGGAACAAGTAACACTTAGTGATCGAGCATGACATCCAAGGTCTTTCTAAGGAATTCAAACCGAAGAAAATCAAGGGATTTTGTAAAAATATCAGCTTTTTGATGCTCAGTGGGAACATGTTCAAGAACAACAAGGCTTTCTTCCACTAACTCTCGAATAAAATGATGATGAATGTCAATGTGTTTGGTGCAAGAGTGTTGGATAAGATTTTTTAAAATGTTTATGGCACTTGTGTTATCACAAAAAAGTGTGAGAGTGTTCTGTTCTATCCCATAATCATGAAGCATTTGCTTCATCCACAACATTTGTGTACAACAACTTCCTGCAGCAATGTACTCAGCCTCAACAATCGAAAGAGAGATGGCATTTTACTTTTTACTATGCCAAGAAACCAAATTGTTCCCAAGGTAAAAATAATCCCCGTATGTACTCTTTCTATCATCCGCACACCCTGCCCAGTCAGCATCAGAAGAACCAGTAATTTCAGCTGTAGTATCAGTAGAAAACCAAACCCCATACCCCAATGTCCCATTCACATATTTGATGATGCGTTTGACCGCTAGAAGATGAGACTCTTTAGGGCTGGCTTGGTAACGGGCACAAACACCTATACTAAAGGCAATATCAAGACGACTGGCTGTGAGGTAAAGAAGACTCCCTATCATACTCCTATAAAGGGTAGGATCAACATCAATACCAGAGGAATCTTTGAAAAGGTGAAGACTGGTGCTCATGGGAGTACGAACATGTTTGGCAGACTCAAGACCAAACTTAGACACAAGACTTTTTGCATACTTAGTTTGAGAAACAAACATTCCAGAAGAAGACTGTTTAATTTGAAGACCCAAGAAATAGGACAACTCTCCCATCATGCTCATCTTAAACTTATGTGTCATGCAATCCGAAAAATATTTCACAAGATGATCAACAGTGGATCCAAACACAATATCATCAACATAAATCTGAGCAACAAGTATATGAGACTTAGTATGTTTCATAAATAGAATCTTATCAACACTACCCCTTTGAAAGTCATTATCAAGAAAAAAAGTAGTAAGTCTATCATACCAAGCCAGAGGAGCTTATTTCAACCCATACAAAGCCTTGTCCAACTTGTAGACATGGTTTGGACATTTAGGGTCCTCAAACCCTTTTGGTTGCTCAACATATACCTCTTCTTTCAAGTACCCATTCAGAAAAGCACTTTTCATATCCATTTGAAACAATTTAAAACTAAGATAACAAGCAACACCAAGTAAAATACGAATATATTCGAGACGTGCAACTGGGGCAAACGTCTCATCATAGTCAACACCTTCTACTTGAGTGTAACCTTGAGCAACCAACCTAGCTTTATTCCTAACCACAGTACCATTCTCATCAAATTTATTTTTAAAGATTCACTTGGTACCTATCACATTCATGTCTCTAGGTCTGGGAACTAGAGTCCAAACATTGTTACGTTCAAATTGACCTAATTCTTCATGCATAGCATTGACCCAACTATCATCTAGCAAGGCCTCTTTGAAATTCTTAGGTTCACTTAATGAAACATAACACATATGTGATACCTCATCCTGAATCTGTCTTCGGGTTTTCATTCGATTCGATACACTTTCAATCACCTGTTGAGCTAGATGATTCAGTTTCACCCTTGCTGATGGTTTGTACTCAGGACTTGCGGTGACAGAAGCATCAGGAGTGATGTTTCTTTGTGCACTCTTTGGACTTTGACTTACCTGTGAGGATGGTGCCGTCTCAACTTCTTGTGCTTGGACCTCAGCTTCTCTTTGACTTTGTGGTTCAGTATCCAAGATTGGAGACTCACCATTGTCATCCTCATTTGTTCCTGGAGTAGGGGAACCTGTATCATCTATAACCACATTGATAGATTCCATTAAAGAAGAAGTTCGCAAGTTATAGACTCGAAAAGCCCTACTAGTGGTTGAATACCCTAGAAAAATACCTTCATCACTTCGGGAGTCAAATTTGCCCAAAGGTTCTCTATCTTTGAAAATGTAACACTTACTCCCAAAACTTTTGAAGTATTTTACATTAGGTTTCAATCCCTTCCACAATTCATATGGAGTTTGTAAAGTGTCGGGCCTTAAATACACGCGATTTATGACATAAACAGCAGTATTTAGGGCTTCAGCCCAAAACTTTGGAGGAAGTTTCTTACTAAGGAGCATGACCCTAGCCATTTCTTGAACAACCCTGTTCTTCCTCTTAACAACTCTATTTTGTTGTGGAGTAATAGGTGCAGAAAATTCATGCTGAATTCCATGCATATCACAAAAATTCGAAAACGAACTATTTTCAAACTCACGACCATGATCAGTTCGGATTCTTATAATGCGCCCAATGGAAACACCTTGTTCATTTTGGATTTTAAGGACTAAGGCCTGGAAAGCATCAAACGTATCAGATTTTTCCCTTAAAAAATTTACCCACGAAAATCTAGTAAAATCATCAATAGTTAAAAAAATGTATCTTTTACCTCTGATGCTTTCAGTGCGAGTAGGTCTCATTAAGTCCATGTGAACCAATTCAAAAGGACGCTTGGTTATAAAGCTGTTCACCTTTTTATGAGGGGCACGGGTCTGCTTTCCAAGTTGACATGGTCCACACACATGGTTCAGATTCTTACCCAGTTTAGGTACTCCTCTCACAAGCACTTTGTTGACTATCTTAGTGAGGTCTTTGAAATTCATATGACCTAATCTTTGATGCCACAAGTCAATGTTACTTATGGTGGCAGAGTGACAAGTGAGATCATTAGTAGGAACAATCCCATAGTAGTTATCAGATGTGCAAATCCCATGCAAGACAATATTTCCCTTTTTATCCAAAATTTCACATTTATTTTTTGAAAACAATACTTCATGGTGGGAATCACACATTTGACTAATGCTCAAAAGATTTTCTTTAAGACCATCAACAAGAAGAACATTTTCGAGCTTGGGAAGACCAGCAACACTTATAAAGCCCTTACCAATGACTCTAGAAGTGCCGGCATCTCCAAAGGTAACAATTTCTCCTTCATATTTTTCAAGGGAGGTGAAGTAGGATTTGTTACCGGACATGTGACGAGAGCACCCACTATCAAGATACCACATGTGTGAGTCATGTGCTTTTAGGGCAGTGTGAACAACTAAACAAGTCAAATCATCTTTTTTTACCTAAATCTTTTTGGTCTTGGTAAATGTCTTGGCGTTTTGAACACCCTCATGAATCTTGGTATTCCGCCTAGACATGTAAGGTTGTCTCCTAACCCAAAAAGTATTCGAATTTCTACCCTTTTGAGACATCTTACTAAACAATTCATAGCAATAAGGACGAATGTGGCTATACCTACCACAGTGATGACAAATAAAAACAGGTTTTACCTCCCTTTTGTTGATCTTATCCCTTTTAGGTAGATGAAGAGAGGGATCACCCCGGTCTAACTTCAACTTTCCCTTTGCTTGAGTCTTCAGGTCATGGGAAGTAGAGGCCTGTCCCTTGTGAGCTGTCGCACCATAGCCTAGCCCACTTTTGTCACAACCCATTTGTTGAGACCCGAGGATGTCTTCTAAAGATTTGGAACCTTTGTTCCACATGGCAATAGTGGCTCTAGCAATACGGAGTTCTTCATCTTTCTGACAGACTATCTCTTCCAGTGTAGCTTGTGACATCTCAAGGCTTTCAAGCTTTTTTTCATATGTGGAATACACCTTCAGAAGTTCATTCCTTTCAGTTTCACAGGATAGAAGTTTTTCACATAAGTCTTGCCTGTCAGTTGAGATCTTGATGATATTTTGCTTTGCTGCTACAAGTTCTCCTTTCAGCTTGACATTCTCACTTTCACATGCTTTAAGTTTGAGAGAGAGTTTGTCATTGATTTTGGACAAATTCAGAGATTCCTCGTAAAGCTTTTCATAAGCTTGTTGCAGTTCATCACCATTAATTTCATCATTATCTTCTGATGTTTCATCATCCTCTTTTTTCTCTTCATTCTTCTTGACCTCATCCAATCTAACAACTAAGGCTGGAAAGTTGTTGGATGGTGGTGAAGGTGAATCTCCTCTTTCATGAAATTGGCTCAAAATTTCCTATGCATCTTTAGCCTTTGTGTAGTGAGCAACCCATTATTGTTTTTCATCAGAAATTGCTCCACGAATAGTTATCAGGCTCTTTGATTGCTCGGATTGTCAGCACTGTCTGTATCTTCTTCAATGGCCTACCAGCCTTCTGGATCAAAAGCTCTCAGAAAAGCCCTCATTCTGATCTTCCAATATAGGTAGTTACTCCTATCAAAGGTGGAAGCATGATGCAGGTTCTGACCATGAGCTAATTCCACTGGCTTTGGAAGAGGTTGAGTGAAAATGAACCAAAATGCCATGAAAGCACTATCCCCGTCTTCTCCGGATTCAGGTTCTTCGGGTTCTTGCTCCGACCTGCTTTCATCATCCCAAGTCACAGTGTAGACTTTCTTTTGATTCTTTTTTGAAGGGCATTCAAGGGCAATATGACCAAACCCTTGACATTCATAGCACTTGACCCCTTGCCCCCTTACAATATTCTTTTCAGTTTTTAGAGCAAGTTTTGGTGGAAAAGTTTTGGATTTTTCATTACTCTTGTCTTTTGAAATAGGGTTTCTGAAATTAGGCTTCTTTTTCTTCAAATTTTTTTTAAATTGTTTAGTAAACATAGCCGTCATCTCAGACTCTAAATCAAATTCAGTCTCCGGAGTTTTTGCAGTCTCATGAGTACTAGTGAAAGCCACACTATCTTTTTGTTTTTTCTTTGAAATCTGGTGGGCTTCATAAGTCTGCAAGTTTCCAACCAATTGATCAAGCTTGAGGGTATCAACATTCTGAGCCTCCTCAATGGCTGTCACTTTTGATTGGAACCTCTCAGGTAAAGACCTCAAAATTTTTCCAACAACTTTAGCTTCTGGGATTTTTTCACCGAGTGTGAAACAGGAATTCACGATATCACTAAGTTTTGCATAGAAATCATCAAACGTCTCATCATCGCGCATAAAAAGGGTTTCAAAGACGGAGGTGAGCCGTTGAAGTTTTGACCTTTTGACAGAAGTAGTACCTTCGTGAATCGTTTCAAGAATGTCCCAAGCCTCTTTTACTACCTCACACGTGCAGATACCACGAAACTCTTCAGGTGTGACAGAGCAAAACAGGGAATTGAGAGCCTTACTGTTCAAACTCAAGTTTTGGTAATCAGTTGTGTCCCATTTATCATGGGGTTTAGGAATATCAACACCATCAATGGTGACAATAGGTTCACTCTACCCATAGATCACGCAGTGCCACACTTTCTCATCGATGGATTTTAAAAACGCTCTCATACGAGCTTTCCAATAAGATAGTTTGTACTATCGAGTAAAGGAGCTCTATGGGTCGGGTTACTTTCACAAAACAAAGAGTGACTCGCTCTGATACCAATTGAAAATCCTAAGTGATTCGTGATTAGATCAGAATTTTAAAATATTCTAATTCCCAAATATTTAAAACACTCAATCTAAATCATCAAGCACTTACGAAAATGATTTAGATTGTTGTTTTATGAATAAACAATAAATCAATACAAACGATTTTTATGTGGAAAAATCACAATTGAAAAACTTTCAATTGTAATCAAAAACCACGGGCGAAACACCACTAATCAATCCACTACTGAAGAAAGAAAGATTACAAAGATAATACACAAATTATCCAACTCAGTCAATTTGCCTTCAAATCTTCTGTAACTCTTTTACCAAGCCTTCGTCTCGGAATTGATCCACCTGAAGTTGAATCCACAACTTCACTTGTCGAATTAACGACTACGTACAAAATCAAATGCCTTTGAAACTCTACGTTTGAATCTTCGGAATCCACCAAAGAATAACACTCTTGTATGTGTATTCGATCAACCTCCTTGATGTATGCTTCTCAATTCATGAGTTTAATACTCATTCAATTTTATCAAGGAAAAACTCATAAAAACTCTCCAGAAGAAAACCTTAGAAAACCTCAAAGTAGATCTGGAAAAGTAATCCTAGTTTTTAGAGAAAACCAACTATGTATAGAAATCTAGATTTTGAAGCTCACTCGAGCGAAGCTTCTCTTGCTCGAGCGAGAACCTTAACTCGCGTGATTTCCATAAGTGCCTTCACTCGAGCCACGAAACCTTCGCTCGAGCGAGAAATGAACTCTTTCAGGTTTTATGCAGATGGAGTTCTTCGCTCAATCCACCTAGTCTTCACTCGAGCACATATTCATCTCTTTCAGGTTTTTTCCAGACGCAATCCTTCACTCGAGCGAGGACTTCTTCGCTCGAGCGAGGAAGACAAAACAGTAAGGAAATTACAACTCAAATGACTTAAATTTTGTTCGTGGATTTGACAAGACTAAGGGACCTAACACGTAAGAACCACGATGTGTCAGAAAATATTTTGTGTGAAATCTATTGTCTTGGTTTACATAAACGGCTGAACAATTCAAGACATCATGTCCATTGGTTAGCTAGTAAGTCCAAGTCCGATACGTTATCACTAGGGAAGGTTCAAGGTCGAAAGCTACTTATCTTGATGCAAGATATTTTCGATTTATACTCTTTTGACAAATTCTACATATTGTTGTGTTTCCATTGTCATCAAATTTTATTCATGTGGGGGATTGTTAGAAATGGTTTTGGAAAAACAGATTTTTCCTAAAATTCAGTCTAATTTTTAGGAGAGACCCATGCGTCAAAGTTGGCGGGTGTAAGTGGTAACGCATTCTATGTCGCATTGTGATTCATGTAATATATTTGGTTACTCAAAACCATTATCGAATGAATGGGAAATTGAAACCAAAGTAAGCTCCATGAAAATGGTGTTTTGGTGGAATTTCCATAAATGTTTGAGTTAAAGCTTATCCCACATTGATTTGGTGGACAAACTTTGAATGGGTTTATAAGGCTTGGGTTTGAAACTTGGGGAAGGCCCCAAAGGACACTCAAGTTTTGTAGAGGGGGAGATTATGGGCAAAGTGGGTTATACCCATTGGACCCAAAACAAACACACACGTGTCTTGTACTTATTACGCCACCGCCCGATCGGTCAGGCGACGGGCATTAAATGTGGGCTTGGGTGCGGATGCGTGGTGCGAGGTTGAGTTGGGCTATTCCGGCCCAGTACTTATCTTTTTTGGGCCAAAAACTTTTTGAATTTTATTTTTTCTAAAATTAAAATTCTTATCTTTTTCAGAATTTAAAATTCGAAAATTAATTCTGAAATCTGTCCAATTTTTTCCTCCACCGAACATGTTTTTTATTTGTTTGAATTTAAACCAAATAGATTCAGTAGCTGTTCAAAATTCAAACTGAACAAGTTTGTATCTGTTCATTCAAAACCAAATAGGTCTTGTACCTGTTCAAACAAGTCTGCTACCTGTTGAATTCAAACCGAACAGCCACTATTCCATCTATAAATAGGCAGTCCCTCATTTGGTTTTTTCACTTGATTTTTGTCCTCAATTCTGCCATTGCTCTCTCTGCATTTTGCTATATTATTTTCCTGTGAGAAAGAGTGTAAATACAAAGTGTGTTCAGTGTGCGAATAGTTTGTAGTGCTGCTATTATTCATTGTTGATCATTTGGTCCTAGGCGATAAACGTCCACAGTTTGAAAGCACTGTGGAGAGGATGGATTCATTTTAAGGACATAGTGTTAAATACTGGACTTGATCAAAAATTTGTTCAACAAATAAATAAGGTAAGAAATTAATTTATTTTCTGTTTTATTTATTTTTATCAGATTCTGATTTTGTTTTTGTAACAAAATAAGAATCTTTTGTTTTATTTTATTCTATATACTGTTTTGATTTTTGTAATCAAACAGTTTCTCTCATTTCTTTAATTCTTCGAATGCAGTGAAGATTGTCAAACAATAACCAGATAAATTACCATAGAAGAGGAAGACAATTTTTATTTTTCATCACAACAATTATATAACTCAATATATAATTTTAATGTTTCTCACTCTTTCACACGTCAAATTCTCTACCAATATTAGAATGGAAATATGAACCAAAAAAAAAAAAAAAGAGAACATTTGAGAAGTTAAAAAGATGTGGTTTGAGACATTTCAACTGCTAAATTCTATTAATTAATAGTTAGTAAGTTTCAATGGTCAGGTTTTTAATATTTGTTAACCATTAAAATTGAGTTATTTGGTTTCATCTATATTCACTTGATAAATTGAGAGTGAACACATGTCAAGCTTTTATATAAATACTTGGAACATTTTTTAAGCATTATTAATGAAATGCACAGTGTAATTTTTTTTCTCTTTTTTTTTTTTTCCTCCGCAATTGCAACCTATTATTTTTTGATAAGAATTTAGATATTTTTTTAATATACAAATTATTTTTTATAGTGTAATTTTTTTTTCCACAATTACAACCTATTATTTTTTTAATAAGAATTTATATTTGTTTTAGATTTTTTTTTGAGTTAATTACTTAAAAGTTCTATTTATAAATGTTATGATAACTCAGGTTCTGTTTAAGATTTTTTGAACCAATAAGTCCTATTTAATAAAACTGAGAATATTATTTGTTTTTTTTTTTCAAATTTTAAAACTAAAAACATTTTCAATTTTGCATAGTAATGTTTTAGATAGTTGTTTCCTTAACTGATGAAAAAAGCAAAACATGAGATTAAACATTTTTGTTGTTCTATTTATTGGTTTGATTCAACTATCCAATAAAATCGATAATATTAATAGTTTTTTCTAGTTTTAAAACTGAGAACATTATCAGTTTTTCATTTTTAAAGTTTTTTTTTCCAGTTTTACAAATCAATGTTCCATCATCATGCTCCTTTATTGACACAAAATTTTTAGTTTTACAGAAAAAAATAATTCAGTTTTTCAAATTTTTCAAAAAAAAAAAAAATGTCACATAATTTTTTTTTTGGTTGGTTTTTCAATTTGAATGTTGATATTTTAAAATTTTAAAAATTAAAATAAATGTCAAATCATTATGTTCCTTTATAGATAGTCATAAATTATGAACAATTATTGTTTGAAAAACAATTCGGAATATTAAAAATTTAATAAGACTTGAAGATCTAAAAAATCCTAGTTAGGATTTAATGAAGTATAAGTTCATAAATTACGATTTGTGTATAAATGTCCTTATTTTTTTTAATATAGAAATTATTTTTTTTAGATTTTACTGAAGTGCTTTTTTAATAAGAATTTTATATTTGTTTTAGATATTTTTTTAATATAGAAATTATTTTTTTTTAGATTTTAATGAAATTCATAGTGTAATTTGTTTTTCCTCTTTTTTTGTCGCAATTGCAATATGTTATTTTTTTTAAAATAAGAATTTATATTTGTTTTAAATATTTTTTAATATACAAATTATATTTTAAAGATTTTAATGAAATGCATAGTGTAATTTTTTTTTTCTCTCTCTTTTTTTTTTTTTTGCGCAATTGCAACCTGTTATTTTTTAATACGAATTTATATTTGTTTTAGATATTATTTTAATACACAAATTATTTTCTGTAATTTAATTTTTTTTCTTTTTTTCGCAATTACAACTTGTTATTTTTTAATAAGAATTTATATTTATTTTAGATATTTTTTAACATACAAATTTTTTTTTATAGATTTTTTATAAAAGTAATTTAACAATCTCGTCATTAACCATAATGTATGGGAGAAGTTGAAAATGGTGCGGTAGTAGGTATGGGAGAAGTCAAAAAGGTTTGTGAGTTGAGAGAAACTAATAAATGCTGAGATTTTTTTTTTAAAAATCAAAAAATTAAAAAATTAAAATGATTGGGATATTGAAACTCTCATGAAATTTGTAAGATAGAAACTCATTTTTCCTTATATAATATACTAGCATATCACCCGTGCTATGCATGGATTGTGTTTACAATTATCTATATATGTGAATTGGTATTTTTAAATGTCTTTTTTTTTTTTTTTAAATATCTTCTTTTTTTCCTTTTTTTATATTATATTAAAGTTTAACATTTTGATAATAATCATATGTGTTAGAATTTTCAAGGAATTAAATGTTTTTTTTATTATTATATTATATTAAAATTTAATATTTTGATAATAATCATATGTGTTGGACTTTTCAAGAAATTATTTTTATACTTGTTCTTAATGCATTAAAGTGTTATTATGAGGGATAATAATCATATGTGTTTGAACTTTTCAAGGAATTCATATATGTTGGATTTCAAATAATTTTTTTTATACTTGCTCTTAATGCATTAAAGTGTTATTATGAGGGTAAGACTTGAGGGTTGGGAGAAGTTAATAAATGCTAAGGTTTTTTTTTTTTTTTTTTTTTAAATCAAAAAATCAGAAAATTTAGATTGGAATATTCTTGGTTAATTATGAAACATTAATATTTTATTTTTTAACAAATTACAAATATACCATAAAATTTATTTAAAATATGAATTGGTCATATAATAGTAGAAATTACAACTATCGTTTGTGATAAATTTTAATTTAATACAATACTCAAGGAAAAGAAAGAAAGAAGAAAAAAAAACTATTCTCCTATGCAATAATAAATTATCAGAATTGTTTATTGAAAAATATTTCTCATATCATTAAAAAATTATTAATTGACTTAATAATTTATTTATTAACAAAATGGTTAACAAAAATATTTTTTCATATCATTAAAAATTATTAATTTACTTAATGATTTACTTATCAATAAAATTGATCAGTTGTTGTGAGAGTATGATTTATCTATTAATAAAATTAGTCATTTGTATATATATGTATTTTCTTCTGCTTATTTATTAGTTCAGTAACTTATCTTAGTATTTTTTTTAGATGAGAGAATTATCTTAGTATTTGTTTTATATTTATCTGTTGAAAATAACTACACATTGTAATTTATTTATTTTTTTATGAATTCGGAAGAAATATTTAAAACTCATAAATTCACCCAAAATGATATGATAATAAAATTGGAGTCGACATTATTGGTTGTATAACAAATCAAAAAATCATACATATCATAACACATAATTCTATCATATATCTAAATGTCTTTTTTTTTTCCTTTTTTATATTATATTAAAGTTTAATATTTTGATAATAATCATATGTGTTAGACTTTTCAAGTAATTAAATGTCCTTTTTTTTATATTATATTATATTAAGTTTAATATTTTGATAATAATCATATGTGTTGGACTTTTTAAGAATTTTTTTTTTATGCTTGTTCTTAATTCATTAAAGTGTTATTATGAGGGATAATAATCATATATGTTGGGACTTTTCAAGAAATTCATATGTGTTTGATTTCAAAAAAAAAAATTTATGCTTGTTCTTAATGCATTAAAGTGTTATTATGAGGGTAAGACTTGCGGGTTGGGATTTCTTCTTTATTGGACTTTATTTTTATTTTTTTAGCGACATCTAATCTAGATGCATCTATAATGTAATAATGTTTATGAATAACTTTGAAAAAAAAAGTTTACTAAAGACTAAAAAAAATTTCTATTTTTTTGTTTTTTATTTTTTATATCTTTAGTGAAATTTTTACATCACATATGGAGCTGATGTGTTACTTTTTTTTTTTTTTTTTTTTCAAACATGAAGGCCAAAGTGAGAAGAATTACAAACATGAAGGGTCAAAGTGAGAAAAATCAAAATTAAAGGGCCAAAGTGGGAATGATTGCAAACATGAAAGACTAAAGTGAGAAAGATTGTAAATATAAAGGACCAAAGTGGAAAAAATCAAATTTAAAGGGCTAAAGTGGGAAATGGGTGAAACTTTAGGGGGGTAAAGTATAATTTACCCAAAGTATAATAAGGAGTTTTTTTTGGGCGTGTTACGTTTTAGTGTTATATTGGAGTGTTACAGATTGAAATTATACATTTGTTCAAACCTTATTGATGAGGTTTTGTACTCATTTTAAAATTTTGAACAATCTCACATTCTTTTGAAATATTTGAAAAATTTTATATCTCAAGTTATTTCAAATAAAAAAGATTCCCATATAAAATTCATCCCAAATTTGATTATCATAGGTTATGTATCTTATCTTTCTAACACACACACACACAAAAAAAAAAAAGAAAAAAAAGAAAAGAAATAATGGTATAATCGTATATTCAATTTTTAAATAACATATTAGATTTACCTTTTCAAAATTAATGAGACTAATTGGTTTATGAGAAAACTCTTTGGACTAATTGGATTACTATTTCTCAAGATGGAATTTATAGATAAATTTTTCTAGTTTTGAATAGGCTAAAAATCTTTTTTAAAAAAGAAGAAAAAGAAAATAAAAAATCCTCTTTTGAATAACAGGTTAAAAGTCACTTTTCACTTTAACCTATGTTAAGTTATATCACTTTTTTATTTTTTTTACATATTTTTTTTAAAAAATAAAAAATTTAATTTTTAACTTATTTTTCAAGACAACTCGATGAACTACTACCACATCTAAAGAAGCTCAGTCAAATGGACGAGGTCCGCAATCACCTCTGCAAACATGTGCAGGCCGTAGTCTGCAATGAAATAGTTATTAATAAAATATAATTTGTGATTATTTAAAAATTAAAAATTAATCATTAAATGATTATATTCGTTTTATTTAAATTTAAACTAAGAGAAATGCGGGCTATTCCCGGTAAATGGGGACCCCTAGTGACCCCCAGCCCACGTGGATCGAGGGATTAATGAAAAAAAAAAAAAACCAATCACATCACACACGCCAGGGGTTGACCCCCCAAGTGGGTGTAGGAATCATGATTGTTAAACTAATTATAAGTTGTGTATATTAAAATATAAATTTTGATCAAATAAAAAAAAAAGAAAATACAAGGTTTGATTGATTTGGTGGGACTGGATTCCAATTGGCCAGTTAATCAATTAATTGTTGCAGTAACCATCAATACTTGTTTCAACTTTAGAAAGACTTGTATATAATGCATCATCATCACTCACCATTGGTGGATAGAGTCCGGATCCTCTCCAGCCAAAGACTCCCTCCTGTCTTCCGGTCAAGGGCCATGATTTGGCCATGTGGCCCTTTGAAGATCTACGGCTCAGATAAAAATAAAAATAAAAAAATTGAATTTCTTTCCTTCTTTCATTCAACACAGCAGCAGCAGCAAATTCCATGAAGATAAAAAAAAAAATTGAATTTATTTCCTTTTTTCATTCAACACAGCAGCAGCAGTTCAGATAAAAATTTGAATTTTGCTCAAATGAAGATCTACGGCTCAGATGCAAAAAAAAAAAAAAAAAAGAATGTTTTCCATTTCAGATTCAACACAGCAGCAACTTCCATTGATTTAGCACCATTGAATGTTTTCTTTCATTCTTTCATTCTCAGATTTCCTTCTTCATCAGATTCAACAAACCCACCACCAGGAATGGAGAAACCAGCCTGATCTTTCCTTTTTCAATTAGTTTTTACAAAACACTTAACAATCAATCTCTGTTTACAAAACCCATGTCTTCTTCTTCAGATTCAACAAACCCACCACCAGAAATGGAGAAACCAGCCATCGTAACGCCACCACCAGCACCACCACCATCAAAACCCATCTGGGTCCTTCCCTACAAGACCCAAAGTCTCCAAAATCTGTACACAATCGGGAAAAAGCTAGGGCAAGGACAGTTCGGAACCACCCATCTCTGCACAGAGAAGTCTACTGGGATTAACTACGCTTGCAAATCGATTCCAAAGAAGAAGCTCATCTGCAAGGAGGACTAAAAATTTGAATTTTGTGCTGGGTTGAATAAACGAAATTCAAATTTTTTTTTTTTATCTGAGCTGTAGATCTTCAAAGGGCCACGTGGCCAAATCGTGGCCCTTGACCGGAGGACAGGAGGGAATCTTTGGCCGGAGAGGATCCGGACTCTGGTGGATAGTATACCACGGGCTTCGTTTGACATAAGTTGGGTTAAAATAATCACAAAATAATAAAATAATTTAAAAAATTAATAAAATAAAAAATTATAATTATTTTAATTTTTTAATAAAAATTAAAAAAATCAAAAAATCTATCTCAAATAATTTTTTTAACCCAAATTAAAATAATCAAAAAATTTAAAAAAAACCAAAAAACAAACCCACCTCCCAAACCATAATTCTCACCAATAATCTTATATGTACAAATTAATATACTAATAAATAATGTAACATAATTTTAAAAAGTTTTAGATATTTGTAATTTATATAATAGGTAAGGTCAATAATAATAACATAACACTAATTGGTATACTAATATGTATATTAATTGATACATATAACGCAGTAATACCCATCCATAGAATTGACACCCTTTTCTCTCTCCACTTTAAGAATCACACCACTCCTCAACCCAACCATAAATGTCCTTCATTTAACATGTTTGTTTCACTTTTATACCTGCAATTTGTGTGCTAATCAACAAACACATATATTTCTTCTAATGGAGAACCTGTTGGGTCTGCTCAGAATACACATCCACAGGGGGGTAAATCTTGCCATCAGAGACGTCAGGAGCAGTGATCCTTACGTTATTGTCCAAATGGGCAAACAGGTTTTCAATCCACTCTACCCTCTCTCTTTCTCAGTCATCCATTTTACCTTGTTTTTGTTCTTCAACTTTTCTTTTCTTTCTCTGTTTTGGAGTTGGGGAGGATTTTAGTGGAAAACTCAATAAATTTGATTAGTTCGATGAGACCATAGATTTGATTTTACAGGATTTTAGTGGTTTGTTATTGGGGTAGTGAAGTTTTGCTAAAATCTTGACATCTTACGCTATGTTTGGTTAATGATTTAAGAAGTGAGAGAAAAAGAAAAGAAAATGCTGTGTGAAATTATATGAAATGTAAGTATATTTTATTCATATTTTACATATATATATATATTTTAAATCTTTTCTTAAATTTCTCAACCAAACAGAGTGTTATGAACTCTCGATACTTAAAAACACTAAAAAACTTCACCAATCTTTTTATGAGACCATGTTCATGTGTTAAACTATTGGTATTAATTAAGTTTTGATTATTTTGTGTGTCGTGCTAGTCGACAATTTTACCCCATTTTTTTCTCTTTAGTTTTTTAATTTGTTAATAATGTATTAAATATGAGTAATTAATCTGACTACATGGAAGGAAACAAATATTATAAATGAATTGCATTAAATAATAGGGTAAATTATGCAAATGATCCAAATAGTTTACACGATGTGAATTTGGTCCTTATTATTTTAATTTGTTCAATTCTATCCCTTAATTTAACGGATTGTGTTACATTGGTTCAATAAATAATGGCTATTAGGTTTGGTGAACGAAAAGTCAACGCGTGCTCAAACGATGTGTTAATTTGGTCCTTATAGTTTATATGGATTAAATTGACATATCGTTTGAGTTTTCGTCTACCAAACTTAACGGTCGTTATTTATTTGACTAATATGATACAATCCGTTAAATTAAAGGACAAAATCGAGCAAATTAAAATAGCAGAGACCAAATTGACACATCGTATAAATTTGTAGGGACCATTTGCATAATTTACCCTAAATAATATGTTTTTTTTTTCCTCCTAATATGATTGCTGGTGCTACATGCACCAATTGGTATATTAATTAGTATACCAAAATAATTACGCCATTATCATTTTAAAACCATGAGCCCACTTATTATACAAATTACAAAACTCAAAATCTCTAAAATTATATTACATCATCCGTTAATATACTAGTTAGTATATTAATTGGTGCATATAACATTATTTATGTGGGTGAAATATCCTTTTATACATTTCTCTTTATTATTATTATTATTATTATTATTATTAATCCATTTACTTCCCGCTAGAATCTTTTTTCTTGAATTACAGAACGAAATAAATGTTCAATTCCAGTTAACGGTGCAATAGTTATGCAAACATCATTTATAGTTTTTAAATATTTTATTTTCATCTAAAATTAATATTTTTCCCAAAATAATTTAGCCCAAAATCTATGTTTGTGGTAAAATTTAAGAACAGAAAAATCTAGGATTTTCAATCCTAAAATGAAAGTTACCAATTATAATAGTAATTATGTTATGAAAAGTTTTGTAAAAAGTTAATGGACATTTGTAATGGGAAATAGTCAACTTGTTTGGTTTTGATCAATTTTCTAAAAAATTGGATTTTTTGTTTTATATTTTTTTAATGAATTTTTTAAAAAATATTTTACGTAAATCTTTTACTTTTTAGATGCATATAATTTAGATGCACCTATATAGTAAATATTTGTGAAAAAATATTTTAAAAATTCAATAAATACACAAGAATACGAAAATATATTGAATTTTTAGATATTTTTATATTTTTTTTGTATTTGACGATTTTTAAATAATTTTTACATAAATATTATACTTTTTAAGTATATCTAGGGTAGGTGCATCTAAAAAATAAAATATTAAATATTAATTTTTTTGACTACAAAAAAAAAAAAAAAAAACAAAAAAGGAAAAACAAAAAACTCATTTTTTGAAAAGTGGACTCAATTTCTGAAACTAAACAAGATGATCATAAATCATTTTGATAAGAAATGTAAATAAAATATTAATTTTTAAATGAAAATAAAATATTTAAAAATTATAAATAATATTTGAATGTAAAAAGAGAACACTTTTTAATTTTTACTTTTCCTATGTCAAATAGTGTTGAAAATTGTTGGTGCACTGCAGCATTAACTGATGTGATTATTTATTGGGGAAATATTACAACTGTGGGCCGTAGAAAAAATAATTATAAATTAATAATTTTAGGAATTTTTATATTTTTAGTTTTAATATTTTTGATATATTATTTTATTAGGATTATTGTAATTTAGTATAAATATTTTAGAACTATTAGGTTTCTGAATTTGTTTTGATTTTATTTTTCTAATTTCTTAGGTTTCTTGTTTTCCAAGAATTAGATTAGTTTATTATTTCCTAATTTGAGTTTTCTTGGTGTCCATGAATACTTGGTCTCCAAGGTTTACATTATTATAAGTGAAAATATCATTTTGTCCCCCAAACTTTCACGTGTTTTTTAATTTGACCCCCAGACTTTGATTAGTATCAATTTTACACCTAAACTTTCAAAATTTTGATCAATTTGACCCTTACCGTCACATTCCGTTTATAAGTGGACGGAATGTATTGACGTGGAGGTAAATTAATTTTTAAGGTATAGTTTGGAGGGCTAATTGATTTTTAATTTGGGGAGCAAATTGATTTTTAAGGTATAAGTTGGGGGGTAAAATGAAATTTCTAATAAACTTTGGTGCCACGTCAGCATATTCCACCCAATTGTAGACGGAATGTGACAACAGGGGTCAAATTGATCAAAATTTCAAAAGTTTAGGTGTAAAATTGATATTAATCGAAGTCTAGGGGTCAAATTGAAAAACGAGTGAAAGTTTGGAGGGCAAAATGATATTTCCTCTTAGTATAAATAGTTATGTAAGCTATATGACAAAGACAACTTTTATTTATTCAATAATATTTTAAAAGAGTTTTTCTTCTCTCCTTGTGGATTCAAGGGTGTTCTTGTGAATTTAAGAATCGTCTACTAGAATGATATCTAATCTTTGTTTCGTCTGCTAGAACGATATCTAACCTCGTGTGATTTATTCCGCTACGTCAAGTGGTATCAGAGCAAGGTTTTGCTTGGCTCGATGTCATTTATCGAAGGAGGACGCACAAGCTCTATTGATGATGAGCGTAGAGAAAGATCTGATAGGATTCGAGTCAAGGGACTGACCTAAGGCCAACCTGTTAGTCACAACGTTAATAGGTACCGCGTTATGAGATTTGCCCAAGGCCAGCTTATTAACCATAATGTCTTGAGACGATCTTCTCGTTATTAATACGATAGTGAGGATGAATCTGAAGATGAGTTATTCGAGGATTATGGTGAATACCAGTCGGTAAGGCAACAATGAAGATTTAGTGATGTGTTCAATAGCAATAATAACATCAATCATGACTTTTTAGATTATCAAGTTCAACCAGAAATTCCCTATTTTAATGCTTCTTGTCATGCCAAGGATTTTATTCATTGGTTTCACAAAGTTGACAAATTTCTTGAGTGTATGGAAATCTCTGAAAAAAAGCAAACCAAATATGTCACACGTAAGTTACAAGGTTATGTTTCTACATGGTGGAACCAATTGTAGTACGATCGAAGGCGACAATACGAACAACCCATTAGGATGTGGCATAAGATGAAGAAGTTGATGAGTTCTAAATTCCTTCAATCAAATCACAAGCAAAAGTTATATCAACAATATCAAAGAAAGCTTGAATTGAAGCAATTGTTCCAAGGTAATTTTGATTCACAATATTCTTTGCAATTCAATAATTATTATACAATTGTGGATATAGATTATTCGAGGAACATGACTATGGTTTTGCCAAGTTTGAGGTAATCAAGTCTTGTAGGTCAATAAATTTGTCACGCTCCACCATGCATTGAAGAAGAAAAGATTTTGAGTATCTCAATGTTTGAAAATTTTGAAGACCCAAACAGACATTAAATTGAAGTAGAAAATCAAGTTGATTTCAACGATGGTGAGAACGTTGAAATTGATGAAAGAGAGGTCACTGAAATTACTTTGATCAAGAAGTTTGAAGAAGACGATGAAGAGGTGAATCAAGAGAAAAATTTTGAAGTTAGCCAAGAGCTTCTAATGACAGAACTAATATTTCTTCATTATTATGATGGTTATGAGATTACAAAAGAAGGAGATCAAGTTGAACTCAATGAAAAAGAAGAAATAAAAGATGAGGTAATAAAGTTGATATGTGCACCAGAGAAGTTGATTAAGGATACTGTGGGGATATATTTTCTGAGTACCAACACGTGGCCGAGGTGACACCGAAGTGTCAGCAGAGTTCCCCACGTGTTATGGTAGTTGTGCCGAGGTTATCTCGGCTAGGCCGAGGATACCTCCGAAGATATCGGAATCCGAGATAAGCGGATAAAGGACAAGAGTCCTAGAATGAAGAGGAAGCTCAAACCTGGATGTGGGCAAGAGTCCAAGGTTGGGGGAAGACTTCAGTTTGGGGTAAAGATAAACTCTTAGGGAGAGTGTCTTAATTCCACTGAGAGTCCTAGATTAGCAGGAGTCCTAAGTCCATTAGGACCGGGTTCCTGTTGGGACTAGGATTGGATGGGCTATAAAAGAGAGGCACCCCCATGGGTCTAAGGTACGTTTTTATGCTCAAGTTAGTGAGTTAAGTACTTGATTATCCTTGAGAGAATCTTGACTTGATCGTCGGAGTACCCCGGGTGGTGAAACCACATGAGTCTTTTCCTCTCTGCGAGGTTACAAGGAGCCGTCTACTCTGCCTGTGTTCTCCTGCTGAATCACTAAGGAGGGCAGTGTGATCGGAAATTCACTCACACAATTTGGCGCCGTCTGTGGGAAAGAAAGAAGAGTAGATGGCTAATAACGCGCAGAAGGAAAATATTGGGGACGACACTCCATCTGGGAGTGGAAGACCTGTCGATCCTAACGTGGAAGGAGGCGACCGCAACGAAGAAACTCGTGATCAGAATCACGCAGAAAAAGACGTCGGCCAGGACGGCGACACATCAAAGAAAGCGAACCAGAGCAAGTACTACAACGAGGATGACCTCCAGACCAGGAAAGACAGATGTCTGAGGAGGGATGAAGAAGTAAAGGAGATGGCACATAAACTGGCTGACCTTCAATCGGTCGTCAACTTTATGATGCAGAATAATGTCATGCAGCCGCCATACCCGCTGCAGGACACACCAATGCCAAAGAAGAACGCCCAAAAGAGGACGGAAAGAAGTCCCGAAGCCCTCAAAGATACGAGGAGCGGAAGGCACTCTCACCGACCATCCAGAGGTCGGCCGAGAAGAGCCGAGGAGAGAAGAGTCCCGGACACATCGTGAGAAGGATCTGAGACCCCAAAGAACATCGGCATGTTCCGGCGGGTGTTGTGTTTTGATCGCCCCTGGAGAAGGATCAAAAAGGGGCCACCATGAGGCCGAGAGTAGTGCGCCAAAAAGGCTGAAGTCCATTGGCAGCCGGGCTGCAGGGAGAAGTAAAGAGGACTTGAGAGACTACCTCAAGAGGAAGCAGGAGAATCTTTGAGCCAAGTAACCTCCCAGTTAAGCCGAGGACTCCATTCTCGGTGGAATTGGACAAATTCGTGGCACCAAAAAGATTCAGCATGCCGAGGTTCCAGATATATGATGGTAAGTCAGACCCTAACTTCCATGTTGGATTATTTTTGAATTCAATGGCGTTATACAGAGGGAACGAGCCGTTGCTCTGCAAAGTGTTCCCTTCATCCTTTGGGGAGATTGCATCAGATTGGTTCCACAAACTACCGGGGAGCGTAAAGAGCTGGGAAGGCCTGGCCGAGATGTTTGTGGCCAGGTTCATAACAAACAAACTGCAACCTTTGAGGGTGGATGCATTGATGGCCCTGAAGATCGGCAAAGATGAGAGCCTCAGAGCCTACGCAAAGCGGTACTATGAGGTGTTCAATCGAATACCTGAGTGCAACCAGGAGGTGGCGGTCGTCTCTTTCAAGAACGGCCTAAAGGATGACCGCCCATCGCGGAAGTCATTAGCAAAACCCCTGCCGAAGAGTATGGAAGAGCTCATGGCGAGGATTGAGAAGTATGCACGAGCCGAGGAGGATACCTCGGGGAACAAGGAGACAAAGACAGAAAAAGGCAACGGCTCGCCGAAGCGAGGCCGAGGCAACAATGGACAAAACAAGCAGAGACGAGTTGAGGACTAAACAAGCGATTTGAGCGGTGTTTGAATTCCGATCCAAAAGGTCCTTGACCAAATTCGGAATCAGCCCTACTTTAGGGCGCTCGCAAGAGCACAAGGAGAATTCATGGGGAGAAACCTCGGTGGCGTTGTGCCTACCATATAATGAGGCCACCCAACTCGGGTTGCAGGCCCTTAAAGCACACTTAGAAGATCTGGTGAGACAAGGCCATTTAAGAGATCTTGTGGATGAGGCCGAACCGGGGAAGAACAGTTGCCTCAAGCACCAGCCCGCCCAAAGACAAAGCAACCACGGCAGTGGACCTCGGGTGGTTAACGTGATCCACTCAAAGGTGAACGAAAACGACATACGGGAGACGCAGAGGGTGAAACATCTGCAGATGTCAACCGTCGATCGAAAAGACCTCGGCTGAAGATTGCCGAGACCTATGATAACCTTCACGAACCTTGACATGGTTCAAGACCGCACAATGATGCCCGTAGTATCCCTCCAGGTTGGGGAGTGCCAGGTGAAACGCATCTTGATTGATCAAGACAGCTCCTGCGATATCATGTATGTCAGATGTTACAAGGAGTTAGGCCTTCACCCTGATGACATGGAGCAGTCAAACGGCCCGATGGTCGGCTTCAATGGAACGCCGACGTGGCCTTTTAGGGCGCAAGCTTGGAGGTACAAGCCGCACAAAGAAGGTGAGGACAGAAATTTATTGTGATTGATACGCCGCTACAACATTATCTGGGAGGCCGTGGTTGCATGCAATGGGGCGATTCCTCCACCTTGCATCAAGCTCTGCGATTCCCAACAGAACATGGGATTGAGGAAATCGAGAGGAGGAGATCAGGCGGTAAAAAGCGCTCCATGGCAAGAATGAAGTTAACTGCGAGATTCGAGAACCGTGAGCAGAGGTTGAAGAAGAGGACATGAAAGTCCTAGATGATGTCGGCAAGGAGCCGACCGAGAAGTGAAGAAGCATTGAAGAAAGTCTTCGTCCAAGAGGGTGATGAGGAACGCTTCTTTCTTCTCGGCACAGGATTAGCCGGAGAAGAAGAAAGGGAGTTGGAAGCCTTTCTGAGAAAAAATATTGAGGTGTTCCCCTGGACACCTTATGAAATGCCTGGCATCGACCCCGAGGTCACATGCCACAGACTCAACGTTGACAGGTCGGCCAAACTTGTAATACAACGAGCCAGGAGACCGACGTTGATACACGTCGAAGCAGTGGAAGAGGAAGTAGCTAGACTTCTGGAGGCCAGGGCCATCCGAGAAGCCAATTATCCAACGTGGTTGTCAAATACCGTGGTAGTAAAAAAGAAGAATGGCAAGTGGAGGGTCTGCGTAGACTTCACAAATTTGAACAAAGCCTGTCCCAAAGACAGCTTCCCTCTGCCAAAGATCGACCCGGTTGGTGGACGCCACATCTGGACATGGCGGGATGAGCTTTGACGCATATAGGGGTATCACCAGATAGCCATGTACCCGGATGAGGAGAAGACAACGTTACATTCCCAAAGGTCTCATCTTTATTCTGAGTCATGCCCTTTGGGTTGAAGAACGCAGAGCAACTTATCAAAGGTGGTGACCCGATGTTCGGACACTTGATTGGCGAACTGTGGAAGTCTACATCGATGATATGGTCGTGAAGACCAAGGAACCGAAGGATCATCTCCGACTTAGAAGAGGTCTTCAACATACTCAAAACATATCGGCTCCGACTAAACGCATCGAAATGGCGTTTGGAGTCGGATCCGTAAGTTTTTGGGGTACTGGTGACAAGAAGGGGCATTGAAGCCCGGATCAAATCAAGGCCATTCGAATTACAGAGTCCGACATCGGCTAAGCGAGTTCGGATGCTTCTTTGGAAGGGCCGACCCTAAACAGTTATAAGCGAAGTTCGGACAAGTGTAAACCATTTTCCAACACAGTGAAAAAAGGCCACAGATTTTTATGGACGGAGGAATGCGAGGCCGCTTTGACCGACCTAAAGAAGTACCTTACCTCGGCCCCAGTCCTCTCAACGCCTCAACCTGGGGAGGAACTGTTCTTATACCTAGCAGTTACAGAACACGCAGTGAGTGCTGTGATTATCCGAGAAGAAAAGGGCGAATGAAGGCGATTTACTATGTGAGCAAGACTGGCCGACGCAAACGAGGTATCTGCCATTAGAAAATTAATCTTGGCCTTGGTAATGGCTTCAAAGAAGTGAACCACTATTTTCGTGCTCACAAGATAGTGGTTCGACAGAGCACCCATTAAAATCCTTGTTGCGACAAGGAGACTTGTGGAAGAATTGCAAGATGGGCCGTTGTTTTGGGCCAATATGACTGGAGTTTAGGCCGAGAACCGCAATTAAGGGCCAAGTCTTGGCCGACTTTGTGGCCGAAGTTCTCACGAATACATCGAACATCGGGCTCCGTCGAGCCGAGATGAACGATGCCTGAACAAGGAAAGAGAAGCCCGACCAAAAGCCAAAGAACCAAGGAAGGAGAAACTCGGACCTGCGGATTTACATCGGCAATTCCTTTCAACTTTTTGTTGATGGGAGCTCAAACCGACAGGCGAGCCGAGTAGTGTTAATTTCCCGATGGGGAGATATTGGAAGCGATCAATTCGAGGGGTTCAAGGCCTCGAACAATGAGGCGGAGTATGAAGCATTGATTTGGATTGAAGCCGCAATAGCAGAGGCGATGAGGTAATTATTTTTGTGATTCACTTATAGTAAATCAAACTACGGAGAGTTTCTTTGCCGAGATGAAAGAATGTCGGCATACGTAAAAGAAGTCATCAGTCGGACATGTTTCAAAACCGCCGACTTCTTGAGTTAGCCGAGATGACAACAACCACGCCGACGCTTGGCAATTTGGCAAGTTCAGTACAAACCGGGAAGACAAGGACAATAATGATTGACTACCTACCAGGCCCGAGCATAGAGCCACCGAACGCAATGCAAGAAGCATTATGTGCGGATTTGGGACCAAGCTGGATGGATGCAATTGTTGCATTCCTAAAAGAAGGCAAGCTGCCAGAAGATCGGAAGGAAGCACACAAGGTCAGATTGAAGTCGGCAAGATTCAGTCTGACAGCAGAAGGACATCTGTACAGAAGATCCTTCACTGGACCTCTTTTAAGGTGCGTACACCCTCTTCAAGTCGAAGACTTTCTGTACGAAATTCATGAAGGAGTTTGTGGAAGCCACGCAGGGGGCAGATCGTTAGCACATAGGGCCATTACCCAGGGGTATTGGTGGCCCTATATGCAGAAAGATGCAGAAGCCTATGTAAAGAAGTGTGAACAATGTCAGAGGTTTGCACCATTGATACACCAGCCAGCTGCTGACTTGAATCCTGTTTCCAGCCCTTGGCCATTTGCCCAATGGGGCATGGATCTTGTTGGAAAATTGCCCCAAGCAACTGGGCAACGGAAGTACCTACTGGTGGCTACGGATTACTTCACAAAATGGATAGAAGCAGAGCCTCTTGCCAAAATCCGAGATGTGGATGTGAAGAACTTCATCTGGAAAAGCATCATTACCAGATTTGGGATTCCAAGAGCAATCGTTGCCGACAGAACACGCTTTGACAAAGAACTCATCAAGAATTTTGCCGCCAAATTCAAGATAAAAAATTACTTCTCAACACCAAGCTTTCCCCAAAGTAATGGGCAAGCCGAAGCATCAAACAAGGTCATTCTAGATGGAATAAAGAAGAGGCTGCAGGCAGCCAAAGGGAAGTGGGTAGACGAATTGCCCAACGTGCTCTGGGCATATCGCACTCGCCGAGAAGATCAACAGGAATCCCCTTTGCCATGGCTTATGGCACGCAGGCGATCATTCCATTGGAGATCGGCATCGAGGATCGAGAACACAGGGAGTTGAGGACGGGTCTAATGTTGTCCTCTTAGCCCGAGATCTGGTCTTACTAGAAGAAGGAAGAGAGAAAGTCGCAATCCAAATTTTGCGAGATACCAACAGCTAGCCAAAGCTTACAACAAGAAGGTCAATCCAAGGGATTTTCAGGTCAACGACTTAGTCCTAAGAAAAGTGGTCGGCAATAAGAAGGATGCCAGAGAGGGCAAACTTGGCCCAAACTGGGAAGGCCCCTACAGAATAATTTCGGTGTTAGGGAATGGGGCATACCGGCTCGAAGATAATGAGGGCAAAGCATTGCCTAGACCATGGAACACTTGTAATTTAAAGTTTTTCTATCATTAGATATTGTTTGATTTTTTCTTGCCGATATGATAAATAAAATCTTAGCAAGATTTTCTCTGAACTTATACCACTTGGCACGATGTTGTTTTTTGAATAATGAGAACCCAAGAGGAACTTAGGTTCACATTGGGGGCAGAGAGAAGACATTAGTAATGCTTAGCCGAAGTTAAGCCGAGATAAATTCCTTATCTTTACTTGTTGAAATTTGTAGCAATTTACAAGTTAAAGTTAAGCTGAGATAAATTCCTTATCTTTACTTGTTGAAATTTGTAGCAATTTACAAGTTAAAGTTAAGCTGAGATAAATTCCTTATCTTTACTTGTTGAAATTTGTAGCAATTTACAAGTTAAAGTTAAGCTGAGATACATTCCTTATCTTTACTTGTTGAAATTTGTAGCAATTTACAAGTTAAAGTTAAGCCGAGAAGATTCCTTGACCTCGCTTGTTGAAATTTGTAGCAATTTACAAGATCTCTTGTCAAGTAAAATTTGCGGTGTAATGCCCGAGGTATGTTACCCGAGGAGATTGTGCAAAAAGGAAGAATCGAAATCATGCAAAATATTCTAAGTATAGAATCATTCGAGCGAAAGAGGAATTAAAAGCCCAAGCATTCAAGAATAAACAATGCATAAATAAGTTGTTTACAAGCGTGAGAGGCACATCGGCCACGTAAGGAAATTACAAAGAAAAGAAAACAAAGTACAAGAAATAGAAGAAAACAAAAAGCGTCAAAATTTGTCCTTCTTCAACTTGAAACGAAGGTTGAAATTTGGAACCTCGGAAGGTTGGAAGAACCACCTCGGTGTCTTTGGGTCCACAACCTCTGCATCTTTTTTCAGGAACCCCGTGTTCTTTATTTGCCACGACCTCGGAGTGTTTGTCACCGCAACCTCGGCGTCGATTTGACTAAGGTTTCATCAACACTTCTCCCAATTAGAAGCATATCGGAAAGGCAGTACCGAGCGGCTTCCTTGGATTGCTTCTCGACTGTTCATCCGGTGAGGTCCAAAATCTGTCGGCCTTAGGAGGATTTGGCCTTCCTCACCAAGGGTTCATCTTTATCTTCATCTTTTCTTCACCTTCATCCTCGGCTGATTGATTCATCTTGGCTTGGAGATGGTGGAAGTGGGCAAGGAAGACGCAGGCTCTCAGTCTTGCGCCATGGCGGGTCGACTGGAAGATCAAGCTTTTTGGTCAGAGCATTCCAACCTAGGGCGTATCCTTTGTTGCAAGCTTGCTTGACCTGAAGCTTGTAGTCTTCAGCAACGTCTGCCATGCCTTGGTTGTAGGCAGCTTCGATTTCAGCCTTTTTTGTGGCCAGAGCATCCCTAAGCTCTTTCTCGGCCTCGGCCTTCTTAGCCTCGGCTTCCTTTTTCTCGGCTTCGGCAACTTCCTTGACGTTTACAGCCGCCTCAGCCTTTTGAAGAGCAAGTGATTGGGCCTTTGTGGCCGCCTCGGCCTGCTCTTCCAGTTTTTTCATCCTCAGTTGATCTCTTTTTTGGGTCTTTTGAAGGGCAGCAAACTCCTTCTTTAATTCAGAGAGCTCCTCCCTTGTTTCAAATGCCTTTACAGAGAAGGCGTGGGCATGTTGAACGGCCTGACAGTTCATAAAGACAAAGGTTATTACAGAGTGAAAATGATGTTTTACAAGTATGAAGATAAAACAAGATCATCAAAGTTCTGAAGGCTTACTTGGACAGAACGTTGCAACATGAGGGCATAGTTCTCGTATTCACTGATCTTGGAGTTTTTCTCAAGATCACCTTCGATGAGAACAGCCATGCTGAGTGCCACGCCGACGTTAACGTCAGAGGCGCTTTCATTGGCATAAACTGGCCTGTCCTCAAGTGAAATTTTGGGCTCCCAGGGAACTTTGGGAACCCTGGATCCCGAGGTTGAAGGCTTTTGCTTTTTCGGTGGACCAGATCCAGAGGGCTGCGTCTCAGCCGACCTCTTCACAGGAGCATAGGTGGTCTTCCTGCTCTCCGCTAGCTGGGAGATTGGCAGGGCATCTTCGGCCTCGGCATCAGCTTCAGCAGCCTTAGCCTTCGGTTGGGCCTTCTTGGTTCTCTTCGGTTTTGGTGGGGGCATAGTTTGAGCTGGCTCATCCTCCATGTCATCTGGCAGGTCGGCCAAGAGATTGAGCACCGTTTTCTTCGGTTTTTCCATTTCAGCTGTTTTGACGAGTCTACGTCGGCGCTTCTTTTCTTGGACTGGTTCAGACGTGGAAGCAACTTGTTCAGTGGAGGCGATTGATGAGGAGGCTCCTCTTCCCTGTCTTGGAACGTCGGGCAACTTTGAAGTATATGTGGGGATGAAGTTCAGACAAAGGGCCTTGCGTTTCTCAAGAGGAGGTCCAAGAGCTTTTTGATTCGAGCTGAGAAGTAGGGTAGCGAAAGTCCTTGGGAGGTCGTGACGTCTGCAAAAGCAGAACAAAACATGAAAGCAGATAAAATATTTTGGAAAATTGAAGAAAAACGATTAAGTAGTTCGAGATGGGCTCTTACCCTTGCCCTCCTTTCTTGTTACGTGGGAGAGGGAAAAGGTGGACTTCTTCACAGGCCAAATTCAGTTCAGTGACAATAAGATAATCCTCAAGAGCCCCTTTGTTGGAGTCTGGGAGCCCGCTACAATCTTATATTCGGTAGACCTCGGCTTGAGGTAATATCTGAAACCTTTCTCCTTAAGGTTAAGGGCACTCATGGTGTAACAATCTTGGATATCGGCAAGAGTGATTCTAACACCCTCTTGCCGAGCTAAAGCTATTATTCGATAAGGGTCCTATAGGCATTTACTGATAAGTTGCATGGGGTTGAAATTTGTAGTAGTTAAGGACCTCGCGGAAGAGGATATCAAGAGGAACCTAAGTCCACACCGGACGAAGGCAACTTCTGAGGAAAGGCATTTTATCGCCATCGAGACATAATGGAGTCCTCCTCCCCAGCTAGTCTGAGTTGAACGTCATCTGGAATGGAGAATTCTTGTCTAAAGTGTTCTAGTTTTGTGGGGGTATCCACCCTATGTTTCCACACACCCATGGTCTTTATAAGTGTTTGGCTACAGAAACAGAGTATTCCTAAGGATTTTAAGGACCTCGGCTAAAACCTAAAATCTTGATTGTTTGATTCTTTCCTAGAGATTGATGGTTCTACAACAAATCCCAAACTTAAATCTCTGAATAAATGAGAATGGAAGGCGTAAAATCTGGAAAGCAGAAAGCAAAGGAAGTTTGATTCAGAATACAAGAAAGTGGAAGACCAAAAGCGAAGTGAGATGGTGCAAGTATTCAGATGCAAAATCAAGAAATGATTCAAAAATTACATGACAAAGCAGAACATTAGAAGCGAGAAAAACCAATAACGATCAAAGAAATGGAAAAGAAGGAACAGGGCTTACCGAGAAAGGATGAAGCCGAGATGAGTCTGCCGAGGTCGTGGCTTAGGCGGCAATGACAGAGCTCCACGAAATGGCAAAGCGGACCTAATCTGAGCTTGAGCTTGGGGCAATGGAGGATTCGAAGGAAAAAAGCTTCAGAGAGAGAGGAACAAGAATTTCAAAATGCGTATGAAGCGAAGAAGAGAGAGACAAAGCGTTTTTGTCAAAAGTGAAGCGGCAACAAAAGAATAATGACGCCTAGGGTAAAGCATCGCCCGGGCAGCGACGAGAAAAAAACGGCTTAGTAGTAGCGTCACACGCGGACGATGGAAGAATGAAACGCGTCCTCAGAATGGTTGAAGATTGGTGTGTGACAGCTCATACACGTAAGGAAGTTGATTTGAATCTGAAGAGGACATGCCGTCCTGGAATGAATGATCTCGGCTAAAAAGTTCTAAGGCCGATGTGCGAGATAAAATTCGAAGATAGGTTCCATCACCTCAGAATGCCGACGTAATAGAACCTAGGGGGCAGTTGTGGGGATATATTTTCTGAGTACCAACACGTGGCCGAGGTGGCACCGAAGTGTCGGTGAGTTCCCCACGTGTTATGGTAGTTGTGCCGAGGTTATCTCGGCTAGGCCGAGGATACCTCCGAAGATATCGGAATCCGAGATAAGCGGATAAAGGACAAGAGTCCTAGAATGAAGAGGAAGCTCAAACCTGGATGTGGGCAAGAGTCCAAGGTTGGGGGAAGACTTCAGTTTGGGGTAAAGATAAACTCTTAGGGAGAGTGTCTTAATTCCACTGAGAGTCCTAGATTAGCAGGAGTCCTAAGTCCATTAGGACCGGGTTCCTGTTGGGACTAGGATTGGATGGGCTATAAAAGAGAGGCACCCCCATGGGTCTAAGGTACGTTTTTTATGCTCAAGTTAGTGAGTTAAGTACTTGATTATCCTTGAGAGAGATACTGACTTGATCGTCGGAGTACCCCCGGGTGGTCGAAACCACCGCCGGAGTCTTTTCCCTCTGTGCAGGTTACAAGGAGCCGTCTACTCTGCCTGTGTTCTCCTGCTGAATCACTAAGGAGGGCAGTGTGATCGGAAATTCACTCACACAGATACAATTGATGTTTGAAAGATGATAATTGAATGTCCAACTGAATCTAAGACAAAGCAAAGTCTAGAGAGTATCCAACATTAACATAAAATATACTTCATTGATTTTCTTGGTGTGAAGAAATTTAATTTGATTTTCAATGCTCGTCTAAATGATCTTGTCAACCAGTTGAAGCATATAGAGAATAACTTTTAGAAAGTAGATTTCTCTTCATATAATTTTTGGAAGAGGGACAAATAACTGAAGTATTCTAAGTATCTTTTTATTTGGCATGGAGGATGGCATATCTCTAATATGAACTCAAGGACGAGTTCTTTCAAAGGAGAGTAGCCTGATGTATGACAAGATTTTGAGAATTTTTATATTTTTGATATTATTTTATTAGGATTCTTGTAATTTAGTATAAATATTTTAGAATTATTAGGTTTCTTAATTTGTTTGATTTTGTTTTTTTAATTTCTTAGGTTTCTTGTTTTCCAAGAATTAGGTTAGTTTATTGTTTCCTAATTTGAGTTTTTTTTTTGTGTTCAAGAATACTTGGTCTCCAAGGTTTACATTATTATAAATAGCTATGTAAGTCTCATGGCAAAGACAACTTTTGTTCAATCAACAATATTTTAAAAGAGTTTTTCTTCTATCCTCCTTGTGGATTCAAGGTTGTTCTTGTCGATTCAAGAATTCTTGTCTACTAGAACGATATCTAGCCTCGTGTGCTTTATTTCGCTGTGTCAATATGTTTCTCATGTTATTAATGATAGTTTGAATCCCCTCAGGTTTGACTAGTTCATAGGCTTAGGATGGCCTCTAAACCTCGAGTTTATCTTCCTTTGGTGAGTTTAAAATTACTTGTCTATAACTAGTATATAGGTAGCATTGTCATATTTTAATCATTTTAATGAACTAGCTATTGTAATAGATATTTTCAACAAAATTCTTCAAGACTAATTACATTTGAAGAGTTTTGGGAGATTCTTTAAACTATTTATGTGTATAGATTGATAAAATAAAGAGTAGCTTTGGAGTACATACACAAAAAGAAATGAGGAAAAACAAAGAATTACTTTTTTTTTTTAATATATGTTAAGTAATAAAAATGAAGAGTATGTTTGATTTTGATCTAAGATAGGTTCTCGATCATCTGAAAAAAAAAATTTACCGTATGCCCCATCTTATAGAAATTCTTATAAGCTAACCTTCAACTACTATGGTAAAACTCAATGATCTGCAATCTATATTAACTGCAGATGCCCTTTTTTTGGCAAGTAACCCAAAAAAATATATGTTACAATGAATCTCAAAACACTTCACTGAGAGAGGGAAACAAGCAGACATAGTCAAACCAACAAAACTCTAACGAAAAGGCAACCCAAGGACATAGCCTAAAAAAGCAAACTGCCCTTCACAACACAAACCAAAGCCCAATCTTGTATTGACATGTTGTGTTCTATATTTTCGTTACTTTGTAAGTTGTTTGTGAGTTGAGATACTAGTGCAATGAAAAATGACAATGAATGCAATTAAATGTGTAAAACCAAATATAAATATAAATATATTTGTTTTGGTGACTATTGTAGACTCCGGTATTGTTTAGCTTGTAGTGATGTTTTTTGTTTTTGTTCTGTTTGAAGCAGAAATTAAAGACTCGCGTAGTGAAGAAGAATGTGAATCCTGAGTGGAATGAAGATTTAACACTTTCTATTGCAGATCCAAATCTCCCAATCAAACTTGTAAGTGGTTTTACTTATTTTGTATGTCGTACTAGATTCATTTAAACAAGGGAAATTATATCTATTCGACTCTTCTCATATTTTGCTCGATGACACCACAGAAAGGGGATTTTGCTGAATTTAAAAATGAAGTGAAATTGCATCTCAGCTGAATTTTTATATATTTTTTAAAGCAAAAAAAAGAAAAAAAAAAGAAAAAAAAGAGAAGAGAGAGTGAAGTTCATGCACTTTTTGTGGATAATTTTAGCATACATTGTGTAGTCTTCAAAGTTAAAAAAGTGAATCAATCACTCAGGCAAAATTATTTTCACATCCTCTGCATCATTGGTTTTTCCTTCATGAAGCACCTGTCCACAGAAAAATAAATACCTAAATAAATAGAAAGCACAACAGTCATTTTCAATTCCTGAAAAAGGGTGTCCATGTCTGTGTCCATGCGTCCTAAAATATTTTTTTGTTCATGTAAATATATTTGCCAAAACATTATAATGATTTTGTTTTTTTATTTTTACGCCATTTGAATTTGTGAATGCAGTCAGTCTACGACAAGGATACATTCACCCCAGATGATAAAATGGGAGATGCAGAGTTTGACATTAAACCGTTCATAGAAGCCATAAAATTGCAGTTGGAGGGCATCCCTAGCGGTACCATAATCAAAATAATAAAACCTACCCGCGAAAACTGCCTAGCAGAAGAGAGCTGCATCATCTGGGCAGACGGCAAAGTTGTTCAAAACATGTTTCTCAGACTGCGAAATGTGGAGCGCGGTGAGGTGGAGCTGCGGCTGCAGTGGATAGAAATTCCTGGTTCTAGGGGCTTGTAGAGGTCATCATACATTGTCTGTTATTGCTCTACTTGTTGTACAGAGGTTTGGAGCATATCATAACATGGTATTGATGGCACTAGCTTGAGCTCAAGTAGTTCTTAGAAAGTGGTGTTTTTACAGTATTTTCCCATGTATCAATGTCAATCATGTAATAATATGTATGACAATCTATAAATTTTCTAAATATGTAAATAATCTATGGGCTTTGTGGTGTATGTGAAGACACTTTGTTGGTTTAGAATATAATTTGCCTCAACTCGTATGAAAATCTATGTGTAAAAACACCCTTTTGCTGCACTTATTTAGTAGCATGTCACCCGTGTCATGAGATAAAATAGTATATTATTTATTAAAAATATGATAATTATATTTAATTTTATATTTTTTCTCGTAAATAAAATTATATATATAAGTTTAAGAGTTTTGTTTTAAATATTCCTTTACTATAAAAAAAAAATATGCTTTGTTATTAAAAAAAATGACATAGTTTTAATACTTCATTATTTTAGAATAAAAATATATGAATTTTAAAAAATTGTTATATTGGTTTTTGAAAGAAAAATAATTAAAGAAATTTTAAAAACTTAATGAATAAGAAAGAATTATCATCACATGTAATTTAAAATATCAAAAAAAAGTTAAAAATGAATAAAGATTTTAAAAAGATGTGATTACAATTAAAACTAATGTCATATTTGTTAATACTTATAATTTTATTT
Source organism: Camellia lanceoleosa (assembly GCA_025200525.1). NCBI lineage: Eukaryota > Viridiplantae > Streptophyta > Magnoliopsida > Ericales > Theaceae > Camellia > Camellia lanceoleosa. Next base: position 272,703 of record JANUSC010000236.1, read on the forward strand.
GGATATTATTTATATTTTAACATGCTTATTGAAAATAAAAATAAATAAAAATAAAAATATTAATAATTCTGAGTTTTAAAATATAATTTTGTAGACTTGCTATATTAACTTTTGGAAGGAATATATTGGATTTTTTTTATACAAAAATTGAATATTAGTCATTGAACAAATCTTATAAGATTAATAAAATAAAATTTATAATAGGAAGAAATTAATGATATTGCAACATATGCATTTTAACAATTTTAAATTTTGAAAAAAAATAGATTAGGATTTTGAACTTCAATTAGTGTACAACATTTTTGTTTATAATAATATAAATACGGATAGGTAATAAATAGATTAAAATTAATTATAAATATAGCTATATTTAAAAGGATATGGTTTTGTGTAGCTATATTTTAAATTCTAAAATTTAATTTAAAATTTAAAATTTAATTTCAAACCATATCCTTTTTCTATAATTTAAAATTTATATTAAAATTTATATATAATTTAAATTTTTGAATTTTTTACCATAAAGGAATAGAGGAGTTACACATATTAAAAATAAATAATTAAATAATTGACTAACACCTTTAATAGTTTAAAAATTTTGATTAAAATTAAAATTTTCTATTTATAACTTTGAAAAAATATTATATGCCTTTGAAATAATACTCTACACCAACTGTCAATTAACACACATTATGATATCAAAAAAATATTTAAAGTAAATTTTTTTTTTTTAAAAAAAAGTAATGATATACAAACATAAATCAATACAAAAGATTTATTAATAAAGATTTTGTTTGGATTTTTATCTATCATTTTATAGTGAGTGACATGTTTTTTTATTATACAAATGAGCCTATCACGCCATTTTATATCACGCCATTTTAGTATAAAAATTATAGAGAAACAATATTAACCAATAAAAAATAGTTTTAAATAAAAAATAGATAATGGTTGATAGAGAGGAGGGAGAAATGACACACAAAATATAAAATACAAAAACAAAAAAAATGGTCATAGATAAAAAAGAAGAAGAAAAAATGGTGTACCTAAAAGATAAAAGAGTTTGCTTAAAGCATAGAATAGATTAAACATAAACTAACCTTCAATTTGTCTCATAAAAATAAAGTTAAAAAACAATCAATTTTATTGTTCCATGAATATAATACTTATAGGGCGAGCAAGACATAAATGGTTTGGAAAAAATATAATGTATGATGGCTAAGATTTTTGAATTGAAGAAAGAATTGGTTAGAGAAAGAGTGCATAAGAATAATTTTTTTCACCTTTTTTTTTTCTTCTAAATTACAAATCATGGAATCATTATAAAAAATAATAAATTTGAGATTTTTCTAAAAAAATATATATAGTATAGATATGCTTAAATTTATTTGGGAATAAAATTATGTTTAATTATAAAATAGAGAGAGAATCTAGATATAAGGTTTAATTTTTATTTTATGTTAGGTTTAATTTTAGGTTTATATAGATTAGGGCAGTTGTGAAATATTTTAATAATATACATTTTATGGGAGGTGAGAGAGTTTTCTTTTCATTAGATTTATTTTAGGAGAGAGAAAATTGTATGAGATTTATATTTAAAAAAAAAAAATTAGATTTAAGGTTTGGAAACAGTTATGGCCTCTAAGATGAAAAGCCATTTTGATATAATATAAAGCATAGATAGATTATGAGATTTAGGAAAGAAATAAATATTAGGGGAGAGATTTTAGAAATTTGTAATTCAAATATATATATTTTAAAATCTATTGTTACTTTGTTAGCTAATAGTATTATTTTTAAATATTTTTAAAATTACAAAAATTAGCAATTTTTTTTTTTAATCTATAGTTATTTTGTTAGCCAATAGTACTATTTTTAAATATTTTTAAAATTACAAAAATTAGCAATTTTGATTTTATGTTCTTTTTAATCTATAATGTTTTTCTTTTTAAATATATAATTACTTTGTTATGAAATGAGATTTGTGTCTTTTTTTTTTTTTTAAGTGGATAGTTACTTTATTATGAGATGGGATTTAGGAAAGAGAGAAATATTGGAGGGGGGAGGGGAGATTTTAGGAACTTGTAATTCAAAATTTTAGGTGGTTTTTTTTTAAAATAAAAAAAAATCTATAATTACTTTATTAGCCAATAGAATTATTTTTAAATATTTTTAAAATAACAAAAATTAACAATTGTGGAATGAGAGTTTGGAACTCTCACAAGCCTTTTCTTTATATAATATATAGATATTTATATTTGTTTTAGATATTATTTTAATATACAAATTATTATTTTTAGATTTTTTATAAAAATAATTTAATAATCCCATCACTAACTATAGTGTATGGGAGAAGTTAAAAAATGTGCTACAATAACTATGAGAGAAGTCAAAAAAACTTGTGGATTGGGAGAAATTAATAAATGTTGAGATTATTATTATTTTTAAATTAAAAAAATTAGAAAATTAAGATTAGAATATTGAAATTCCCACAAGGCTCGTTGGTTAAAAATTCCCTTTTCCTTATATAATACTAACTTATCACCCGTGCCATGCACGAGATAATTATAGATATTTATATTTGTTTTAGATTTTTTTAATATATAATAATTTAACAATTTTATCACTAACCATAGTGTATGGGAGAAGTTGAAAAGGGTACTGCAGTAACTATACACGGGTTGTATCTATAATTATTTGTATGAGTAGATTTTAAATGCTGATAAGGGTATTTTGACCAAATTAATAAATCCAGACATGTGGATTGAAAAAAAAAAAGTTAATAAATGTTGATAAGGAGATTTTGACTAAATTAATAAATGCAGACATATGGATTGAAAAAAAAAGTTAATAAATGTTGATCAGGAGATTTTGACCAAATCAATAAATGCTGAGGTTTTTTTTTTTGAAATAAAAAATTAAAAAAATTCAGATTAAGATATTAGAGCTCCCACAGAGCTTGGGGGTTAGAAACCCTATTTTCCTTAATATATACTAGCCTATTACCCGTGCTGTGCATGAGATAATTATAGATATTTATATTTGTTTTAAATTTTTTTTAATATATAAATCATATTTTTTAAGATTTTTATAAAAATAATTTAATAATCTAATCACTAACCATAGTATATAGGAGAAGTTGAAAATGATATTACAGTAACTATATACGGATTGTATGTGTAATTATTTGTTTGGGGGGATTTTAAATGTTGATCAGGAAATTTTGACCAAATCAATAAATGCAGGTATGTGGAAAGACATGTGGATTGAAAAAAGTTAATAAATGTTGATCTGGAGATTTTGACCAAATCAATAAATATTGAGTTTTTTTTTTAAATAAAAAATTTAGAAAATTCAGGTTAGGATATTGAAACTCCCACAAATTTTAGGGATTAAAAACTTCCTTTTACTTAATATATAACTAGCCTATAACTCGTGCATTACACGAGATAATTATAAATATTTATATTTGTTTTAGATATAAATTATGTTTTTTAAGATTTTTTATAAAAATAATTTAACAATCTTATCACTAACCATAGTGCATGAGAGAAGTTGAAAAGGGTATTGCAGTAACTATGCACGGGTTGTATCTATAATTATCTGTATAAGAGGATTTTAAATGCTGATTAGAGAATTTTGACCAAATCAATAAATGTAGGCATGTGGAAAGACACATGAATTGAAAAAAAGATAATAAATGCTAATCAGGGGATATATATGTAAATTATGATTTTTAAATGTCTTCTTTTTTTTTTTTCTTTTTTATATTATATTAAAGTTTAATATTTTGATAATAATCATATGTGTTGGACTTTTCAATGAATTAAATGTCTTGTTTTTTTATATTATATTAAAGTTTAATATTTTGATAATAATCATATGTGTTGTACTTTTCAAGGAATTTTTTTTATGTTTGTTCTTAATGCATTAAGTGTTGTTATGAGAGATAATAATCATATGTGTTGGGACTTTTCAAGAAATTTTTTTTATACTTATTCTTAATACATTAAAGTGTTATTATAAGGATAAGGTTTGGGGGTTGTGAGAAATTAATAAATGCTAAGTTTTTTTTTTTAAATCAAAAAATCAAGAAATTTAGATTGAGATATTGGAACTCCCACAAAACTTGTAGATTAGAGATAGATATAGATATAGATATTTATATTTGTTTTAAATTTTTTTTAATATACAAATTATTTGTTTTGGAAAAAGTATTGCAATAATTATGAGAGAAGTCAAAAAGTCTTGTGAGTTGAGAGAAGTTAATAAATGCTGAGGTTAATTTTTAAAAAAAAAAAATAAAAAATTAGAAAATTAGAATTGACATATTAGAGCTCCCACAAGCCTTGGGGGTTAAAAATCCTCTTTTACTTAATATATAGTATAGATATAGATATAGAAAGATAGATCTAGATGCAGGAGGCTTCTCCCTGGTCCATGTTAATGGACTAGACGGTGCAATTTGTCTTTTGTAGGGCCGTAGAAGGAACCACCAATCCAAATTGCTTAGTTTGTAGGGCTTTGCGGTGCAATTAGATATCTGTTCTATGCAAAATAAATAAATAACAAAATCATGAATATTGATGGCTATATAATATGATCATGTCACAAAATCATGAAAAAAAAAAAAAATGACAATTATGATTTGAAAATAAATCATTTATTTATTTATTATTAATTTTTTTATTATGATTTTAAATTCTAATCGAGCAGATACTGATATCTGATTAACATAGTTTCTTATATAAATAATTTTATCATGTGCGTATTAAAAAATACATAGTTTAAACTGACCTATGTGCAAACTGCACCATCTAGAGCATGAGCCCTTCATCTTAATTAGTTTACCTTTTACACTAGTATGTAGCCAATCTTTATCCAACTTACACAATTTAAAGAAATGTTTGGTTTAATAAAAATCATTAAAGATTATGTTGAGATTATAAATTTATACAGAAAAATAACAATAAAAGGGAAATAAAAAAACTTTTAAATACTTTTTTATTTTTATTTTTTATGGCTAACTAAACAATTGAACAAGAAATTATTTATATTAAAAAAAATTATGTTCTTTTTTTATCTAATTTTCTACACCCAATAAAAAAAATGAGAATAAAGTAGTTTCTGCATTTGCTAATTTTCTTTTCTATCTTTTCCGCCACACCAGCATCACTGCTATCACAATTATTAGCATATTAGTTTTATGGTCACAATCAGATGGATGAAAACGTTTTCTACACACAATAATAATAATAATAATAATAATAATAATAATAATAATAATAATAATAATAATAATAATAATAAATAGATAAAAATTATAGTGGATATTTTTTATAATCAAAACAAACGCAGCATAAGAAATTGAGCATCAAGAAAACCCTGCAAAATCCATTTGCATGGTTGCTATGCCGCAAACCCAAACGGTTTACAGTGGGCTATAAAGCCTTTCAATCAATAGCATACAAATATAATAGTTGCCAAATTTAGGCCGGCCCAATTTAAAATTAACTATTAATTTAAATAACATTTAGTATTTTTTTAAAATTCTTTTTTTTTTTTTTTTTTTTTTTTTTTTTGGGTGAAGCACCAGTAAAACCTAAAATGTGATATTATGAATTGTTTAGTTATTTCTTTTTTCTTATAAAACTAAAGGTCCTATTAAAGTGTAAATTATACAAAAGGGTAATTACTTACACGTTTGGGTTTAATTTTTGAAGAATAAAAGTGGGATTTTCCAAATGTGAAATTACACATTTGAACAATTCGCACTATAGAGATTTTGAATTTTTCCTTTCTTCTCGAACAAATTTTACATTACGAATAAGAACATAACACTCTAATGTAATACTTTAATAACGTAATACTCTAATGTAACATATTAAAAAACTCGTTAGTATACTTTTTTCAAACGTAACAACGTAACACTCCAAAAAAATCGTTAGTGTATTTTTCCTAAACGTAATACTCCAATATAACACACTCCAATGTATTATATAAAAAAACTCCTTAATATACATTTTTCAAAAGTAACACTCCAATCAATGTAATCTCAAACGTAACACTCCAATGTAACACACATAAAAATATTTAAAAAACTCCTTAATATACTTTTTCCAAACGTAACATTCACAATTTGAAATTATACATTTGCCCAAAGCTTACTAAAGAATTTTTATACTCCTTTTGGAAGGATTTGAAGAATCTCATATCTTTTTTTTTTTTTTTTAGTATTACATTGGAGTGTCACATTTGAAAAAAATACACGAAAGAGTTTTTTATGTATTACATTGGAGTGTTACATTAAAGAGTTTTTTTTTAGAGTGTTATATTAGAATATTACGTTTGGAAAAAGTATATCAATAAGTTTTTTTTTGGAGTGTTACATTGGAATGTTATAATTTGAAATTATATATTTGCCCAAGACTTACTAAGGACTTTTATACTCTTTTTGAAATGTTTGAAGAATCCCATATTTCAATTCATTTTTGTATCCCTTTTGAAATATTTGAAGAATCTTACATTTCAGGTCATTCTAAAAAGATTCTCATATAAAAATTCATCCAAAATTCGATTCCCATAGGTTATATATCTTACCTTTCTAGTATAAAAGAAAAAAGAAGAATAAGGAAACATAATAAAAATAAGAGTATAACCGCAAATTCAATTTGTGAACAATATATTAAATTTACCTTTTCAAAATCAATAGAATTAATTAGTCTATAAAAAAGTTTTTAGGACTAAATAAATTATCATTTCTCAATATGAGATTTGTAAGTAATTATTCATTTATTTATATATATGTATATCTATTTTCTAGAGGTTTGCCCTTTTTTTTATTTAGTTGGTGCCACGCGTTAAGTAATTTTACAGCCACATCAGCGATCAGCACCACCGGAGCTGAGCCGAGGTTTAATATATTTGAGCTTATTTATTAAGATTTTAATAATTCAAGATTGAATCTAAACTTAATAAAAATTTAACGAACTGAGCTCGAGTCGAGTTGGTTTAGATTTGACTCGAGTTTGAGTATATTCTCACGCCTTAATGAGCTAAAAAAATTATAAATTCATACTTACGTATGAAACTAAAGTTCCAATTGAAACTTTGATTATATAATTATATATACAATATATATGAATATATTAAAAAAATCAATATCTTACCATAATAATAATATCTACTACTAATATTTTATAAATATATTATCTATAGTTAGTTATTATTTACATTTATATTATTTAAAAATGACATATTTATCCTATTTTTACATTATTTAATATATAAATAATATATTTATTAGCCAGCTAACGAGCCGAACTAACGAGCTGAGTTTTAATATGTTGGGACTTATTTATTAAAATTTTAACGAGTTCGAACTCAAACGCAATAAAAATTTAACGAATCAAATCCAAATGAGTCCTTACTGAGTCGAACTTAAGCCTGTTCACCAATAGTTCTGTTTATTTGCAGCCATAATTATAAGTTTTAGCAATAATTTAAAAAAATGTCACAAAAATGTCACTAATTTTTAACATTCAGTGACAGTTTAAAAAAATTTGTCATAGAAAAACGTTGCTAATTGTAAGTTTTAGTGACAATTTATAAAAATCATGACAAAAAAAAATTACTAATTGTCAATTTTTAGTAACATATGCAAAACAATTGTTGCAAAAATTTATTTTTAATTATGATTTTATTAAGACTTATTTTCAATAAGAATTAAATTCAATTATTATAACTTATTGGTAGTTTATCATTTTTTTTAAACCTTTTATATATTCCGAAAGTTCTGCTTATACCTTGGAAATAAAATATTTTATTTTTACGCTTGTTTGTTTGGATGAAAAATATTTTTTAATAAAAAATTATTTTCTATAATTTTTTTTTTAAAAAACATTTTTCAATGTTTGGTAGTGGTGGTGGTAAAACGAAAATAAAAGTAGAGGTGGAGGTGGTGGCATGGTGGTGGGGTGACGACAGCTATAGCGACATTGATGGTGGCAGAGATCATGGTGATGGTGGTGGAGATGAGAGTGGTAGTAGTAGTGGTAGTGGTAATGATAGTATGGTGATATTGGTAAGACTTTAGTCCGTAAAACGTTTTTTGCCTCTTAAAAATGTAAAATATTTTCTGTCTATATAAACTTATTTTCTATTGACTATAAAAAATATTTTATATTAATTTTCATTTTCTATTAGACCAAATTATAAAAAATATAAAAAATACTTTTCATCCAAATAAGCGGCACGTTATATTCAACTTGAAAAATTATTGACCATTTTTTTTTTCCTAAAAAAGGGGCCCCACTCAGGCCAATCATAAATCTTATTTTAATTAATGTCAAGTTTGAAAAGACTAAATAAGTGTATTTTTTGATTTTTCTTGTATTATGTGTAGAAAAAGTAAAGAGGAAATGTTGATTGATGTGACCTAAAAAAGATAAAAAGATGAAATAAGTGCACTTTTTTAGTTTAGCCAAACTTGGCCTAAGAATGGTAATGTAATACAAAATAATAATTTTATAATTTTTTATTTGTTTATATTGGTTATCCTGATCATATTTTTTATTTTAGGTTACAGTTATGTTTCAAAGTTTTAAAATTTAGTTATTGCATTTTCCACCTATAAATAAAAAAAATAAGTTTAAATAGCATTTGACACTTCACGAAATGCCTTGAATTTATTTATTTATTTTTTAAACTATTAACGAAATGCCTCATGGAAAAGGTACACCTTACTTGCATGTCCTAGTTTTAAGAACACTTTCATTATTTCGTTTTTAATTTTTAATTTATATTTATAAAAATTTAAAAACTGTCATAAAAACTTATTTGATAATTTTTTTAGTTTATAAATAGTTGTCTTAGTTTATAAATTTGAAGAAAAAATGTAAACTCAAAAAATAGATTTATGCTGGTTTTTAAACAGAAATTTAAAAATTTGACTAACAAATTTTTTTTTTTCAATTTTTTTCAAATAATTTTTTTTCAAATAATTTTTTTAAATTATTGTTTTTTCAATTATAATGTGTATGATCCCATTGTTATAAATAATAAAAAATAAATATAAATATTTTAGGCCTAAACAAACATATTTTTTAATTTATATTTTTAAAAATTTTCAAATATTTTGTTCAAACCAAACACGTTTGTAATTTATGTTTTTCAAAAAATAAACAAAAACCAGTATATAAAATTTTTATAAACATAAACAAAAAATATAAACGTTACTAAACACTACCTGTGCTTTCGTGATTTTCATAGTTTTGTTTTGTTTTTTTTGTGTTTTTTTAGTACATCGGAAAAGGAACATACAAAGAAAGAAAGAAAAAACAAACAGAATAAAGAACTAGCAAGGTTAGTTGGGGCTCTCAACTTAGTGCCTGAGGTAATCTTGTCCAACCATGTCGGCTACTGCTTGACCTGTAATTTCTTCAGGTGCCTCCTCCATAATCACTAGAGTTTAGCTTGGTTAGCTCTCAGCTTTGCAAGACCATCAACACTTTTGTTGCCTTTGCGCAAAACATGCTGAATAGTGTACCCACATCTTTGCATGACAAACTTAGAATCCTCTATCAGGCTTCTTAACGAAGAAGAGACCGCTGAACTTCTTTTAGCAACTCAATGGCAGAGGATGAATCAATTTCGATACTGAGGTCTTTGTATCCCTTCTCAAATTCTATAGTTAAGCCTCGATAGATTGCTCATAGCTCTGCCTCCAAGCTTGTACATACATCAAGCTTCCTACAGTAGCCAATGAGCCAGACACCTTTCTCATCACAAATGAGACCACCAAGGCCACCTTTCCTTGGGTCTCCTTTTGTGCTACTATTTGTATTCAACTTCAGTTTACCAAGACAAGGAGGGCACTAATTAATAACCATATCACAATTAGTAGGATGCAAAACAGGTGGTGTAAATGCTTCTTTGATATCAGAAGCGTATTTACGTAAAAGCAAAATACTTTGATATCAAGGAAGTTCAACATTTTCAAAAACTTTTTTTGTTGTGATCCTCCCAAATTTGCCAAAGAGTAAAAGCAAAAAAGAGTTGAACCCAATTTAGAAAAATGTATGTTCTTTACATTTGATTCCAACCAATCTGCCAAGGAAATGTGACGATCCCTGAACAGTCACGTCAAACAACTCAGATTTCTCCAAATAACAACTGCTTTAGGATAGCCCCTGAAAATATGGTCAATATCCTCCAATTGATTACTACATCTGCTATACTCAGCAGAGTCAGTAAGTGTAACAACCCCGACCTATGATTAACTGTTAAACTATGATTAAGTATGCCTAATAAATAATTAAGATGAAATCGTGAGTTAATTACATGAGCATTGCATTATTTGTGTTTATATTTGTCTGCTGTAGGAATATCTATTTGTGTTTGTGTTTTGTTTTGTGAATTGAAGGTCTCATTGGCATTCGATCACGAAATTGACTTGAATTATGTGTTAGTTGGAATTTTTAGAACATTATGGTAAGTTTAATTGAAATTTGATTCGGAACGAAATAATTAGAATAATTAATGCTCAATTAAGTCTAATTAATGAATTCCTTAATCCAAGCCTATATAAGGCAGTAGTGGACCCTTGCATACATTTTACACTCTCATTTCAGCCTTCTTGAGCTACAAACGTGTGAAAGAGAGATACCAAGAGTGAAAGTGAGTTCATCAAGGGAGAAGAGGAGAATTGCTAGGAATTGTTGGAGAATTGAAGAGAGTTTAGAAGTTTAAGCCTCTAAACTTGTGAATCCAAGGTATAAGGTAAGAATTCAAGCCTTTGGTCTTGCTTTTGAGTTGGTGAGTTCATGAATACAAGAAAATTAAGTTGAAAGTGAAAGGAGTATAAATCATACCATGCATGCTTGTCCAAATTTCATCACAATTTGAGTTTAATTTCAAGAAGTCTTTCATGCATGTGTCCATCTTACCTTTGTTTTGAGAATTCATCAAGTTTCATGCCATTTTCTCTTGCTTGATCATGTTTTGGAAGGTTGAATTCATAACAACTCATGCATGTTCTACATACATACAATTCAAGTTTGATTTTGAGCAAATGACATGCTTTTGGGCCTTGATTTCATGAAATGATCTTGAATTCTTAATGTTTTCAAAGTTCAGACTTGTTTTCTTAAGTTTTGGGGCCCAAAGGTGATTTTAATGGTTTTGAATTTGAGTTTTGAAGCTTGGAAGCAAATATGGAAATTCCAGAATTCTGCTCCTCCACTCGAGCGACAGAACCTGCGTTCGAGTGACCACTCTCTATTTTCACACTTTCGCTTGAACGACCAAAAGTTGGCTTGTAACACCCGCCTCCTATTTAGCTGTTAATTTTATGGTTAATCCTAATTATGTATTTATGTGTGCGTAATACGTTTATTTATGTGCATCATGTTTGTTGACAGATATGTAAAGACCTGTCTGATTCGTTAAATCGTAGGACTATAAAATTAGCTAGTAAACTAAGTGGGTAGAATTGACACATCTTAATTAAGTCAAGTCATAATTTAATTAATTAACTAGTTAATGTAAGTAAGAGGCCCTCACTTAATTAATTTAAGTTGAATATATATACATATATATATATATGTGACCTCAATAAGAGAGAGGTAAGGCCTGGAGAATGAAAAGAGTGTTCTAGAGTTTTTGAGCGAGAGAGCAAGAGGAGAAGAGAGAAAGGGATAGGAGAGAAGGAGAATTTGAAGTGATTTCATCAAATTAACTCATTAAGGTAAGAGTGCTTTCTAATTTCTTGCATGAAGATAATTTCCCTATCTTGAATTCTTAGAATCAAGGGAGAGAGCAGGGAGTTGGGTAGTATAAGTGATGTTATAACCCTAACAAGAGGAGTTCTTCTATATTCTTGCCTAAATGACATTACTTAAGTCCATTCTGTTGCATAATGTTAACATAGATTTCCATGATTCGTTGAAATATAGAATTTTCACATATATAGAGTTTTGTTTTTGTTTAACCTGGAAGTTGTTTGTGGGATTGTGAAATTTAAGTTTGAAATCGAACTCTATCCTTAGTTTGAACATGGGAATTATTTATACATTATGTTTGTTGATTTTTGGCCCTTAATCTGAGTGAATTTGGGTTTGATTTTTAGTGGTTTGAAGTTCTAAAAACAGGGCAAAAACTCGGTTCTGGAACACCCAGAACCGCACGTGTGGCAAAGAAGCCCGCATGTACGGGAAGCACTAGCGCACGTGCGGCGGGTAGGCCCGCACGTGCGGATAACGGGGGAGGAGGTAGAAGCTTTTGCATAAAAGGCACTTGGGGGCGCACGTGCGGCGAGGGTCCTGTATGTACGGCCAAGGAGCTCTGCACGTGCGGCTGTTTGGCTGCGTCAGATTCACTTTTATGTGTCATTTACTCCACTCACGGGCCTTCGTTAACATGTTTCACACCCGTAATTAATGCCCATTTGCATTGCATGAGCATTTAACAAGAATAAACCACATTTAAACCAATCAAATCCTAAGTTATGGAACTAATTACTTGGATGTTTGGTGAATTAAGTGAACAATGCTTATATCTGTCTGTGTAGGTCAAACGCTCCATTCCAATCATCTGCAACACGGAACTGACTGTGAGTAACACTGTTGTAAAGATATGTTTAATTTAAAGTATCTTTCTCTGCTTTGAAATTATGCATTGCTCTGATATGTTTCTTATACTAATGAATGATGATTCTATCTCTGTTTGCATTGTCTATTGTGGCAACCCTGGCACCTGTTCATATGGTTACAGATTTGTCAATTCCATTTCCTAGAACTCCTGTTTAACATGGTGTTGGCTATCATATATGATCTCCGGTCTACATAACCGCCTCTCCGGTCTTCATGACCGTTTGTCCGGTTTACATGACTGCCTGTCTGGTCTCCATGACTGTCTGTTCGGTCTTTTAGATCGCCTGTATTTATTATACGGATATACTATGTGTCATATTATGCCTCTCAAGTAATACAAACACGTTTCAAGATATACTTTATTTTACATTATGATTACCATTCAGAATCCCTTTACTCCGTCATTATTCACTGGGCTTTAGCTTATGTTTTATATATCTGTGTGTGTAGGTAATCCAGTTCAGGAGGGGACGTAGCTGACGATTTTATCTTCGTTTTGGTCAAACCACCTTTTGCGCCTCTCGTCGAGGTTCCCATCTGTCGGAACACTGGCTGATCCAGTGATTACCTCTTTTGGCACTCCCACATGTGTTATGACTGATTGTTATTGATGAAATAGTTTTTGTTGATTGGAATGACTTATCTCTTTTGGTTATGGTGTAATTTTATGAAACTTATAATGCCTATATGTACATGTGCGTAAATAGATAAATATATAGCTACGTTTTCGTCTCGAGTAAGTTCACAGCTCGTTAGACATTTTACTTTCGTATATATTAGCTTCCGCTAGCCCTATTCATTTGTTTTGTTCAATTAGGCCTTCGGTAATCACGAATTACTGGCCGATTATGACACTAAACCTATATGGACGGGTTTGGGTCATGACATGGCTCGAGCGTAAAATTCATGCTCCCAGAAGTTTACTGGTTTTGCGGACCACTTGAGCGACAAGAGTTGTGCTCAAGAGAGGATCTCAGTCTCACGTTCGAGCGACCGTCGAGCGTGCGTTGAGTAGAAAAATCAAGCAACCAATTCTTTTGCAGAGTTTATAGACCACTTGAGCGACCGACGTTGCGCTCTAGCGACCACTCACATTTTTGAGCATCCGCTCAAGTGAAGGAAGTTGCACTCTAGTGAAGGCCCTGTTTTCAGCAAATTTTGTTAAGTGTTTCAAAGTGCATTTTGGCATCCATATTGCGTCCTTGGCATTCCTAGGCTATGGTTAAGACATAATAATGAGGATAAAAAGTAGAAACACACTAAGATAGGAAAGAACTAAGTTATTGATTTCGGGTGCGTAATTCAGTACGTATTCGTTCTGTAACTATCACGACCCAAACCCGCCCTTATAGGTTTAGTGCCATAACTGGCCTGTAATCCTTGGATTAACAAAGGCCTTTGAACAGAATGACATATAATTAGGGGCTGCAGAAGAAAATATATAAAATATACATGGTCCATTGAGTTGTGTTGACATAGATGCGACAGAAATTTAAAACTTAAATATATTTACATATATATACAAAGGTGTTAAATTTCATTCATTACAGATGTAGCCAAAAGGGGACATAGCCAGTTATACAAATAAACAAAAGTTAGTTCACATTTCAAAGAAAAAAAAGTCTTAAACATTCACAAAACATGGCCACAAGGTTTAACTTAATCCAAAACCTCCTCGGGAGGCACAAAGGGTGGCTGACAGACTAGAACTCTAGGTCATCAACTCTGAGCCTGGTTACGCACCTAGTCACCTAGTCACCTATATACATAATATAAATAGAGTGACCAAAGCCTAGTGAATAATAACAGAGTAAAGGATTTAATGAACGATGTCCTATAGTAGATTTCAAAATCAGAAATAAATTCAGATTCGCTTAATTGACCAGAAATCATAGCAGTTATATGTGGTACATCCATTTAACTGTCATATCATATCGAATTTGTATAATCGGTACCAACGACCACATAGGTCCACATCTTGTGCACAAGTAGCCATGGTATTGTTACCTCGAGGTGATGGCCACGTGAGTATAGGCCTCGGTATTGTTACCCCCGGGCAAGGGCCACATGAATATAAGCCACGGTATTGTTACCCCTAGGCGAGGGCCGCGTGCATATTGGCCACGGTATTGTTACCTTCGGGCGATGGCCACGTGAACTAAGAATGCCACAATACATTTCAAAAAAATGGACATTCATTCGTGATTCATAAAATAGCATTTCAGAAAACAGATCATATCATTTCAGTCAGAAAATACTTATAATCAAACATAGCTTTACAAAGATATTACTCACAGATGGCTCCGGAAGCAGACAGACAGAGCAGACAATTAAAAGAGCTTATGGCGTGTGACCTACATAAACATAACAGATATATCTTTGAAACACACATCCGGATATAACCTAACTCATTACATTTCATTTTTAATGTGTTTGTAAGTCTTATCCTCATTATTATGTCTTAATCTTGGCCTAGGAATGCCTACGATGCAATGAGGATGCCAAAACATGCTGTTCAATACTTAGCTAAACATGTTGAAAACAGGGTCCTCGCTCGAGCGTGGCTTTCTTTGCTCGAGTGGATGGTCAAAGATGTGAGTGGCCGCTTGAGTGCAACTTCCCTAGCTCGAGTGGTCTGTAAACTCTAAAAAAGTACTGGTTGCTTGATTTTTCTACTCGACGCACGCTTGATGGTCACTTAAGCGTGAGACTGAGGTCTTCGCTCAAGCTCAACTCTTGTCGCTCGAGCGGTTTGAAAAATGTGACAACTTCTGGGAGCATGCAATATACGCTCGAGCTAACTTTCTGTCGCTTGAGCAGAGGTTCAGAACACAGATCTGTTGCTCGAGCGCAAGAGAGGCAGAATTTTGGAATTTTCAGATTGCACTCCCAAGCTCAAAATTCGAATTTAATACATCAAAACTCATCCTCTTGGGCCAAAACTCAAGAAAATAGTTAGAAACTTGTAGAATATCATGAATTGAAGATCATTTCACAAACATCAAGGCCCAAAAGCATGTCAATTGTGCAAAGCAAAACTCAAATCTTTGAATACATAACATGCATGCAAGTTCTCAACTTCAAAGCTTTCAAAACATGCACAAATGAAGTGTTAAGGTACAAAACTACAATGAGCTTCCATAATTAAACAAAATAGGTCCTTGCATGTAAAAATTTGTTGAAATCAAACTCAAAATGCTATGATATATGCATGCATGTATGGAATTCTTCTATTTAAGCTCAATTCTCATGTTAATTCACCTATCACACTTGATTTCATGTGGCAACCAACTAAATTACAAACTAGAAGATAGAAATTCTTACCTTAGAAGTTTAATTGTGTCCTAGATGTCCAAATGGTTGAGTCACTTAGTTCAACACCTTGAATTTTCTATAATTCTTCTTCTTCTTCTTCTTAGATTTCCAAACTCAACACTTGATCTCACACACTCTCTCTCTCTCACGTTTGATGCCTCAAGAAGGAATAAAATGAGAGTGTAAAGTATATACAAGGGTCCACTAGTGCCTTATATAGGCTTGGATTAAAGAATTCATTAATTAAACACTAATTATTCTAATTATTTCTTTCGAATTGAATTTCAATTAAACCTACAATAAAATTCTAAAAATTTTAACTAACACATAAACCAAGTCAATTTCATGATCAGACGCCAATAAGCCCTTCAATTCGCAAAATGAAACAGTAACACAAATAGATATTTCTACGATAAATAGATAGAAATTCAAATAATGTAACATACATGCAAATAATTCAGAAATTCTTCTTAATCACTTATTAGCATCCTTAATCATGGTTTAACGGTTAATCATGGGTCGGGGTTATTACAGTCTTCCCATTTAAAAGGGTCTGGTCCTTCAAACTCGAATTACCTTCGTTTTGGAAGAACATTGGGTCTAATGGAATAAATTCGGATATCTCTTCATCATATCTTCTTTTGTTTCCCATGTTGCATAGGTTCCTCCATGATTCTGCCAATCAACTTTCACCAACAGGATTTCTTTATTTCTCAACATTTTGATTCGACAGTTAACAATCTGAATTGGTCTTTTTTTGTACGCATAGTTATCTTTCAGAAGCACATGAGTTGGCTCAATCACATGGAGTGGATCTCGTAAATATTTCCAAAGCATCGATACATAAAAAACACTATGCATATGTTCCATGACTAGTGGTAAGGCTACTTGATATGTCATTGGGTTAATTTTCTCTAAAACTTCATACGGGCTAATGTATCTTGGTGCTAGCTTTCCTTTCATCCCAAATCGCATTTTCCCTTTCATAGGAGTCACTTTGATAAACACGTGATCCCTGACTTCATATTCTCTATGTCTTCTTCAAACATCTGCGTAACTCTTTTGGCGACTCATGCGGTTTCAATCTGTTGAATTAATTTCACATTCTTCGTTGCTTCTTGCACAAGTTCCGGTCCCAACAAAGGTCTATTATCTACCTCAGCCTAACAGATCGGAGACTTTTTCTACTATACAAAGCTTCGTAAGGAGCCATACCGATACTCGAATGGTAATTGTTGTTATACGCAAACTCAGCCAATGGTAAGTAGGTCTCCCAATTGCCTTGAAAGTCTAGGGCACACATTCGTAGCATATCTTCTAGAGTTTGTATCATTCTTTCTGATTGTCCGATGCATGCGTGGGTGATATGCCTTTGCTTGATCTTAATTTAGTTTCCAAAGCTTGCTATAAACTTTGACAGAATCTTGAAGTAAACTTAGGATCTTTGTCAGATACTGTGGAAACTGGGACTCCATGCAATTTCACAATTTCATTGACATACAAGTTAGCCAGCTTATCCGCATTATACAAAGATTTGACAAGTAAAAAGTGGGTAGATTTAGTTAAACGATCAACATTGACCCAAATAGAATCCATACCTTGAAAAGAGTGAGGCAATCCCACAATGAAGTCCATGGTAATGTGCTCCCATTTCCATTTCCGGTATTGGAAGCGGTTGAAGTAATCCAGTGGGTCGCTAATGCTCAGCTTTAACTTGTTGGTAATGCAAACATCTAGCCAAAAAAATTAGCAATGCCTTTATTCATTCCAGGCCACCAGAAGTTCTGTTTCAAGTCATGATACATCTTTGTATTCCCTGGATGCATAGCAAACTTTGAATTGTGAGCTTCAGTCATAACACGTTTTCTTAAGTCAAAACAATCCGGTACACATAGCCTATTCTGGAATTTTAGCACACCATCTTCAATCACAAATCCCGGCTTTGGTTTTGAGTCAATCTCATCAAAAATTTTCTTCAAGAACTCATCTTCCAGTTATTTCTCTCTAATTTCTTCAATGATTGCAAGCTGAGCAGAAATGACGGCTAGGGTTCCACCTTGTTCATGCAGAACTATCGCAATTTCATTCCTCTTTAGGTCACATAACAACTCTCTCTGGCCAGTGAGCAAACATGATAACTTTCCAATAGATTTTCGGCTCAAGGCATCGACGACTGTATTTTCCTTCCCTGGATGGTACAAAATTTGCAAATCATAATCTTTAATTAATTCTAACCATCGTCACTATCTCATGTTCAGTTCTTTTTGGGTGAAGAAGTATTTGAGGCTCTTATGATCAGTATACACCTCACAAGTCATACCGTACAAATAATGTCATGAAATTTTTAGAGCAAACACCACAGCTGCTTATTCAAGGTCATGAGTCGGATAATTCTTTTCATGAGGTTGGAGTTTTCGAGAAGTATAGGCAATTACCTTCCCATTTTGTATTAACACACACCCTAAGCCTTTGTAGGAGGCGTCACTATAAATTTGGAATCCATTGGTTTCGTTGGTGTGGCTTGATTTTCGTGCTCCTTTCGGATACGACTAGCCTTACAGTTCGGACTCCAGTGGCTCTCTGATTTCACAAAGTGCAATGTGAAATAGTGAGAACACAAAAGAGTCCAAATCCGACAATTCTTTTAGAATATAGATGTTTGAATCAAATGCCAAAAATGGACTGCTTTGCCAGATTTCAAAGTCGCCACCTAAATATTCTTAGGAAATTTAGGAAACCC
The DNA here is from genome assembly GCA_025200525.1 of Camellia lanceoleosa. NCBI lineage: Eukaryota > Viridiplantae > Streptophyta > Magnoliopsida > Ericales > Theaceae > Camellia > Camellia lanceoleosa. The sequence continues at coordinate 291,405 of JANUSC010000236.1, forward strand.
GAGACTTGTGCCAAAAGCCATTAGTCCATCATCACCAATGTAATACCCCGACCCTCATATCTGATTCTGCTGTCTTTATAATCTCTTGTTCTGTGTCCTTGAATGTTATTGTGAAAATCTATGTGAAAATATAGTAAGAGAGCATGGAACTTGGAAATATGAGTTTCTATCTGTTGAATTAGAACGTATCTGTTACACTTGAATCACTTAAAATGGAAATTGAGCATCGTAGAGATTTAATTTGCAGAAATTAATTTGATATTTGGAATCTACATGATTTTTAAGCTATAAGGGGATTTTCTGTGAAATTTTTATTTCGGCACCCTAAAGCGATTGATTTTCGTCTTTTATGCCCTTATATATATACATTGTTATATCTATTTAAGACTGGTGGAGTTGAGATCAAAAAAAAAAAATGTGGCTTACTTTGAGAAAGAAAGGAAGAGAGGAACGTGAGAGTTGAAGGAGAAGAATTGGGGGAAAATAAATTTGACTCACCAAAAAAGCTCATCCATTAGTAGGATTGGGAGATTGAGGTTAAGGGCACACTCCAGAAGGAACTCATACGCCACCACAACACTGTGAGTAATAGTGCATTTTACATATATTTATGTATCATTTTTCTGTAAGATAAGATCATAACTTATGTGTTGATCTAGAACTGAAATGTGAGCACCATAGTTAACTATCTGTGCCGCAAGGCTACCTGAGTCGAAAGACTATCTGTGCCGCAAGGCTACCTGAGTCGAAAGACTATCTGCGTGCAAGGCTACCACAGCCGCAAGGCTACCGGGGCCGAAAGGCTATCTGTGCCGCAAGGCTATCTGGGCTAATAGGCCAATATGTTATCTTGGTATTTGGTTTTGATACATATACTACTGTACATTGTGATTTTTTTATTATTACGCACTACTATTCACAGAGCTTGTCTCATTCTGTAGTTTTGTTTGATTCTGTAGGAACCAGCTTGAGGAGCCGATCTAGCACACTTCATGCATTTTGTCAGCCTAAGGATAATCAGGCACTGGAGGAAACCCTTACATATTAGATCAGTGTTCTTTGTAAATGTAATTTTTGGTATCCACATCGCTGGTCAGGGATATGTCTTTATTGTTTTGTATGCCTAAAACCTGGGCTGGTTTGTGAACGTTTATGCAACCTCATTTTGTGTGCATGTTACTCTATGTTCAATGTTAAGATGGTCCTGGCTTGTTGATAGTTGCTCAATGGATATTTCTAGATGTCGTTTTAAATTTAATGCTTCCGTTCAGGCCCCAATGTTATACCATACAGGTTATTCTGTCTGTTTCTGCTTAAGTCATGCCCAAACTTATAGGGGCTGGGTTGGGGTGTGACAAGTGGTATCAGAGCACGAGTTGCTATCTCACACACTGATCCATTGAGCGTTAGGATGTCTAGTGTAGTAGGCATCATACAGGAAGGTAGGAATGATAGCAACGTGATATGATTTCTGCTAACCCTAATGCTAACAATTTGACTTCCTTGTACACCTTGTGTATGGTATAATGATTTGTTTTGTAGACTATGGTGAGAACAAGGGCCGATGAGCCAGAAGATGCTACCTCGGTACGGTTGGATAGGATGGAAAGAATGATGAGAGATATGGCTGAAACTCTACGACAACAACAGCAACAGCAACAACAACCTCAGCCACCACCCCCGCCAGTACCCCCACCTGTAATGCAAGATATTCACGCTGAGGACCGTACCATCACACTTACACGGGAGTTTAAAAAGATGAAACCACCTTCGTTCAAAGGAGGAATTGAACCAATGAAGGCGGAGGCATGGGTACTAGGGATAGAGAAATTATTCGAAGTCTTCCCTTGTACTGAAGTTCAGAAAGTGCAGCTTGCCGCTTTCACGCTTGAAGAGGAGGCACGGAGGTGGTGGATGCTTACCAGAACAATGCATCCTGGGTTGACTTGGGACAGGTTCTTGGTGTTATTCTATGACAAATATTTTCCTCAGAGCATGCGAGACAAGAAAGTAACTGAGTTTGAAACGTTGAGACAAGGAAACAAAACTGTAGCTGAGTATGAAGCCCAGTTTGCAGAACTAGCTCGGTTTGCACCTCACATGGTAGATACAGAGTACAAAAAGGCGCGAAAATTCGAGGGAGGATTACGGAATGCCATTCAGGATCGGATCAATGTGTTGAAGTTACCGACGTACGTTGATGTCTTGGAGCGGGCTGTCATCGCAGAAGGAAATTTGGCTACTCAGACTCGGATTTCTGAATGGAAAGGGAAGAGGCAAAATACTCAATGGTCTAAGGGATGAACCACTACACCAAATAAAAAGCGATGAAACTTCACCAAGACAACTTCTCGATTCGACTCTGTGGTGTCTCGAATGTGGGTTGAAACATCGTGGGGTTTGTCATCGGTTGATCGGAGCTTGTTTCCGTGGAAAACAGGACATTTGATTAGGGACTGTCCACAAAGGAATCAACAACCCGGTAGTAAGGCCGCCTCAAGTTCAGCTGGGTCTACACCGACTCCTAGTGCCAAATCAACTGTCAAACCAAATAACAACAAGGATACCATGAAGCAAGGTAGGGTATTTGCGTTGGTTCCGGGAGATATACAGAATGCAACAACAGTGGTGTCAGGTACATTTACAGTTTATGGCCACTCGCTACGCTTTGTTTGATTCTGGCTCTACCTGCTCTTTTGTGTCAAAGCAATTTGCAAAGAACTTAGATAAACCTGAAATAGAATTAGCCTATGTGTTGCGTGTTACATCGCCTATGGGGACTTCCTTGATCTCAGATTGCCTATCCTACTTCTGAAATTCTCATTGGAAATGCTCGTGTATATGCTAATTTAGTCCCACTTGATATGACTTCATTTGATATTATTTTGGGGATGGATTGGTTGGGAGAATACGGGGCTACCATAGATTGCCTAATGAAACAAATTAAATTCCACCCTCCGGGTCAGTTAGAAACTATTTTCCAGGGTCAAGAAGTGACATCACCACCGTATGTGATCTCTGCAGCCAAGGCTTACAAATTGATTCAAAAAGGATGTCGGGGGTATTTGTGTAATGTTCTGGGAGGCCCAGTAGAGAATGAAAATATTGATGCGATTCCGGTTGTTTGTGACTTTCCGGATGTCTTCCCAAAGGAACTGCCGGGAGAGTTAGTGGACCGTGAAATAGAGTTCACAATTGATGTATTACCTGGAACTCAACCCATCTCTAAAACTCCGTATCGAATGGCATTAGCCGAAATGAAGGAATTGAAGGGTCAGCTTCAAGATTTACTGGATAAAGGGTTTATTCGTCCGAGTGTCTCCCCCTGGGGTGCACCAGTCCTGTTTGTGAAGAAGAAAGACGGGACACTTCGTTTATGCATAGATTACCGGGAGCTTAATAAAGTAACGATCAAAAACAAGTATCCTTTACTGAGAATTGATGATTTATTTGATCGCCATAAGGGCGCAGGTTTTCTAAGATTGATTTGCGGTCCCGTATCATCAATTGAAAGTCAAAGCAGAAGATGTCGAGAAGACAGCCTTCCGAACCCGCTACGGTCATTATGAATTTTTGGTTATGCCCTTTGGGGTTACAAACGCACTAGCAGCATTTATGGATCTGATGAACCGAGTCTTCAAACCTTATCTGGACGAGTTTGTAGTGGTCTTTATAGATGACATCCTTATTTATTCTGGGAATGTAGAAGCTCATGAGAGTCATCTTCGTCGAATCCTCCAAACTCTCCGAGAAAAGAAGCTGTACGCAAAACTGAAGAAGTGTGAATTTTGGCTGCATGAAGTGGCATTTCTGGGACATGTCATAACTAAAGAAGGAGTTTCCGTTGATCCAAGTAAGATTGAGGCAATTGTAAACTGGCCAACCCCGACTAATGTAACCGGCGCAGCTTTATGGGACTAGCGTGTTATTATCGGAGATTTGTTCAAGACTTTTCTAAGATTCTGTACCACTTACGCAGACTAACGAAGAAGGGCATTGCATTTGAATGGATGAACCGAGAGAATTTGCTTTCCGGAATTAAAACGAAGTTAACTACCGATTCTTGCATTACCATCCGTAACGAGGATTTGTAATTTACTGATGACGCTTCACATAAGGGATCGGGTTGTGTTCTTATGCGTAACGGAAGAGTTATCGCCACGCCAAATTTTAAGCCCCATGAGAAAAGTTATCCCACACATGACCTCGAATTAGCAAAGCTTGTCTTTATGCTAAAGATTTGGCGACATTATCTCAGATGGGACTTCTTGTGATATTTATATCGATCATAAAAGCCTCAAATACCTCTTCACCCAAAAGGAGTTGAATATCCAACCAGTGGCTAGAACTTATTAAAGACTATGATTTGCGGCTTCACTACCATCCTGGCAAAGCTAACACGATGTGAGCGACTCAGTCGGAAAAATATGGGAATACTGGCGAGTTTATTGATAGAAAGTAAAGAATTGATAGGGGATCTGAATAAGATGGAAATTGATTTAATACTACCTGGGCAAAGAGCAACAATAGCGGTAATGATGGCTCAACCGGCATTACTGGAGAAGATCAAGATACGTCAAATGGAGGACGACGCCCTCAAGAAAATATGTAGTGAAATGGAGACAAAACCGAAACTGGGATTTACTTTGACCGATTCCGTGCTTAAATTTCAGAGTCGGGTGTGTGTCCCTAATGTGGTAGAACTTAAACGGAAGTTGATGAAAGAAGCACATGCCTCGAGAGTCTCAATACATCCAGGAAGTACCAAAATGTACCAAGATTTGAAACAACATTTCTGGTGGCCAAATATGAAGAGGGAGATTGCAGAGTTTGTATCTAAATGTTTGCAGTGCCAGCAAGTTAAAGCAGAACATCAGAAACCCGCAGGGTTGCTACAACCCCTTCCAGTTCCGGAGTGGAAATGGGAACACCTAACGATGGATTTTGTAGTGGGACTACCACGGACGCCTCGAGGTATGAATTCGATATGGGTTATTGTTGACCGATTAACCAAATCCGCCCATTTCTTGCCGGTGAAGACCCAATATAACGCCGACAAACTTGCCTTGCTCTATATAGATGAAATTGTAAGGCTTCACGGAGTCCCGGTTTCAATTGTGTCGGACAGAGATCCAAAATTTGTGTCACGGTTTTGGCAGAGTCTACAGAATGCAATGGGTACAGAATTGAAGTTCAAGATCTGACTTTCCATCCTCAAACCGATGGACAGTCCGAAAGGACGATTCAGACGTTAGAAGATATGCTTCAATGTGTGTTCGGATTTTCAAGAGAGCCGAGACTCATCTACCATTGATTGAATTCACAGATAATAATAGCCACCATTCGAGTATTCAAATGGCACCTTATGAAGCCCTCAGATGGGAGACCGTCGCCACCAAAGGTGTCTGGTGAGGTAGGAGATAGGCCTTTGTTAGGGCCAGAAATTGTTCAATTAACTACTGAGAAAGTGAAGATTATTCAAGAAAGGCTGAAAACTGCTCAAAGCAGGCAGAAGAGTTACGCAGATAACCGACGAAGGAATTTGGAATTTGATGAAAACAGTCATGTCTTTGTGAAAGTCACCCTAATGAAAGGCCACCCAAGATTTGGAAAGAAGGGTAAGCTAACACCCCGATATGTCGGTCCCTTTCAGATTTTACAGAAAGTTGGGACAGTAGCTTACCGAGTCGCCCTTCCGCCACATCTGAGTCAGGTTCATAATGTATTTCATGTTTCTATGCTCCGAGAGTACCTTCCAGATCCATCCCATATTATTGACTATCATCAGATTGAGCTAACCGACAGGTTAACATATGAAGAAAAACCGCTCCGAATTCTGGATCGTCAGGTGAAACAGTTACGGAACCGGGAAATTCCAATGGTAAAAGTGGAGTGGCAAGAGCACTACGGAACTGAGGCAACCTGGGAAAAAGAGGATGAAATGCAAAATCAATATCCGTATCTGTTTTCGTCCTAAGGTAAAAGCAAGTTTGGAGGACCAAACTTAAATAAGGGGGGGAGAGTGTAATACCCCGACCCTCATATCTGATTCTGCTGTCTTTATAATCTCCTGTTCTGTGTCTTTGAATGTTATTGTGAAAATCTATGTGAAAATATAGTAAGAGAGCATGGAACTTGGAAATATGAGTTTCTATCTGTTGAATTAGAACGATTCATATACACTTGAATCACTTAAAATGGAAATTAAGCATCGTAGAGATTTAATTTGCAGAAATTAATTTGATATTTGGAATCTACATGATTTTTAAGCTATAAGGGGATTTTCTGTGAAATTTTTATTTCGGCACCCTAAAGCGATTGATTTTCGTCTTTTATGCCCTTATATATATACATTGTTATATCTATTTAAGACTGGTGGAGTTGAGATCAAAAAAAAAAAAACGTGGCTTACTTTGAGAAAGAAAGGAAGAGAGGAACGTGAGAGTTGAAGGAGAAGAATTGGGGGAAAATAAATTTGACTCACCAAAGAAGCTCATCCATTAGTAGGATTGGGAGATTGAGGTTAAGGGCACACTCCAGAAGGAACTTATACGCCACCACAACACTGTGAGTAATAGTGCATTTTACATATATTTATGTATCAGTTTTCTGTAAGATAAGATCATAACTTATGTGTTGATCTAGAACTGAAATGTGAGCACCATAGTTAACTATCTGTGCCGCAAGGCTACCTGAGTCGAAAGACTATCTGTGCCGCAAGGCTACCTGAGTCGAAAGACTATCTGTGCCGCAAGGCTACCTGTTGTGCCGCAAGGCTACCGGGGCCGAAAGGCTATCTGTGCCGCAAGGCTATCTGGGCTAATAGGCCAATCTGTTATCTCGGTATTTGGTTTTGATACATATACTACTGTACATTGTGATTTTTATTATTACGCACTACTATTCACTGAGCTTGTCTCATTCTGTAGTTTTGTTTGATTCTGTAGGAACCAGCTTGAGGAGCCGATCTAGCACACTTCATGCATTTTGTCAGCCTAAGGATAATCAGGCACTGGAGGAAACCCTTACATATTAGATCAGTGTTCTTTGTAAATGTAATTTTTGGTATCCACATCGCTGGTCAGGGATATGTATTTATTGTTTTGTATGCCTAAAACCTGGGCTGGTTTGTGAACGTTTATGTAACCTCATTTTGTGTGCATGTTACTCTATGTTCAATGTTAAGATGGTCCTGGCTTGTTGATAGTTGCTCAATGGATATTTCTAGATGTCGTTTTAAATTTAATGCTTCCGTTCAGGCCCCCAATGTTATACCATACAGGTTATTCTGTCTGTTTCTGCTTAAGTCATGCCCAAACTTATAGGGGCTGGGTTGGGGTGTGACAACCAAAGTGTCTCAGCTTGGGAACTTAGGTACGAAAGGGAAAGGTCATGAATTGAGCACCCCGCTCGCCCGATCAAAGATCGGCCTCTTCTAATCATGATATGATTCTTATTTACATTATATACTCTTGTTCTGGTTTTATTAACTTTACTATGTGATGCACATAAGCATAGACTAATTTGCGAAGATTGGAACACTTTGATTTCATGTTTATTTGAAAATTGTTTTTTGATACTCGTCACTTGAAAATGTGAGTTTGTACATTAATCAATTTGTCCCAATTTTGGCAATTAGCCTTCATCCACAGGCATTCAAACAGCTATATCATCTAAGCAACTAGCCTCATGGAAATATGTTTTGCATGGCAACAATCACATGCAATGTAAGATGCTAAAACTCAAAATTGCTCACCTAGTATTCTGAGCCAAAACAAAACAAAATAATTAGAAAATATGCATGCTTCTTACTAATGCAATATAACTAATGCAACACATACAAGTTATGTAATTAATAGGTTTGGTTATGAACATGGCATATGATTCCATTAAAGACATGTGATGAAGCACGTATTCAAACAATGAATTTAAACATTTGGGTTAGTATGATGAGCCAAACCTTAGATGCATGTAAGACAATGGATGCGAATCATAAGAATGCTAATTTGAAAGATGATGTTCTATACTAACCATCGTAAGCTGGTAAATAAAAGGGAGAAAGACGTGGGGTTGGAAGACATATAACTTATTACATGTTGGCCCTTGCATAAGAGCGTGCGAATCAATGTTTGAGAGTCTAAATTAAACTAAGTATTACAAAACCGAATGAATATTAAAAAATTAACTAGCTAGCTACTCTATTACAACTAAGATAATAATGAGAAATAAACCAGCTATCTAAGTTAACTAGCTATAATAATTACAAATGAACAATAATAATAATAATTACAACACTAATTACAACAAGACTAATTGCAACGATAATAATTAGCTACAACAATAATTATTAATTACAACAATACTCGGAGCATTAATTTACAACATTGATGTAAGCAAGGATGCACAAGGGCTGCATGCACAATGCCCAAGAATTGCTCTATCTGTCTAGGCCTGCTTTGTTTCACCTTCACCATACATTTCTGCGCAAAACATATTGTTATTAAACATTAATGGCCGGCAGGCCCCCAATGAGCCCTGGTCGGGTCCAAAAAGGGCCGGCCATGCCTTAATTTTATGCAAAATCCCATTTTTGTGTTTTGAAGTGAAAACAGTGCATACAGAGCAGTGTCAATCCTTGTTTGTCCCTTCTGCCCTTCTCTGTCACGGAAAGCCTCAAGAGAAGAACGAAGTCATTTCCAAAACCATCAATGAGCAAGTTGATTGCTTGATGATTTCAGACACAATTTGGACAAAGATCAATAAATGCAATGAACAACAACCACCCCTCTCTTCTATCATAGAGTGAACTCAAAGAGGGAAGTAGAGATGCTTTAAGGTTCATCAAAACATCATGAATTGACGTATGATGACCCTTGAGACGATGGACTCGGCATAATGTCTGGCCGAACCCAAGCAATATGACTCATTTTTTTTATGTGGGTTGGTTCATTTTAGCAATTTTTAGACTTTTCCATTCTTTAGTCCATTAAGTCCAAGGTGATGATTACGTCCACTAAAGGAGAAGTGTGTCAAACAGGAAGTGATTCTCAACATAAAAAAGAGACTATGCCGTTGACAATGAACCTCCGTAGAGATTAAGTCATTAAGCATAGATTTCTAGCTCATGTTTTGAATAACTATCAGCTGGTTGAAACAACTCTCAAATGAAAGAAATGGATGGTAAGTTGATTATTAAAATGAGGTTCTTAACATGAAAATTAATTAAAGAAAAGCTTAGAACCACATGTAACAAGCCATATACACAAACTTATGAGACCACAAGCATACTAATCAAAGCATGAACTAATTAAACAACCTAGGATAGCCCTAAAATTTCCTAATAGGTAAAAAACATGGGGTCAAAGTGCATGAAAAGAGCCCAAAAAGCTAAACAACAAAGAGAGAAAACAAGGCAAGTAAGCAATAATAAGAAGGGGTGGTTAACCCCTCCACTTTTGAAACCTCAAAGCATGATTTTTAGCCTCTTTTAAACTTTGAAAATCAATTTGGAAAGCAAAGAAAAAGGATGCAAAACAAGGGTTTGAGCTATAGGTGAAGGTGTAAGAAAGGGTGTTAGCTCTCTCTACCCTTTGGTAGCTCTCCAAACCCAAGCTTAGACACTTGAAAGAGGATCAAAACAATACAAAAATACAAGAACTAGATAGCAAGAGATAGCAAAAGGGAGCAAGAGAAGGGATAGTAAGCTTATACCTCTCAAGAAAGGTAAGCTCTTTGTTGTGAATCAAACTAAGTCCAAACACACTCTCAAGCTTGAATTGAGATGCTCAAGGCTTAACCAAGGTTCCAAGGCTAAGGTGTGAAGGTGTACATGGTATAGATATAGATTCAAGGTGGTAAGCTTGCTCAAAGGTTGCTTGCACAAGAAGAAAGAGCTCTCAAGAAGGTGTATAATCTTTTTAGAAATTCTTCAACCCTCAAAATAGAAATACAACTTTGTTTTTATAGAATTTGAGCAAGAGGGGTTATAAATATCTTCAAAAATGGATAGCTGGTGGGCTCCCGACCAAAATAGTGCTTCTCACTACTAAGGCACGGCCGGCCATTAATAGCCACAGCCTGGCCGGGCCTCAATGTGATCCCCTGTCTCTCTGTTTCAAACTCAGCACAGGGTGACACAATGTGTAAAAATGGATTTCTGGGGTACAAGTAGTGGGAATATGGGAGGTTTGGGATTGTTTCGAAGCTTAAACATAGCCCCTTCGTTGAGACCTCTAACCATGCACAACACCACTTTCATCATCGAGTGTACTAGGCAAAACGCTCGAGCCTTGTGGGTGGTCAAAAATAGGGTATCTATAGTTGCCTCTCTTTGACAAAGATCGAAGTCATAAAGTGACGTGAGTGAATGTCAAAGCCCAAAGATGACCCATTTGATGAGGCTGCAAGGCTTGGGCAAGAAATCAAGACATAAATGCAAAGATTGAACTCAAGGGCAAAATGCACAAACAAAATGCGCCAAATAACTTATGATCATGCAATGAAACATTTGAATGCAAATGAAGCAATGAAACAATGCTACAATCTAAACAAGAACCCAATGCTTAAGTGAAAATGTAAATTAAAGCAAAATAAACCCCACCGTGACAGAAAGAAGTGAATAAATAGGCACGTCTTATGTGGAAAGGACAAAGAAAGCACAAACCAAACTACGTCTCATGTAGAAAGGATGTAAGAAAATGCCAACCCAACTACGCCTCACGTAGGAAGGGTGAAAGACGACGTAACCATCGAGCACACCCGTGGTTTCAACCGAGATCCTAACGATTCTTACCCGATAGGAGGAAGGGTGGTGTGAACAAATAGGCGCACCTGATGTTTTAAACCAAAACAAACAATCCTAACGCGCTTCATGCAGTAAGAGGAGAGGTAGTGTGAACAAACAAGCGCACTTGCCATTTTTAACTAATTTGGACAATCCGAACGCGTCACACGCGAGAGGAGAAAAGGAGGTGTGAACACCGGGACACGCCCGATGTTTTTAATCGAGATAAACAATCCTCACATATCGCACACGAGAAGAGGAAAGGTGGTGTGAACAAACAGGCGCTCTTGTTGTTTTTAACCGAGGAAAACAATCCTCACGCGTCACATGTGAGAGGAGGAAAGGTGGTGTGAATAACAGGTGCACTTGTTGTTTTTAACCAAGGTGAACAATCCTTACGCGTCGCACGCGAGAGGAAGAAAGGTGGTGTGAACAACAAGCGCACCTGCTGTTTTTAACCGAGGTGAACAATCCTCACGCATCGCATGTGAGAAGAAGAAATGTGGTGTGAACAACAGGCGCACCTGCTATTTTTAACCGAGGTGAACAATCCTCACATATCACACGCGAGAGGAGGAGACCAGAATAATGCATAAGTAGCCGAATTTAGAAGCAGACAAACTTTGAAGTGAAATTATCTCATTCTCAGGAAGGCTTTGGAAATGAAGCCATAAGGCCCACGGAGATAGCTCAAGTTAAGACACAACGCATAAACGTGAATTAGAAGTAAACACAAATTCTACACAAAGACACGTAAAATCAAAACAATCAAAGTAATGTAGTAAAGTAAAAGCCAATTTGCCATGTGTTGAAAATGAGCGTATGAATATGACACACCACGTTTCAATTTGGTTGTAAAATGGGTGATGATTTTACTGTGCCATGAATGATTTTATCTGGAATTCCTCTGAATGAACTGTACATACAACAATTGTGCGTTTACGGAATAACAGAACAGATTACGATTCAGGTAAAACAATTTGTAAGCTAATGGAATAGTTTAAACTAATTAAAAGTCTTAAACAAAACAAATCACACTGTGAGTTTAAACTATGAGTTAAACAAATGAGTTTAAAAAAATTAAATCAAGAGTCAACTAAGGCCTCATTTGGGGACTGACTATTTTAGCTAAAAAGTCAAAAAGCCAACTAAAACTAGTCACATCACCTCTCTACTTTTTTGCACATCTTTTCGTAAAAAGCCAAAAAGTTACTAAAATAGCATGTTCCCAAATGAGGCCTAAATCAAATTATGCATTCACACAATAAAACAAAAATAGAATAAACAAAATTCCTCTCCTTTTCTTATTTCATTTTCCATTTTCCATTTTATATTTTTTCGCTCACTTTCTTTCTCTTTTGATATTTTCCTTTGTTCCTTGTTTTTCCCTCATTGTTTTTTCTTTCTTCTCTCTTTTTTCCTTTCTTCTCTATTTTTTTTTCCTGTTTGCATTTTATTATTTTTTCAGATTAAAGCTTCATAATACAAGAAATAAAAAGAACAAAAACTGACTGAATTCACATTGAAGACCGGCCGGGCCTCGATGAAGCACTGACAAGACTTCAAAACAGTAACGAGCCTCAATAAGCGGGACGAGGCGATCGGTCAATCCTGGCGACGTTTGTTTTAAACAAACTCAAACCTCATTTTCTCACACCTTCTCATCCGAAACTCCCTTTTATCTCTCTCTAACCTTCCCTTCTCTCTAGATTTCCCCTTTCCTTGAGTTACCGAACAATCCTCACAAAATTTTCCTTAAAACCCTTTTAATCCTCTATATTTTGAACCGAATAAAACTTGATTTGGTGGAGTTTTGAGTTTTTCTCTTGATTCCCCTCACATTTGCCCACACTTTTCTTATTTTCCTCTTTGATTTTCCACCCCTCTTTACTTTCTACTTGGATTTTGGGGTTTTTACTCACTTTCACTCATCCCTTCACATTTTCTTCATTATTTCCACTTTCTCTCTATGGCTAGTGATGAAGTTCCCCTCTCGGACCCTGCCATTGGTATTGGGGCCTTCTTAGGTGCAGATATGGAGGCCGAGGATGCTCCCACATTGCCTCCCCTTATTGATAGGCCATTTGATGCGGCCACCTACCGACTACGTACACATGCTCCGTCTCCAGGCGGTATTTTGAGACTGGAGGGTGTAAATCGCCAAGAACTCCACTCTGCGCGCAAGGGCGTGAATCGTTGTTCTTAGCTACTATAGTTCAGACTCATGTCACGGTTCTGAATCTAACCTCGCAAAATGCAATGCAAGACTGATAAATCACCAAAGAGTCCAAATCCAACAAATCGTTTTGGAAAACTGATTTTTATAAAGAAGTGCCAAACATGGACTGCTTTGCCAGATATAGAGTCACCACCTAAATATTTTATTTTGGGGGACTTTAGGAAACCCTGAATCGTGCCTAAGGCCACGTGTCCGTCATCACCAAAGTTGCCTCGGCTCGGGAACTTGGGTATGAGAGGGGAAGGTCATGCAATGAGCACCCCCGCTCGCCTGATCAAAAGACCGGCCTTTACTAACATGATATTTTGTTTTTGAAAACACATGCGTTCTTATTCCGGTTTATTAGCTAGCTTACTATGTGATGCAAACAGTATACAAGTATAGACTAGATCGCCTAAATTGGAACAAAACATCTCATGTTTGTTTGTTTGAAAATGGTTTGAAAGTTGCTACTCGCAAGTAGGTTAAGTCGTGGATTTTGCCACCCTCAAGTGGACTTAGAAAACATGGTGATTTGCCACTTCAAGTGGGCTTAAAACTCGCATTTTGATGAATTGTTCCAATTCAAGCAATCCAACCTTCATCCACAGGCATTCATGCAGTTATATCAGTTAAGCAGTTAGCCTCATGGCAAGCATGCTATCATGGCAATCACTTACACACATGTAAGGATGCTAAAACGTAAACACTCATAGTGTACTCCGAGCCAAAAAAGAAGCTAGTTAGTAATCAGTGCATGATCCTAGCTATGCCAAGAATGCCTAATGCAACACATGCAAAATGTAACTAAGATAGGCTCGGCTATTCTAAGATGACATATGAAATGCAACAAATGATACATGTATTCAAGTTGGAATTGAAATATAATGTTGTTTGTATGATGCGCCGAGCCCGGTGCATGCAAGACAGATGAATGATGCAAACATGCGAGCATAAGGATGCTAATTGAAACATGTCCTAAAACTAACCATCGAAAGCTGGTAAATAAAAGGGAGAAAGAAATGGGGGTTGGAAGACATGCATCACACACACGCACACTTATTACAATAGTTGTGCCCTCTCGATGGAGGGTCCGAATGAATCAACTAACTAGCTACGCTAAGCTAATTAATTACAAACCGAATTGAAACTAGCTATACCAAGCTAATCAGAATATTACAACACAGATTAAACTAATTAATTACAAAACAAGTAATTAACTACAATTAGCTAGTAAAGCAGTAAAAACAGCCTCAAGGAGAAGGGTGTATGCATGCTCGGTCTACTTCGCTTGGAAATCCACTACCGTGCCTCGTGTTGCCTCTGTTTGCACACTTTTGGACTTTTGAAAATTGTGCCAACTTCCAAGGTACTTTTGACGCACCTTAGAAACATTTTGAGGGGTGGTCGGCCAAGAGGAATGGCCATCTGCCAAATTTCAAGGCTATCGGCCGATTTTGATAGCCGATCGGCACACTTAATAGCTGATCGGCCACTTCTTCCTGCAAACTTCTCGTTTTGCTGCAACAGAGCACTAATAGAGGCATGGCAGTGTATTTGCAAGAAAATGTGTATGCAACCACACTCCTTATCATGTCTAAAGCTCAAAGGAGTGTAGTACTCGGCTCTCGAGCCATTAATCATGCATCTCGATGCATGATGGCCAAAGAAGTCGAGTTGCACAAGTCAATGTCAAATGAATGCACAAAAACACATAAATACCTTAACCTCTATCATGCATGATCAAGAGGGTCGGTGATCGAGAAATGAGGCACGTTTTATCACTTCAAGTATGAAACGTCCTTCGTTTCCCGTGTTTGGGCTAACACCCTATCCAAACAAATACAACACAAGTATGCCAAATACAATGCAATGCTTGCAAGCGAACAACAATGCAAACAACAAGCATGCAAACAACACGCAATGCGAACAACGTGCAATGCAACATGAGCAATTTATCAAAGCTAATGGCATGCAAACTCTATTGAATGTAACCTAAGTATGCAAGCAACAATGCAAACAACAAGCATGCAAACAACATGCAAGATGGACTTAAACCGGATATGGACAGACCTCAATCATGTCCAAAACAGTGGCCAATAGTGCTGAAATGATGGCATGAAAAGTATGAAAAGGCAAGACAAGCATGCATGCCAATTGGCTCAAGAATTAAGGCATAAAGATACAACTCTTAAGAGCACTTAAAGAGTGAAAAGCATGGACATGTGACAACACCATAAGCTCTGAAATCATGTATGGAATGGTGTCAAACCACTCAAACAACACAAGTATGGCATGCAAGAGGGCTCAAAGCTTGAAGCTAGCATAGGCACTTGCACTATAGCTATACAAAACACGGAGCATATGGCCAAGACAACCCAAAAAAGTCCTAGAACATGTTAAAATGATGCTAAAACCTGTATGGAAGTAAGCCAAAATGAGCTAGCATGGTGAGCACGAAGCATGATGGATGTAAGGCCAATAAGGAGGATTACACTACACCTACCAAGACCAAGCATGAGATGGCTTTGCTAACAAAAATCAGACTTATTTCATGGCAAAATAACCCCAAATACACACTGAAATGATAGCTCGCAAGCTTAGGCATGAAGGCATACACAATGGCTCATGTTTAAGGCACAAAGTACCAACCCTCCAATGCATTGAAAGGGTGAAATATGTGAGTGTATGACCACACTACATGCACTGAAATCATATATGAAATGATGCCAAATCATGAAAATAGCCCAAGCAATGCATGCTAGTGGACTCAATACACAAAGCTAGTGAGCTAGAATGCACTATGGCTATACAAAGCAAGGCATGCATGACCAAGGAAACACAAATCAGAGCTAGAGCATGCTAAAACATGGCCAAAAGCTTCATGGAGTTAATCCAAAACATGTTAGAATGATGGTCCAAAAGCAAGGTGCATGCTAGGCTAATGTGCAAGTTTACACTACAAGTGTATAAAGCATGCAAGAGGTGACCAAACCAGCCTAAAAAGAGTTATGGAAGGTCCTAAAAGTCACAAAAAAGTGCTTGAACTAAACTTAAAAGAAGGAGAAATACATGCTCTTTTGATGGGCCATCAACACAAGTAAACAAGAGAAGAGGAGGGGGGACAACCCCCTCCTATTTGGGGCCTCAAAACAAGTTTCTATCACTGAAATTCCTCTGGAATTCAGTGGTTTTAAGGCCAAAAAGAAGTTGTTTGAAAAGCTTGGAAGTTAGCTCAAAAGGCCATATAAGCCAAGGAGCAAAAGGGAGGAAACACCCCCTAGCCAAACATGGTTCAAACCAACACTTTTAGTATTGAAAAATAGAGGAAAAATACAGGTTTTTGTAGTTCAACACCACCCCAAGAAACAGCCCCAAAGTAGTTGAAAACTATGGCAAAGCTAGTATGCAAAATAAGCTAAAAGGGAAAGAGATATACCTCTTGATGCACAGCAGCAAAACAGCCACTTTGTTGGCTCAAATGACCTTCCAACAGCCCAAAAATAAGTTATAAGGGACCTCAGCCCATAGATATGCAACTTTGATGAAGGATGCCTAGGCAAACTAGTTGTATTTCTCTACTTCTATGCACTTCTATACACAAACGGGCAAGAGAGAGAGAGACTCTAGAGAGAGAGAGGCAGAGATTGTGCTTTGGAAGTTTTGTAGAGAGAGAGGGAGTTTAGTGACAGAAGCTCTCAAACTTGTCCAAGAAGTTCTAACCTTTTGAATATGAGATATAAGGCTTTATATATAGCAAAATATTAAGCTTGGGTCGAAATATCTGATTTGGAACAGGTGGCACAAGCTGGAAACAGCTGGAGGACAAAATATCTTCAAAAAAAATGAGTTTGGGCCACTTCTGGCCGATTGTCCATGTTTGGTGCCGATCTGCTACTTGTGATGGCCAATCTGCTACTTTTTTGGCCGATCGGCACATTTGTAGCCGATAGGAAATTCTACTCTGTAGGTCCAACTTCAAACGGGCATAACTCCTTCATATGAACTCCTTTTCAGGTCATTCTTGTGTCCAAATTGAAGATCCAGAAGTAATATTTCCAATGATGGCAGCCTTGCATCAAAATTCCAACTATGCAAAAAGTTATGCCTCTTTTAGTGAAGACTGCTAAGTTTCGGTCCAATCGGAATAATGCCCAACTTCAACCAATAATATCTCCTCCATCTGGACTTATCTTTCGGAGATTCTTGAGTGAAAAATGAAGCCCCGAAAGTATTGTTTCCAATGCTGGTGGCCTCATAGCTTCAATCCAAGTATACAAAATGATAGGCTTGATTTAGCGAGGATCGATCGACTTTCTCTTAACGATTTATGCCCAACTTCTTCCTTAACTAGGTTTCTTCTCTCCACTCTTCTTTTCTTCAACTCCAAACCCCCGAACAAGGTGTTTTGAAAGATTTTTCAAAGATTTCATCTCTCTTTCATTCATTTCCACTTTGTCCTTGCTCGGTTTACCGAAAAGCGCAACATTTAGCGAAATGTGAGCCTCAGAGCATCGCAGAAACCTTTATTTCAAAAATATTTTGAAAGAGAGGGTTTTAAGGTCTAAAAACCATCCAAAATAGTTTTGGTCCAAAATGGGGTGTGAGGTTAGGATTTGACTCTTCTCTTGCCGAAGAAATCGAACCTTTGCCCTACACATCTTTCATCACCAAGTAAACCATCAGTAGCGCCCAAGTCTTAAGGTTGGTCAAAAATGGGGTGTCTATAGAGGGCCTCATCCCCAGGATAGATGAGGACATCCTACTGCGAGAGCCTGCGGAACACTTGTATGCCGATGCCACCACGATAAGTAACTTTCCTTTGTTTTGTACATATGTTGAATCTCATAAACAAACCACTCATTAATGCTACATACACTCCCCATTTACAGGTGATAGATAAGAGGATTGGTGGCTATGGATCCATATTCGGTCCCCGATACTAGTAAGAGAGGCTTTTTGCAGAGGTCCGTACACTGGTTGATGTTGCCGGCTTTGGGCCCTTCTATTCAGGGCTCATACAAATGAGGGCTGAGTCATTGCTCTACGGGGCCTTGGTAGAGAGATGGTAGGACACCACTGACCTGTTCCACTTCTCGTCGATTAGGGAGTTAACCCTGGCTCCATACGATTTCTCGATGCTCACTGGCTTGTGGGTCAGGATTGGCAACCTGATCCCATGTGATCTTGATATGACGCGTGGAGAGCCGCACATCGTCAGCTTCTCGGGGCGATCCCGGACACTACTAGTCATAGAATGGTGAGGTATAGTTGGTTCTCTGATCACTTATCCGATTCTCAGCCCGCTACTCCAGATGAGGTCACCCAGTACACCCGCGACTTCCTTATGTATCTCCTTCGTACTACTTTGTTTGCGAATAGGGAAAATACCGTGGGGTTATATCTTCTGGAGGCACTGGTGCACCTACCGCAGGTGACAGAGTATGATTGGGGTGGCACTAGCCTGGCCACCTTGTGCTACTATATGAGCTCCGCATCCCACTGCAAGACGGATTCACTGGGTGGCTACTGGAGAGTTTGGGAGGTATGCCTCACATTTACTTTTTCTGTGTATTCTGTTCAATTTTTCATTTCTTGCTTATCTTTGCTTTGCATTTCCTGTTTATCTGCTCATTTACTTCATCCATCTTTTTCTGTTTGTAGCTATGGGTTTACACATATTTCATTTCTCTAGCTCCGGTCCCGGTGAGGCCGATTGAGTTGTTAGGACCCCGCTCCCGATACTACAACTCTCGATTTGAGCGCTGCCGCTGCGTAGACCGAGACTTTCCCTACTTGCACCGTTTCTTTGACACCATCACCACAGATCAGGTAACAAAATACTAGTCTTTACATTTCTGTACTACTATTTCCATACTATTGTTATTCTCATACTAGACTATTTCCATACTGCACTGTTTCTGCATTGCACGGCTACTCTCATACTGTTGCTTCTATACCATTGTTTCCATACTGTTTTTCCATACTACTTAGATCCTTGACAAC
Source organism: Camellia lanceoleosa (assembly GCA_025200525.1). Taxonomy (NCBI): domain Eukaryota; kingdom Viridiplantae; phylum Streptophyta; class Magnoliopsida; order Ericales; family Theaceae; genus Camellia; species Camellia lanceoleosa. Next base: position 310,412 of record JANUSC010000236.1, read on the forward strand.
TGACATCTGCTTCCACAAGTTAACTGGTACCCTTGGGGGGGTATCCCTCAGGCAGCGAGGACAACTTATGTTGCTGCATGGCACGCGTCTACCATGTGGATTCTATTTGAGGGCCCCTTTGGCTGAGCTTATTACCTGGGGGAGAGGTTTATCCGCCAGACACGAGGGGTAGCGAATCTAGACATTCCACATCCTCCTCCTCCCGGTGTGGGGGTAGTGGATGATCTTCACGACGGTCCTCAGATCGACTTCCTGATGTTGGGAGAGGATGGTGATCGACATCATGAGTCCGGTGACTTCCCTACTTTCTTGCAGACTCGGGTGATGGCGCCTCTTACCCATGGCGTGGCTTGCGTTGTTCCAGAGGTTGCTACTGTTGCTGCCGCCAGAGGAATTCCTACTGCAACCCCCATTCTTGGGCTTTTGGTGATTCCTACAGAGGTCGTATACATGTGGCCAGATGGGGTGATTGAGCAGATCCCCTTTGAGTACATTGAGGAGAGGGATCACAGATTGGTGATTGCTTCCGACATTAAGCAGGTACACATTTATTTCTATTTTTGCCCACTACACTACTTTATGTCTTCATTGTACTCTCTTGCTTTGTTCCACTATGCTCAACTCTATTCTTCCTTTTACAAGTACCCAGGGCATATGCTGATGACCTCTTCTGAACGATTGACCGCCTGCTTCTGATAGTGCGGAGAAGACAAACTGCTCTGGCCACTCATGGGATTGAGGTATGCTTTTTCCCCTAGTTTACAGTCATGACAGTCTTGCTTATAACTCTGTTGATTTCTTCTGATATCTGTACTCTCTCTCTCTCTCTTTTCAACTTGAGCCAGTACTAGTTGCACTTGCAGGACCTCCTTTAGCTAGGAGACGGAGACAGTGCCCAATTAGGGGCAGAAGAGGAGCTGACCGAGGGAGAGGCAGAGTGAGGCAATGCTCACCTTCCGAGGAGTCCTTTGAGGAGTACATGAATTTTGAAGAGAAGGGGGAGGCAATTGATATACAGTCTAGTAGCCCCAGTGATGACAGCGATGCACCTCTTTCACAGCCGAAGAGGAAAAGAGTAAGGATGGGTTGCTGCTGCTGATGATGATGATTTTCTGTTTTTGTTTTTATTTTGCTTTGTAGTTAAAGACTAGCTTCAGATAGACCCTTTTGTTTTTGAAGGATTTTCTTTTGTTTTGCTGCTTTGTAAAACAATGATTGAGGTTGGACCCGTTAGTTTATAAAAGAAAAGTTTTTGAATGATCTCCTTGCACAATATGTGATGAATGGCATGTGATGAATGGAGTAACCTTTGCATGGTAACTTCGCATAAGACTTAAACCAACGAATATCTGCTCTTGCATTCATTCTTGAATCTAATAACAACCTACAACCAGACAAAATGTAAAACACAACTCGATAACAGGAAAAACAAAATGAAAACAACTTGAAAATACTAAAAAACATTTGGTACAAACAAAACAAGACTCAAAACACAACTGCGGTAGACCAGGACAAAGGCCAGCTTTTTTAGCAACTGCACTGATCGGAGCCACTATTTAGACCCGGCCGGGCCCAAATAGGCGCGGACGGGCTTCACTGAGGCATGATCGAGCCTAAATATGAGGTTGGTTAGTACTGTCCAACTGTCATGCATTGCTCCTTCTCAACCTCTATAAATGGTGCTCCTATGCTGTTTTTCTGGCAGAATAGCAAGTTTTTGGTATTTTACTCTCAAGATGGAGACACTGTGCAACAATAGGCTTCAAGACTAGATAACCACTTTGGACGACTCAAAAAAGGTGAACTTTCGTGGTTTTGGCCTAAATGCCCTTTTTTCTTTGAGCAGCACTTCTATTTGCTTTCCCTTCCTCCATGCCGCTGTTCGATGTTGGAACCTGATCACTCATGTGTTTCTCTTTGGATCATAGGAGATCTGTCCAATGATCGAAGAATTTCAAGCATTGATGGAATCTCGATATGACAAAGAAATCACGCTATAGCCCCATTTTGGCTATGCCCAAGCTTTGGGACAGATGTGTAGGCTAACATTACACGAGGCTCGGTCTTTGGCACATGACAGGGAGCTAGACATTCCCAGTTTAGTTCATCGATTTTCCGCTATTGGAGACAGGAGTGACCTTTTTTGGCGAGGTCACCGGCAACATGCTCTTTGTTTATGCCTTCTTGCACAATTCCTCCTTGCCCCTAGTTTTGGTAGAGCTAGCATCCGGTTGATCGAAGTGGCCAAATGTTTGAAAGAGGGTAAGAGTGGCATGGGTTTGGCACTGGCCGAAACCTCGATGGGTTTAGATGCTTTCCGTTTAGGAGAGACTACCTGGTTGACAGGGAGTCCGCTACTTCTCCAGGTATTATTTGCCACCCTGTTAATTTATGATTCTCACATCGCTTAACACTCACTCTCTGTTTTCCTCTCATAACCTCTTCCTTACTTTTCTCTCATCGTACACCTATCTATTCTTTAATCTCTTTTTTTTTTCATCCCTCCTTATGTATGGCTTATAGATAAATTGAAAGTAGTAGACCCTTGCCCCGAGTACTCCGCCCGAGCTTACTTTTTTCTCCAATGGCTGATCGATTTCCCTTTGAAAGGGTTGTGGTGTGACTGGATGTGCAGTAAATCTGTAGCTGGCATAACTTGGCGTTGCCCCTGGCTTAATTTGGTTGAGACAAGCTACAACATGTCTCAGTAGCTAGGCATACAGTTGATTGGCCTCATACACTGCGTGTTCTATTTCCCTTTTCGGTTCAAACGCCAGTTTGAGCATGAGCAGATACGTCCAGATGAGGAGGTGGAATACCTGGCTTCATTTCCAGTTCGCGCTTCGCACTTGCCTCGATACCTTACTGCCTGGAGGACAAGGAAGCTTCTAGCCCCCGCCCCCAACTTCAGTTATACCCTTTTTGATGAGTGTTTAGCTTGGCTTGAAGACAAGGAACAAGTTGGGCCATCTTTAGTTGTGGAAACTTCTGCGAGTGTAAGCAAAAGACATAGAGCTACCTGACTTAGCTGTGCCCCTAGTTTTACTGCTTTGATCTTTATTTTCAAGTTTTGTGATGTGAAAATAGCTTTGTTGAATCAAAGAGTTGGAGAATGTACTTATGTTGAAATCAATAAAATTAAAATTGCGAGTACTGAAAATTTTCCTTTGGGTCCCGAAAATGGTCCAAGTTGTAAAAAGGTAAAATTTTGAGAAAAATCAACTTTTATTAAAACTCTTCAAAACTATTTTCGGAAACGATCACCACCTGACACGCACAAAATTGATTCTCAAAATGTACAATCTCGAATCAAAAGATCATAACTACCCTTGATTGCATATCACTGCAGCTTTGTATTGTAACTAGCTTTTCTTCCCAAAATGAAGATCACAACCGAACTAATAAATGATGAACAAAGATGACCTGATCAGGAAAATGGGTAGTTGAGTTGGAGATAGTTACGGCCAAACTTCAGGGTGAAGTTACCTATGTATCCCAAAAATGGGAATTAGGCCTTACGTAGTTCGGCTAAGGTTCACTCGAGTATTAACTCTCTCCTTTTGTGCTCTAACTTTTGCCAAAGTTGCCCTTTAGGGTTTTCAACCTTGCGAGCTTAGTTTTTCTTTGTTTCTAATTTTTCATGCTCTAACTTTTACCTAGGTCGCCCTTTTGGATTTTCGGCCTAGTGAGCCTCTCAGGGGTAATATTTTTTCAACTTGTCCATATTGATCGGTTGCGAGAACTCCAGGCCATCTAAGTCGATGAGAATAACCACCCCCTTGACCAAATTGATTTGATGATGTAAGGACCAGTCCAGTTGGGTGTGAACTTGCCCCTAGGGTCATGGATGGGAGCCCAGTTGTCTTTCAGTATCATGTCCCCTTTTTTAAGATTTATGGACTTAACTTTCTTGTTAAAAGCCTTGGAAATTCGATGTTGGTAGCCTTGGACATGATATAGTGCCCTTAGTCTTCTCTCATCAAACAACATTAACTCCTCGAACCTACTCCATTGCCAGTCCGCTTCTGCTATCTAACACTCAGCCACAACTCGTAGCGACGACATTTCAATTTCGACTGGCAAAACTGCCTCCATCTTGTAAACAAAGAGAATATGGGGTTGCCTCTGTAGATGTTCTAATTGAGGTTTTGTAACCCCAGAGCGCAAATGGTAGTTTATCCAGCCAGTCCTTGTAAGTTTCCACCATTTTCTGTAAAATTCTCTTGATATTTTTGTTGGCGGCCTCAATAGCTCCATTGGTTTATGGCCTGTAGGTTGATGACTTATGGAAAGCCATGTTATATTTCTCAAGCAACTCTATCACCTATTTCTTGAAGTGCGACCCATTATTGGAGATAATCTCATTCGAAACTCCGTACCGACAGATGATATTGTTCTTGATGAACTTAGCCACTGCGAGACTTTTAGCACAAAGTAGGACTGGGCTTCCACCCATTTGGTGAAGTAGTCGATTGCTACTAAGATGAATTCATGTTCGTTTGACCCTTTGGTGTAATTGCGCCAATAACATCTATCCCCCAAATAGAGAATGGCTATGGTGAAGTCAAGTTGTAGAGCTTCGACGGCGGAATATTCATGCGATTGGCATGAATTTGGCATTTGTGGCATCGCCAAACAAAACCAATACAATCCTCTTCCATGGTTGACTAGTAGTAGCCATGTTTAAGGATTTTTCGGGCAAGCATCACACCGTTCATGTGGGCTTTGCACTCTCCTCCGTGAATGGCCTCCATACGGCGCTTTGATTCCTCTTCTTCAACACACAGTTTATGCATTCCCAAATGGCCTCTTTTGTACAACTTGCCCCCGTAGATGATAAATTGGATGGCTAGATGCTGTATTCCCCTTTTGTCCTTGGCATTTGCTCCTGGTGGATACACCTCTTTCTCTTGGAAATTCCAAATATCGTAATACTAGGGGTTTTTATTTGAAACTTCATCTAACGTGGCAATAGTCTCATAGGCCGGCGTGTACTTCTGTTCAATAATGATCGGATGCATCCTGACTCCTAACGGAATGTCTACCATAAAAGATAGAGTTGCTAGTGTGTCAGCAAACTGGTTGTCCTTCCGTAGCTAATGGGTAAACGTTAGCTTCTTAAACCGCGGAATTAGCATATCCAAGGTTTGATGGTAAACCTTCATTTTCTCCTTTTTAACCCACCAATCTCTGTTGGCTTGAGACACAACCAAGTTTGAATTCTCGATGACGTCCAACCTTTTTGCCCCTAGTTCTAGGGCGGCTTCTAAACCAGCAATACACACCTCATACTCTGCTTCGTTGTTGGATACTTTGAACCAGAGTTTGAAGGCTAAGGGTATACAGGAGTCATCGGGTGCTATCAGCAACACATTGATCCCATAACCATATTGATTGGCTACTCCGTCAAAGTACATTATCAACATTTCTCCTCTATTTGCAAAATATCTTCATCTGGGAAAAAGTACTCTACCATTTCATCCCTCTCTACTAGGTGATCTACCAGGAATTCCACTACAACTCTCCCTTTAACCAACTTGCGTGTAACATATTTAAGAACAAATTCAGAGAGAAAAAGTAACCAACGGGCCAGCCTACCTGTAAGCGCTGGTTTCTCAAAGAGATATTGATGTGATCTAACCTCAAAACCAGGATTATTGAGTGAGCTAACAGGTAGTATCTCAGCTTTTAGGTAGCCCACACCAAGGCTAGGCAAGCTTTCTCATCAACATGCGACAGTGGAAAATTATCCTTCGGATTATCCTTATTCAGATCCTTGAAGTCAACATAGACCCTGATTCTGCCATCCTTCTTTGGGACTAGAACAATATTGGCCAACCACGTTGGATACTCAGATACAAGCAAGAACCCTGCCTCAATCTGTTTGGTAACTTCTTTCTTGATCTTCAAAGCCCAATCTGGGCGAACTCTATGCAGCTTTTGCTTAACTGGTCGGGTCTCAGGGTCAAGAGGGATCTGGTGCTGTACAATCTCAGGATCGATTCCAGGCATGTCTTCATAGGACCATGTGAAAACATCTTTGAAATCTTTTAATAAAGCGATTAAACACTCGCGTTTCTCCGAAGACAACGTGGACCTAATCTGGACCATGCAAGGGTCTTCCTTAATACCCACGTTAATTGATAAGATTTCATTTGTACAGGGCTTAACACACCTCTCCTCCTCATGATTAACCAAAATTTTCAAAACCCGAGGAATTTCTTCCTCTTCGTTTATGTCAAAATTAAAAAAATTAAGATCAGCACAGCAAACCAAAGACACAAAGAAGTAGGCAAAGTTCACAACATTCCCATTCAAAAAGTCTGGATCTTTGGTTATAGTTGACTTGAAAGAAAAGCTAAAAGACGACCTGGACAAGACTTTGGTATCAGGGTTACCACTTCCAGAGGTACCAGACTCAGAGGAACTCGAATCTGACTCCGACTTTACAAACTCAATGGAATTAGATCCAGACTCACTATCCGATCCGTAATCTGATGACACCTTGCTCAGACTTCCAGACCAGACGAGGAGCCTCAGATGCATCCATGATAAGATTGGAGAAATCCGCTGCTGGGTTATCCCCGATCATTGAGATAGTAAAACTATCCCCCAAGTTGACGGACTCAGCTTTAGTAGTAGAGCTTACTAGTAGGTCAGCCAGTGTTTTTCCTAATAGCTCTTCGTCTTCAAAGTCCAGGCTTGCAATCCCGCCTTGATCTCTCCTAGGGCTCGGGTTTGTTTGTTCATCCTCCTCTTCTGGTAATTGGTGCTCGAAGAAGATCTTGAACCCCAGATACATTGTTTTTGTTTCCCAGTCATACCAAAGCTCTGGGAATCCACAAAAGGGGAAGTCTTCCCTTTGGCAGACAAAACATCCATTCAAGGTCCCCTGTATTGGTTTGTGGACTAACTCATATTGCTTCCCATCCCTCTTTGCTTTCAGCCTTTCTCTCAACTCTTGCTTTTTTCGTTGCCAATCTGTAGTGGTAGGTTTATATCCTAGCCCGAAAGCATAGGGGTTGTGACTGATCTCCTTGACGACAGTGCCCCCCTGCTTACCACTTCGGCCTAGTCCTAATTCGGGCATATGCCTCTGTTTGTTCATAATGTAGATGGATTGCGCACTTACGTAGTTCCTTGTGCACTTACGTAGTTCCCATCACCCTCCGCTATGATGGTTTGGACCAACCGGGCTTCTGCCAGAGAGAAGCCAGAAAGGAACATGTCCTCTTCCCCATGTATGATTTCCAATAATGGCGTAGTGGTTCCTTGGGGAGGATGGATCGTAGAATTACTGTATGCAGTGGCAATCTCCTCTTTGAAAGGGTACTTCACTAACTAATCGACTGTTGATGATATAGCCCTCATCTGATGTAGCTAAGGCCTTCCTAGTAGTAGATTAAAAGTGGTCGGAACGTCCATGACATGGAATTCCACCTTATGCTCAGACGGGCCGATCAAGATATGGCTTTTGAACATTCTCATAACATCTCGGCTTGTATTGTCATAAGCCTGAATGGCCTGAGTCGTAGGTGTAAAGTCAACCGACCTCAAACCGATGGCATAGGTAGTTCTCACTGGACATACATTGATCGCCGACCCGGTATCTACTAGCACCACCGGAATCCACTTTTTTTGACTTTTTAGGGTTACATATAAGGGACGGTTGTGGTTGGTACTCTCAAGTGGTAACTCGTTATCTGTAAGAGATATTATTGGCGTAATATCCCCAGATATAACCAACAATACCAATTGGTCAGCAGTGGTATCGATAGACAGTTTGGTCCGGTTTATTGCCTCTAGCGATGCTTGCCTATGCTCTTGGGATGCCATTATTAGCCCCCAGATTGATATGTCCACCTGAATCTTCTTGAGTTGTTTTAAGACCTGGTTTTCCTCAACATCCTTTTCTTTTGATCTCTTAGCCTCCTTTCTAGAGGTCTCTGGTTGATCCAATGTCGCGGGTTTGAAGTACCGACCACTCTGGGTCATATGATTGATCTCGTTAGTATACCAAGTGTCATCTGGGGTGTCAGCTTTCCTCCATTTGTCAGTGTACGCAAGACTTAGGCCGCTGTCTTCCCACCACTCTTCTGCAGTCATGGTCTGGCTAGCATCAGGTTCTATCGAGAGCATGTTAACATCACGCACCCTATCATCATACCATTCTTCCTCTACCACAATCTTGGTTTCTGAATCCCGATATTTTCTGAGCTTCCTCAACATCCTTTTCCGGTCATTAGGCTCCCATTCGACTTTTTTGGTAGTTTGGACATCACCCACTGTTGTCTTGGGTTCTTTTTTTTTTTTTTTTCCCTGCTCCAGAGCTATCTTTGTCTGGATCTCTTCTATCATTTTCCTTTGAAATTGTTCCAGTGCTTGTTCTCTCTCAGTCAGAGGTGCAGCCTCAGCCTTGCCACTAAAACCAATTTCCCCTTCTTTCCCAGTCTTTCCTATCTGTTCCTCCACATCTGACTCTTCCTCATTCAACCATCCATTGCTTGTTTCTAGCTGGCTTGAGTCCCACCATCCCATCTGAACACTGCTTGTATCCTTTTCTTCGAAGAAGTACGATTCCTCCAGATCCTCCTCCAGATCAGCCAAATCATTTTCTAAGTCAACCAAGCTATTTAGGCCTTATTTAGGCCAATCATTTTGATGTTGCCCTAACTGGCTTTCCCTGATAGCATTAATGCTAAGAAAGTTCGGTAGTATGACTACTGGCTTTGGCTAATCGATGGCCATAATGTATAAACTGGGATCGTACTCCTCTGTGACAAAGACCCCGTTCTCTATGACACAGGTGGGATGAGGTAATGTATGTACTAGAGTTGAAGGTAGGCAGTAGTGTATGGATGTGGTTAATGCTTTTGGGCAGGGGAATTTGGTTATGTGTAGGAAGTGGGTTGGTTGATACGTTTGGTTTAGAGGGTGGGGTGATGACTTTGTTATCGATGAGATCCTGGATCTCATGACGTAAACGGTAGCACAGGTCTGTGGGATGGCCATGTTATTGATGGAAAATGCAATATTGGGTAGGGTCTGTTTGGGTGGCAATAGGTCCAGAAGTGGACGAGGATCGAGAGACTTGAGATGCCCTTATTCCATTAATAGTTTGAGGGCGCTGGCTTGGCTCATATGGAGGGGAGTAAAAACTCTCCGATTCCGGGATGGGCCGGTGTTTTGTGAAGGTCGTGAGGTTGTGGCAGTAGTAAAGGGATCAACCATCTTGGCCGTTGAAATAAGAATACTGACATCCACAGGCCGTGGAATAGTGTTATTGCTAGCATTAGTATTTCGAGAGAATGGCTGTGATAACCCTGATCCGTAATTACGTATTATGCTAATTAATCTTTGTTATGAATATGATTATGTGTTTGATATGATTTGAGTGCCATGTGTGTGAATATATGTGGTTTTGAATTTCTATCTGTTCACCGTAGGAATATCTGTTTGATTACCTGCTTTGGAATTTAAATTGAAGGCCTTATCGGCCGCATAAATCGAAATTGATTATGTCATTGTGATTAGCGTAATTTTTAGAACCTACAATGAAATCTAATTGAAAATTGATTCGGATCAAATTAAATAGATTAAATTGATGAAATAGTGCTCAATTGATTAGTATTAAAATAATGTGATTAGTGAGAGACTATAAAAGGAGCTCTATATTACTTATATTCATTTTATTTGAGCTCAAAGCTGAAAATTGCTCTAAGGGAGAGAGTGAGGGTCGGCTAGAAAGAGGGGGTGAAGGAAATGGAAGATTGGAGCAAGAAACTTGAGTAATTTGAAGACCAACTCAAGATTTGACCATAAATTGGGAGGATTGAGCTTCTAGGTGAGTAATTAGTTATGAATTCATGAGTTTAATATTGTAATTTTGTGAATTCAAAGTTGAATGGTGATCAAGAACAAGAATTGTGTTGTATTTGATGAGTTTGAAGTCTTGGAATGCATGCATGTGTATAATTGCCATGAATTTGTATAGTTGAGTATGAAATTATGATCCATGTAGGATTTTGGTTAAAGTTCATGCTTGTGATCACCATTTGTACCATTTAAGTTGAAAATGGAAGTTATATCTCACATGCATGTACAAATCATAAGAGTATGAGTTTGAATGCATGAATTTGCTTTGTGGAAAGGCGTTTGGTGTAATTTGGAGCATGCATGTATTTGATTCATGGGAATTGAGCTTCTTAATGTTGTAATTTGGTGTTTGTATCATGGAGTAATTTGGATTGTAAAATGCAAGAAATACCAACTTGAATGCATAATTGAAGCTCAAAGGAAATTCTGGAAAACCCATAATTCATGAAGTCCGCTCGAACGGGGAAACTGACGCTCGAGTGTGAAATGCGAGCTCCTCGAATATTTTGCAGACATTGATGTCCGCTCAAGCGGGTAAGTTCATGCTCGAGTGTGGAGCTATGTAGAGTGACTTTCTGCTCGGGCGTCCGAAGTCACGCTCGAGCGTAAAAATGATGTAACTAGTACTTTTGTAGACCTAATAGGTCCGCTCGAGCGGGGACCCCTGTTTCAAAAAATTTGTAAAGATGTTCTGTGTTTCTTTTTTCGTTCTCTTTCATTTCTAAGTACTCTTAGGCATGCATTAAGCATTATGAATGAATTAAAAGAATAAGAAAGAAGCCTAAGAGGGATGTATGAATTAAGAATGAATTGAATCGTTTGTGACCCATATGTGTTATGTAATGTGTAGGGTCGAGCTCAAGGGTGAATCCACCGGCAGAACACTGTGAGTAATATCTTAATAAATATGTTTGAAGTATGTTATTTGTCCAATTGCTTATTTCCCTATGAGTCTTATAAGCTCGTTAATTTGACTTGTGGACAAACGTTTGCTATGCCAAATGAATGGGCCAGAGGCCAGTTTGACCTGAATGAAGGAATGAATGGGCCAAAGGCGAGTTTGACATGAATGAAAGAATGAAGGGGCTAGAGGCCAGTCTGACATGAATGAAAGAACGAATGGGCCAAAGGCCAGTCTGACATGAATGAAAAGATGAATGGGCCAGAGGCCAGTCTGACATGGGTGAAAGAATGGTTGGGCCAAGGGCCAGTCTGACATGAATGAAAGAACGAATGGGCCAAAGGCCAGTCTGACATGAATAAAAGAATGAATGGCCCAGAGGGCAGTCTGACATGAGTGAAAGAATGGTTGGGCCAAAGGCTAGTTTGACTTGAATGAAAGAATGAATGGGCTAAAGGCCAGTCTGACATGAATGAAAGAATGAATGGGCCAGAGGCCAGTTTGACATGAATGGAAGAATGAATGGGCCAAAGGCCGTTTGACATGAATGGATTGGGCCCGAGGCCGTATGATGTGTTTAGAACCACGGTTAATTGATATATATATATATATATACTAGACAGAAATGTGAATTAGGCCCAAGGCCGTTTGGTGCATGTTGTTCTAAATACTATTCGTGTATTTTCGTATTTGATATTATTCACTGGGCTTTCGCTCACGCTCATTCATGTGTTTGTAGGTGAGGAAGGGAGGTCCAAACCCAACTTCAGTGAAGTTTGTGAGAAACAGCCAAGGTTTTGAAGAGTCAGCCCATACGTCTCACGCACGAGACTTGTTTTCGCCTTTTGCAAGTTTGCTATATTTTGTCATGTTGGCAAGAACTTTGGTTTACAGTTGTATATAGTTTTGATTGGTTGACATAGACTTGAATGATCCTGTATGTACAGAACTTTGTGTTATTACATATCTTGATGTGAGTTATTAACATGTGTATGTATGGATTGTTATGGCGTGCCATGTAAGCACAGCTCTATGGACAAAAGTTTGAAATTGCTTCCGTTTGGCCCATTTACTCTGATGAGTTATGTTTCTTATGGTTTAAGGCCGTATGTAATCTCATGATTACTGGCCGGTTATGTCCTTAACCTATGGGGGTGGGTTTGGGTCATGACAATGGCCTTCTTGCAGGTTCACTTGTTCTATAGATAATGCCCTTTTTGAATGCACTCTCAATTTGGACCCCCAGCTCGTGTAAGGAAGCAAATGTGGACAACAGTGCCACTATCATTTTCTGCGCAAAGATGTCCGCTTAAGGTTACGGACCGCTAGCCCGACTTGCTCTCTTCGGCGAATCTATTTGTCATTTGAGCTGCCTTGGCTCTTCACCAGGCGACAAAATCAAAGAATGATTCTTTGGGGTTCTGAGTAGCCTCTAGCTCACTAATGGTTACCTCTAGGAAATTACCTTTCCATTTTGCATTAACACACACCCCAAGCCTTCGTAGGAGGCATCACTATAAATTTGGAATCCATCAATTCCATTGGTGTGGCTTGCTTTTCGTGCTCCTTTCGGATATGACTAGCCCCGCAGTTCAGACTCCTGTGGTTTTGAATCTGATTTCACAAAGTGTAATGTGAAATAGTGAGAACACAAAAGAGTCCAAATTTCACAATTCTTTTGAAAAATCGATGTTTGAATCAAATGCCAAAAATGGACTGCTTTGCCAAATTTCAAAGTTGCCACCTAAATATTTTTGAAAAATTTAGGAAACCTGAGACTCATGCCAAAGGCCATTAGTCTATCATCACCAAAGTGTCCCGGCTTGGGAACTTAGGTATGAGAGGGGAAGGTCATGAATTGAGCACCCCACTCGCCCGATCAAAGATTGGCCTATACTGATCATGATGTGATTCTTATTTACATTATATGCTCTTGTTTTGGTTTTATTAGACTAACTTTACTATGTGACGCACATAAGTATAGACTAATTTGTAAAGATTGGAACACTTTGATTTCATGTTTATTTGAAAATTGTTTTTTAATACTCGCCACTTGAAAAGGTAAGTTTGTACATTAATCAATTTGTCCCAATTTTGGCAATTAGCCTCTACCCACAGGCATTTAAACAGGTATATGTAGACACCCCATTTTTGACTGCCCACAAGACTTAGGTGCTTGGTTCAATACACTTGATGATGAAAGTTGAATTGTGAATTTGTAGCGATTTGGATTCAATCAGGCTCCCGAAAAAACCTCAAATCTTCAATATTTACCTTGTTTGAACCCATGAGTTTCATTTTTAGACCTTTTCCCACCCTGAGCTGAGTTTGAACCAAAAAAATAAGGGAGGCCATCAAGGCTCGGCCGTGCATTAGTGATGGTCGGCCGTGGCTATGAATGGCCGGCCGACCCTCGATGGCGATAAATCTTTGTTTTGGATGGGAGGCCACCAATGTCCATTTTGAAGATATTTATCACCTTTTGAGCTTGAATTCTATAAAAACAAAGCTCTGGGATTGTTTTGAGGGTTGAACAAAAATCTAGAAGCCATATATACACCTTGAGAGCTCTTGCCTCCTTCTTCTTCCATTGCAAGCAAGCTTTGAGCTAATCTAGCTTGTTTATATCACCTCTATGCTCCATACACAACCTTGTTTGATCACCCTAGAGCCTTGGTTGATATTGGAGAAGCATAATTCAAGCTTGAGAGTGAGTTGAAGCCAAGTTTGAATCATCAATAACAAACTTACCCCTTGAAAGGTATAAGCTTATTTCTTCTCTTTTGCCTTCATTTCTATCATTTACTTCATAGTTCTTGTTGTTTTGAATTGTTTTGAGCTTATTTGAAGTGTTTAGAGTTGGGTTTGAAGAGTTACCAAAAGGGTAGAGAGAGCTTGCTCTTTCTATACCTTTACTAATAACTCAAACCGTCTCTTTTCCATTCTTTTCCTTTGATATTTATACTGATTTTCAGAGGTGTAGAAAGGCTAAAAACCATGTTTTGAAACTTCAAAAGTGGAGGGGTTAGCCACCCCTCTTTATTCTTGCTTACTAGCCTTGATTCTCTTCTTTATTGTCTAGCTTTTCAAGCTCTTTTCATGCATGTTCTACCTCTATTTTCCATGTATTAAGGGCTGTTTTGAGGTTGTCTAAGCCTTTTCAATAAGGTCATGCCTTGTTTAGTACATTTGTGATCTCATAGGTTGGCATACTTGTTGTTTGTTATGCTTTCTTTATTCATTTCCATGTTTGGAGTCTAAGTTTAATAATCAATCCATCAATTCGTCATTCATGTCTTTCATAATTGAGAATGATTTCAACCAATTGAGGTTGTTCGAATCATGTAAGAAAGGTTCCCACTTAATGGCTTAATCTTTCCAAAGATTCATTTTCAACGGTGTGATATTTCTATCATGCTTTAGAAGAACCTCTTGTTTGACATTACTTCTTGTTTAGAGGACTTTAAACATCACCATGGACAAATGGACTAAAGAATGGCAAGGCCAAATAAAATTGGTTTAAAATTTGGATCAACACACTTAAAGAAAAAGGCTTAAATTGCTTCAACTTGGCCGGATGTTATGCCAAGTTACTTGTGTCAAGAGTCATCACATGTTAACTCATAGCATTTTGATGATTCTTGAAGCATTGCAACCTTCCTTTTTGAGTTCATACTATGACAAGAGAGAGGGGTGGTCCTATTCTTTGCATTTTTATCAACTTTTGTCCAAAATTGAATCCGAGATCATCAAGCAATCATATTGCTCATTGATGGTTTTGGAATCAATTCCAACCCACTCTCAAGGATTTCCCATGACAGAGAAGGAGGGAAGGACAAATAGAGCTTGAAAATAATCTATTTGCACTAATTTCACCTCAGAGCACAGAAACAGAGCTTTGCACCAAATTGATGCACGGCCGGCCCTTGGTGTAGGGCCAGCAGTGCAATTTTATAGAAACAGAGGCAGTGGCTAAAGGTGAAACAGAGATGGCTTGGGTAGATAGAGTAGTTTTAAAGCAATGTGCATGCAATCTTTATCCATCTTCCATTATGTTCTTATCAAATGCAATTAATTATTTCATTAGTATTATTGTCATAGTTGTGAAGAAATTATGTTGTAATATTTAATTAGTTGTAGCTAATTAGTTGATGTTGTAATATTTGATTAGCTTAGCCTAGTTTTCTTAATTAATTAGCTTAGAGAGTTAGTTAATTATTTATTTCAAATGTTGTAATAATTAGCCTAATTTGCTTAGCTTAGCTTGGTTAGCTAGTTTATTCATTCGGACTCTCCTTCGTGAGAGCGCAATGTAATAATGTGCATGTCTTCCAACCCCACGTCTTTCTCCCTTTTATTTATCCGCTTTTGATGGTTAGATTAGGGACATGTTTTAATTAGCATACCTTATGCTTGCACCCATTCATTTATATTGAATGCACCGAGGCTCGACATATCATTCTAACTGCATTGTCGTCTCAATACTTCATTGAATACGTGTTTAAACCGCATGTTATCAAAATCGATCCATATGCCATATTAGTAATCGAGCCTATTAATTGCATTCTTCGCATCTGTTGCATTAGACATTTGGCATAGTTAGGAATCATGCATATTTTTCTAACTCATATCTTCCTAGCTTGGAGTACTAGGTGAGTCTTTTTGTACTTTAGCATACTTGCATGAGTGTGGGTTATTGCTACGACTAGCATGCTTACCATGAGGCTAACTGCTTACTTGATAAACTTCTTGAATGCCTGTGGAAGGCTTGTTGCTTGAATTGAAACGATTTAACAAATGTATGTTTAAGCCCACTATGTCTGGTGGCAAATTCACAACTTTAAGCCCACTTTGTTGAGTGGCAAATTCACAAACTTTAAGCCCACTTGAGGTGGCAAAATCAAACCCTTTTCGCAAACAAACATGAAATTGAATTGTTCTAACTTAAGCAAACTAGTCTATACTTGCTTGTGCGCATCACATAGTAATGCTAGCCTAATAACCTAACAAGAGCACATAATGTTGATAAAAAATCATATCATGATTAGTAGAGGCCAATCTTTGATCGGGCGAGCGATGGTGCTCAATTCATGACCTTCCCCTCTCGTATCTAAGTTCCTGAGCCGATGCAACTTTGGTGATGACGGACACGTGGCCTTTGGCACGAGTCATGGGCTTCCTAAATTTCTCCAAAATAAAATATTTAGGTGGCGACTTTGTATCTGGCAAAGTAGTCCAATTTTGGCATTTTTGATTCAAAATCGATTTTCCAAAAGATTTGCCTAATTTGGACTCTTTGGTGATTATCAATTTCACATTGCACTTGTGAGATTTGATTCAGAACCGCGAGAGTTCGAACTGTAGGGCTTCTTTTAAAACTTCCGAAAGGGGACGCAAAAAAGCAGAGCTACAATATATCATTGAAGCAATTAGCCTCATGGAAATATGTTTTGCATGGCAACAATCACATGCAATGCAAGATGCTAAAACTTAAATTGCTCACCTAGTACTCCGAGCCAAAACAAAGCAAAATAATTAGAAAATATGCATGCTCCTTACTAATGCAATATGACTAATGCGACACATACAAGTTATGTAATTAATAGGCTCAGCTATGAACATGGCATATGATTCCATTAAAGACATGTGATGAAGCATGTGTTCAAGTAATGAATTTAAACATTTGGGTTAGTATGATGAGCCGAACCTTAGATGCATGCAAGACAATGGATGCGAATCATAAGAATGCTAATTTGAAAGATGATGTTCTAGACTAATCATCGTAAGCTGGTAAATAAAAGGGAGAAATATGTAGGGTTGGAAGACATACAACTTACTACATGTTGGCCCTCGCATAAGAGGTTGCGAATCAATGTCTGAAAGTCCGAATTAAACCAACTATTACAAAACTGAATGAATATTAAAGAATTAACTAGCAAGCTACTCTATTACAACAAGGATGATAACGAGAAATAAACCAGCTATCTAAGTTAACTAGTTATAATAATTACAAATGAACAATAATAATAATTGCAACACTAATTACAACAAGACTAATTGCAATAATAATAATTAACTACAACAATAACAATTAATTACAACAATACTCGGAGCATTAATTTACAACATTGATGTAAGCAAGGATGCACAAGGGTTGCGTGCACAATGCCCAAGAATTGCTTTGTCTGCTTAGGCTTGTTCTGTTTCACCTTCAGCCACTCCCATCTGTTTTTTGCAAAACATACTACTGGTCAAACATTGATGGTCAGCCGGCCCCGAATGAGGCCCGGCCGGGTCCAAAAAGGGCCGGCCGTGCCTTAATTTTATGCAAAATCCTGTTTTTGTGCTCTGAAGTGAAAACAGTGCAGATAGAGCAGTGTCAATCCCTGTTTTCCCTTCTGTCCTTCTCTATCATGGAAAGCCTCAAGAGAAGAACGAATTCGTTTCCAAAACCATCAATGAACAAGTTGATTGCTTGATGATTTTGGACACAATTTGGACAAAGATCAACAAATGTAATGAACAACAACCACCCCTCCCTCCTATCATAGAGTGAACTCATAGAGGGAGGTAGAGAAGCTTCAAGGTTCATGAAAACATCATGAACTGATGTATGACGACCTATGATATGATGGACTTAGCATGACGTCTGGCCAAACCCAAGCAATATGACTCATTTTCTTTATGTGGGTTGGTTCATTTTAGCAATTTTTAGACCTTTCTATTCTTTAGTCCATTAAGTCCAAGGTGATGATTACGTCCACTAAAGGAGAAACGTATTAAACAGGAAGTGATTCTCAACATGAAAAAGAGACAATGCCATTGACAATGAACTTCCCTAGAGATTAAGTCATTAAGCATAAATTTTTAGCTCATGTTTTAAATAACCATCAACCAGTTGAAACAACTCTCAAATGAAAGAAATGGATGGTAAGTTGATTATTAAAATGAGGTTCTTAACATGGAAATTAATTAAAGAAAAGCTTAGAACCACATGCAACAAGCCATATACGCAAACTTATGAGACAACAAGCAAACTAATTAAAGCATGAACTAATTAAACAACCTAGGACAGCCCTAAAAAAACCCTAATAGATAAAAAATAGGGGGTCAAAGCGCATGAAAAGAGCCCAAAAAGCTAAATAACAAAAAGAGAAAACAAGGCTTGCAAGCAAGAACAATGAGGGATGGCTAACCCCTCCACTTTTGAAACCTCAAAGCATGATTTTTAACCTTTTTTAAACTCTGAAAATCAATTTGGAAAGCAAAGAAAAAGGGTGTAAAACAAGGGTTTGAGCTGTAGGTGAAGGTGTAAGAAAGAGTGTTAGCTCTTTCTACCCTTTGGTAGCTCTCCAAACCTAAGCTTAGACATTTGAAAGAGGATCAAAACAATTAAAAAAATACAAGAACTAGATAGCAAGAGATAGCAAAAGGGAGCAAGAGAGGAGATAGTAAGTTTATACCTTTCAAGAAATGTAAGCTCTTTGTTGTGAATCAAACCAAGTCCAAACACGCTCTCAAGCTTGAATTGTGATGCTCAAGGCTCAACCAAGGTTCCAAGGCTAAGGTGTGAAGGTGTATATGGTGTATGGATATAGGTTCAAGGTGGTAAGCTTGCTCAAAGGTTGCTTGCACAAGAAGAAGGAGCTTTTAAGAAGGTGTATAAGCTTTTTAGAAATTCTTCAACCCTCAAAACAGAGAAACAACTTCGTTTTTATAGAATTTGAGCAAGAGGGGTCATAAATATCTCCAAAAATGGACAGCTGGTGGGCTCCCACCCAGAACAGTGTTTCTCACTACTAAGGCACGGCCGGCCATCAATAGCCATGGCTGGCCCTCAATCAGGCACAGCCAGGCCTCAATGTGATCCCTTATCTCTCTGCTTCAGACTGAGCACATGGTGACACAATGTGTAAAAATGGATTTCTGGGGTACAAACAATGGGAATATGGGGTACAAACAATGTGTAAAAATGAATCCCTTATCTTATTTCTGGGGTACAAACAATGGGAATATGGGAGGTTTAGGATTGTTTCGAAACTTAAACATAGCCCCTTTATTGAGATCTCAAACTACGCACAATACCACTTTCATCATCGAGTGTACCGGGCAAAGCATTCGAGCCTTACGGGCGGTCAAAAATGGGGTGTCTATAGTTGGACAATGTCAGAATTGGTGCAGTTACTAGTTTAGTTTTCAGTTCTTGAAAGGTAGACTCCCTTTGTTTGTTCCAATCAAATGGTGCATTTTTCTGAGTCAACTGCAACAATGGCAAAGCAAGTTTAGAGAAGTCTTTTAAAATCAGTGATAGTAGCCTGCAAGCCCTAGAAAACTTCTAACTTTAGACACATTGGTTGGTCTTGGCCAGTATACAATGGCTTTAATTTTCTGTGGGTCCATAGATATACCATCCTTGTCAATCACATGTTCCAGAAATGCTACGCTGTCATGCCAGAATTCGCATTTGGATAATTTTGCATACTTCTTTTCTCTCAAAATCTGTAAAGCAGTTCTTAAGTGATGTTCATGTTTTTCCCTGCTTTTGGAGTAAATCAAGATATATTCAATAAACAGAATGATAAATTCATCGAGGAATTTTTTAAACACCTCATTCATTAAGTCTATGAACGCTGCAAGTGCATTAGTTACTCTGAAAGGCATTACCAAAACTCTACGTATGCAGATTCAGTTCAATGCGCTTTCTACATCTTCTGCCTTGACCTTTAATTGGTGATACTTGGATCTAAGGTCTATCTTAGAGAACACTTGTGCTCCCTTGAGTTGGTCAAACAGATCATCTATTTGGGCTAACGAGTATTTATTTTTGATAGTTACTCTATTCAACTCATGGTAATCTATATATAATCTCAAGGACCCGTCTTTCTTCTTGACAAATAAAACTGGAGCACCCTAAGGTGAAGTGCTCGGTCGAATGAACTTCTTGTCTAACAATTCTGGAAGTTGGCTTTTGTAGACGTCCCCGAACGCCCCGGGAGGATGACTCCCGTTCTGTTCGTTTTGCGGGTCTACTACAGTTCAGACTCAAATTGTCACGGTTCTAAATCTGAACCAAAGAGTCCAAATCCGACAAATCGTTTTGAGAAACAGATTTTTGAAAAGAAGTGCCAAACACGGACTGCTTTGCCAGATACAGAGTCGCCACCTAAATATTTTATAATGGGAAAATTTAGAAAACCCTGACTCGGTGCCAAAGGCCATGTGTCCGTCATCACCAAAGTTGCCTCGGCCGAGCTTGGAATGCGATTGGGGAAGGTCAGCATTCTCCGCCTCAAGACCGCCTCTACTAACTGATATCCAATTTTGAAAACGTTATGTGTTCTTATTTCGGTTATTAGCCTAGAATTACTATGTTATGCGCACAGCAAACAAGTATAGACCAAATCGCCTAAATTGGAACAAAACATTTCATGTTTGTTTTGAAAATGGTTTGCTACTCTCAAGTAGGCTAAAATACAGATTTTGCCACCCTCAAGTGGGCTTTAGGAAAGGTGGTTTTGCCACTACCTAGTGGGCTTAAAACTCACATTTTTAATGCATTATTCCAATTTAGGTAATTCAACCTCCATCCACAGGCATTCAAGCAGTTGTATCACATAAGCAGCTAGCCTCATGGTATTCATGCTATTATAGCAATACTCACACGCATGCGGTATGCTAAAGCATAAAAGCTCACCTAGTACTCCGTGCCAAAACAGAAACTAGTTAGTAATCAATGCATGATCCTAGTTCATGTTAAGTGGCTAATGCATCACAGGCAAAATGCAGCTATAATAGGCTCGGTTATCCTAAACATGGCATGTGAAATGCGACAGATAACACGTATTCAATTTTGGAATTGAAATACAATGCTGTTAGTATGATGCGCCGAGCCCGGTGCATGCAAAACAGATGAATGAATGCAAACATGCTATCATGCTGTATGCTAATTTAAATATTCCTTAGTCTACCATCATAAGCAGGTAAATAAAAGGGAAGAAAGATGTGGGGTTGGAAGACATACACATACTCACGCACACTTATTACACAATTGCCCTCGCTCGGAGGGTCCGAATAAATATTACAGTCCGAACAAATAATACTAAATTAATTATTGCAAAATTTCTAATCTAATTAATAAATTAAATGCAGAATAGAGATGGCCGCAGCCCTGTCTCGGGATGCGTGAATGATGCATGCTCGAGTCTGTCTTGCCCGGAAAACCCGCGCCATACCACTGCCGCCTCTGTTTTCACTGTCCTGCCTCTCCAAAGACTGCCAAAGTCCTAGGATACCTTCTATGCACACTGCTTCACACCATCGGCTGGATGAAATGGGCACCGGCCATGTAAAATGTCCATCGGCTTCTCATGAGGTAATCGGCCACACACCAATGGCCGGTCGGCACTTTATACTGCCGGTCGGCAGAAAATTCCTGTAGAAGACAGTTTTTGACAGCAACAAGGATAGACAGTGTATGGCATGGAATTTCGGGCACATGTAAGCATGGCCATGTTTCCTATCATGTATGGGACTCAAAGAAGCATGGCCCTTGGTCCTTGGGCCACCAATTATGCATTTTGATGCATGATGGCCTAAGAGACCAAGATTGCAATTCAATGGAAATGCATGCAACACACAAATGAGGACCAAGACCCTATCATGTCAAAGTCAAGGGCCTCGGTGACATGAGAATTGAGATGTGTTTTGTCACTTAAAATACAAACACCTCTCATCTCTCACACTTGGTTTGACACCCCAAATCAAGTAATGCAATGCATGTTATGAAAACATGGCTCAACAATGCATCCTAAGGCTAAGAGGCAAGGCATGCCAAATGCAATGTAACCTATCATGGCAAATATGTAATGCTAAACATGCAAGATGCAAATGCAATGCAAACAAGGACAATCTAAGCAATAGGATCATCATGCTACAACACCTAGTGAAGCAATCATGCAAGGAACATGAGACAAGCATGCAATAGTGGGCTTAAACCGTAAAGGGGCAGACCTCAATCCACCCAAAATAGTGGCCAAAAGTGCTTAAGACCATGGACAAAATGCTCAATAAGCATGCAAGTTAATGGGCCTAAAGCTAAGGCACAAAAGAGGGTACTCCACTACTACTAACGAGACCACCCGTGGCATGAACCAAGCAACCAAAAACAGATGTTTAGCATGCAAAACAACCCCCAAAACCCCTGATATGGCAGCCCAAATGCCTTAAACATGCAAGCATGCACCATGTCCATTTCAAAGCACAAAAGGCCAATATTTCAAAGCATGGAAGAGATGACAAATGGAGACATATAAGCATGGCATGGGGATTGAAATAGCATGTTGAATGATTTCAAATCACCTAAATAGCCTAACCAATGCATGTTCATGGATCACATACTCAAGGCTTACAAGCCATAATGCAAAACAACTTCATCAAGCATGCCAAACATGGAAAAATCAGTCGCCAACAGACCTAAAACATGACAAAACAACACCAATACCTTCATGAAGCTAGGCTAATACATACAAGAATCATGGCCTAAACACAAGATGCATTTCTATGCCCGTGGTAGCTTAATAATCGAGAGATAAGAGGGAGTAACATCTCGGCCTCTAGGTGCCAAACGGTAAAATCTCGAAGGGGAGATCGGCTGAATACTGATGACTAGGCCGAATAGGATAAAGCCCTCGGCAATTGAGAGTGCAAGGAAAGGTAATGATTGGAGAAGCAGACCCGGGTCCCGAGGCTGAGAAATGACTATAAATATAAGAGCTTCAGACTAATAAAGGTATGTAAAAAACACTTCTATAAACTTAGTGAGCAAGCTTTCTGGAGGGGAACTGACTTGTCCGTCGGAGTGCTAATTCCGGCACCCCCGACCGGAGTTTGTATTTTTGCAGGTGACTAGCAGAGGATCATTGGCGTTTTCCAGGGTTTGAAGAGTATTTCCAAACCACATTCACCAATAACCTGCTCGCCGTCGTAGGAATACTCAAATACATCCATGGAAGGCGTGACCGAAGATCCTCCGATAGCCACCATCATCGCCTTGATCGCGTTAGGAGGGCAACTACTCACCCGGCGAGACATGCTCGAAAAGAAACCATTGCGGCATTGACGCACCTTGCGCTCTTCTTCGACTATCCGCCAACGACTTCAAAGACTGGGGAAATACAATCGCAGCTGTCATCGAACAAAGCCAAGCAAGAACGCAACAAAGGCTCGAGAACATGATCGGCTGAGAACGAACGACTCCGTCTAAGACTTGCCTGGAGGTATAGCAAATCTAAGGAAGCCACGCGCATGTAAAATCGGAGCCATTTCAAGGACGGTGCCACGAGCCTACTGAGCCCGTAACCAAAAGCAGGTTACCAACAAAGACTCAACTCATTATCCACGCAGTTTCAATGACGCGAGGAACGATCCGAAACCTCCAGCCTCCGACAAAGATCTGCGACCAAGGAACAAGCGAAGAAGAAGCAGTTTCGAATTCCAGGGAGGACCGGGCTCACGACCCTTTCGTTAGGAGAATCACACAAGGGCGTCCTTGCCTAAGAGAAATCTAAAGCCCGTCTATTCACTTCTTTACGACGGAAAATACCGGGGACCCTTGATCATATCCGTCACCTACAAAGCGAGGAGCCATGGCGTTGTCACGCGAGTTTGCATCAACGAGGCCCCTCTATGTGCCGAATATTCCCCAGTAGCCTAGGACCGCTAGCCGCCAGTGGTATTACAAGTTGGAGCTGCGTCGATCAAGAACTTCCACCAAGCTACCAAAAGTCTTTCAGTACGGGTTCATCACCAACGCAGGTACAAATAAAAACAGCCGACTCCTCTGGGCCATGCAGATCTAGTCGGGAGACGCTCGTAGAGCGTATTCAGCTCCCGAAATATTGGGAGTGCTTTCAACACTGGTTGATTTGGCGCTTGCTTGACTCCATGGCCATCACCGCCTTTCATCAATGGAAGCTTACACTCGACGATTACTCTGCGCGACTACCTTTGACCGGAGGCCCCCCAAAGCAAGGTCGGCCTTGATGAAGAAAGTCGAAGAATATTGTAAAGTCGAAGATGATGCCACTTGAGAACAAAAGTAGGACAAAGCTCCGTAAAATGGAACTCCCGAAATTGCTCGACTTAATAAAACTCCGTGCCACCAAGCCCGAACCAAGGCAACGAACCAAAAGCCCGGAGACAAGCGGAAACGTGATTCCTACGAACAAGCGTATCAATGCCCCTCTTACCGAGCAAGCGAACAGATTCGCAGGTGTCGACAGCAGTTAGACGCTCAAAGACTAAACGACAAGAAATATACGGAGCCTACAGGTAACCGATCATGGCAATAATGACCAATAAGGTCCGGCACCTCCCATTTTTCATGGCGGTCACAAAGATGATAGGGCCTCGGCGACATTTAAGGCGGACGATTTACGCGGTAATACCACAAAGATCACGCGGCCATGAAACCAAGAATTGCTATGCTGCTTGAAGGATCATCACGGAAGAATTAGTGCGGAGATGGTCGGCCTCTGACAATATGTTAGCAAAGGGAACGTACCGACTAAAGCGTTAGCCAGGAGATGATTCACCTCCGCTTATGCGTGATCCATACGATCTACCTGGTGCCGCCGGACCACCCGATGGCCCATACGATCGAATGCACCCGTCACCCACAAACATAACAGCAAACCGGCAGCCCTAATGAAGCCCGACGATTGAGTTCGATTTAATTCGACGTTCCCTCGGAATGAAGGCCAAACGCATCGCCGACCTCTCTTGGTCGTGTTCACGTTACGCGTCAGACGACACAATTCGGCGTTGAACGCATCCTCATAGACCTGTGGGAGGGCTGCCGAGAATCCTCAGACTACAAAGCTTTGTAGGAACTCGGCCTTAATCTTGAGTCGGATCTGAAACACCATCGTTTCCGGTGGCTGACCGGTACCGCTTCAACGCGAATCCCAGTAGGTACCGCTTAGAAAGGTCGTCTTTGCGGTTCGGTGAGCTCAAAAGCGGTCGACATGTAATTCTTGGTTCGTGAAGCTTCCATCGCAAAGATAATGCCATCATGAAAGGTCCGCCCCCGGTTACATCATGAAAGGCCGTCCCAAGCACCTACCATTAGCTTATGCGAATTCCCCATGCATCATGCATTGAAAGAGATCCGTGGCTCGCGACAATCCAATACACGAATGTAGATTTTACATGAGAAGTTCATCTCCTGAGCCCAACTTAACCAGGACTGATGCTTCGTCTTGTACTGAACTTCATTTTAATGAAAACGGATTTTTTGTTTGCCCTCCTGACCTTCAATGGTGGTGCCTAAAAACAAGTCTCCGGATTCGAGCGCCCTTCGATGCACGCTATCATACGTCGGCGAATAAGCTTTCCAGTCGGAGGCGAGCTACTGTGGATATCACGATAATGGCACAAAACAAGTCTCCGGATTCGAGCGCCTTTCGATGCTATCGCCATACGGGGCGAGAATAAGCCTCCGGAGTCGAGGCGCCCGGTGGATATCACGATCATAAAACAAGTCTCCGGATTCGGAGGCGCCCTTTTCGATGCACGCCATACGGGGCAATAAGCCTCCGACTGGGCGCCCGCCGTGATATCACGATTGGCAAAACAAGTCTCCGATTGAGCGCTTCGATGCACGCCATCGCGAATAATCCTCCGACCGAGCGCCTTCGTGGATATCACGACACAAAACAAGTCTCCGGATTCGAGCGCCTCGATACGCCATTGGCCGAATAAGCCTCCGTGGGCGCCGCCGTGGATATCACGATTGCCAAAACAAGTTCCGATTCGAGCGCCTTTCGATACCGCCATCTGGGCCGAATAAGCCTCCGAATGCGGAGAGCGCTTCGTGGATATCACGATTGGCCAAAACAAGTCTCCGGATTCGAGCGCTGATGACGCCATCGGGGCGAATAAGCCTCCGAATTGAGCGCCGTGGATATCACGATACAAAACAAGTCCTCGATACGGAGCTTGTTTTAATCAATAGCCGTAATAACTAGCGCAGAGGAGAAATATTTAAACCACAACAGTTCCTAATGGCAAGCTAACAAGAAACCATTAAAGCATATGAAGTAAACACATGAAATAACACTCTCTATTTAATGACACTTTTATTCGACAGGTTGTTAAAAAGCGTTACATCGACGCAATCGGTCAACATTACAACATCTATTTCTAACTTCTAAGACAAACGAAGTCCATCGATCTAAGGGCACATCCGCGCCCAATCAGAATCCTCGGGCCTCGACGCCATCGACAATGTCAAGGCCAAGATCCAAGACAAGGAAGGCTTTGGGGAACGATCACGATTCCTTTTCGACGATTCGCTTCAAAGAACTTGGAGACCGACGAAGTTTCAGCCTCCTTTCACGGGTCCACCATTTACCCGAGAATCCTCCGCCAGAAACCAACTAACGCCAAGTGCGTCGGAAGTCGAGCCCCTGAACTATCATCACGCTCTGACGACGAACTCTCGACCGTGATCAGACACCCCATACGAGCAGGTCCGGGAACTAAATAGGGCTTGATCGCACAAGGGCCTTTGTCGTTTTATTCTCGGAATGGCCCCGATCTCGAGGCCCACCCGAAATAATTTTTATCACGCTAAACCCCACGACAAAGGCCGATCAACATTCTCCATGACTTTGTTAAACCAACGTTGACTAAAACGCAAAAAGCCTAGAACCATCTATCCCAATCGGTTAGACATGCGGCATTTCACGCCTGCAAACAAAACAAGAATGCCGATATCTCCGCTCTCGGCTCATGGCTTACCCAAATTTAAACACGCAATGGTTTAATTCTAAATCAAACGGTTACATGGAGGCCGATTGCCAACCAATCGGCGATCGAATTAAAAACGCCGAGTCCGACAGGTATTTCGTCTAGACAAACATGCAATAAAATTAAAACACGCCAGACGCTGCGAATGCGAAGAGAATTTGATATTTCTATAAAAGCATTTTTATTAAACATCAAGAAATTACATAATTACAACGTGACCCGTCCTAACCATACAACAAATACATATTATACCGCATCACCTTCATCCTCACTCTTTCAACCTCAAAAGCGAAACGGAGTCCTTCAAGGTAGCGAGGCGACGCCGATCAATTCCCCGCCAGCGAAGAGATTCGCAACTTGAGTTGCCTGATCCAACCATGCCTAAACCCACGATTCTCACATCGCAAACCTCTTCAAGAGCTTTTCCTGGTCTTTGAATTCCAACCACCGCCTTCGTGAAAACCTTTTCAGACCTCCCCTTTGACTCCTAAGTAACATACCGCCAGATCCCGATCGGTAATGGCAGCGCTTATAAGTTTACTCGTAACCCTCTTCAACTATTGGTTTACCGCCTGCGGCTCTGTTCGAAAGTTTTGATCGCCCCTAACTCACGCTCAAATTACCGCCCGAGCCTCAAACCGGATACGCTTCCTTCTCCACCATTTTCGGCGGGCGAAATAGGCGCAAGGCCAGATCTCCGTAAGTCGATAGAGCCCTTTCACCGCCTCTATGTATACCGTCACAAACACTTCAGAAGTCCCGACGACCGAAAGCATCGACGCCGAACTTCAGAGGAAGATTTATATTTGTCGAGCGTAACTCGACCGCCACATCTGGGTCTCGTGACGATCGAATCCGCTTCCGTTATGGGCTTATTCTTCACAAACACTACAAAACTCAATCTGCACGGAGTCGCTCGACTCTTCGACACGGCGTGTGGCAACCTCCTTGAGACCGTCTCGTTCGGGCGACTCCGACGCCGAGGAGATCGACGCCTCTTTACCATAGAGCTTTGCCCCCCGCACACATGCTCGATGTTCACTCCGACTATATCACACCAAATACAAATTTCAAATGCTAATGTCTTCGCCCCTTTGTTGCCGGAAAAAAAAACGCTTTGTTCGACATTCGCAATCGACTTCCTCCGGAGTTCAACACAACACCTACCGGCTTTTTAAAGTCGTTCTTCAACGCAAAGCATCTACCAATTTTAAACACCAAGAAAGGCAACGCGATCGAGGCAAGATTCATTAATTACAAACCCACCGCCCGACGCCGAACGGGATGATTTTAGGCGCTGGTTCAACTCCTCAAAGTTGCCCCGAGCCAGGCGATTCATCAATCTATTCGGCTCTAATGCCCAACGCCCAAGATCGGTAGGCGTTGAAATTGCAAATGCTTCCATCTCCGGAGAATGCATTGAATCCTACTAAAATTGTTCCCAGGTATCCAAACGGCTTGCGAATTGAATCAAAGCGCCTTATCATGAGCCCCATCGGGGCAAGCAGATTCATCAATCTATTCGCTCTAATGCCCACGCCCAAGATCGTAGAGTGAAATTGCAAATGCCGATTCTGATAGAATACGATGAATCCTACCAAAATTGTTCGCCAGGAACCTGTTCCATTGGCGAATTGAACCAAGCGCCCCTATCATGAGCCCATCGGGCAAGGGCGCATTCATCAATCTATTCGCTCTAATGCCCGACCGCCCAAGATCGGTGGCAGGAAATTGCAAATGCCGCATTCGATAGAATACGTATTGAATCCTACCAAAATTGTTCGCCAGTATCCAGCCGGCCTAATTGAATCAGCGCTCTATCATGAGCCCATCGGCAAGGGCGATTCATCAATCTATTCGGCTCTAATGCCCACGCCCAAGATCGGTAGGCAAGGAAATTGCAAATGCCGATTCGATAGAATCGATGAATCCTACCAAAATTGTTCGCCAGTATCCAAATGCATGCAATGAACTCAAAAGCGCCTATCATGAGCCCTGGGCAAGGGCGCATTCATCAATCTATTCGCTCGAAAGTGCCCGGCCCAAGACTCAAAGGAAATTGCAAATGCCGATCTTGATAGATATTTATTGAAACTAAAGAAGAGCCCTGGTTCTTATGGATATATATTAAACAAACGATATTGCATGTACGCTTGTTCAAGAGTTCTAGATAAAAAGTCACTAATGCCACAAGAAAATTTATCCATTCGACCCGACTCTAACCGCACACAAAAGGCAATACTTTTTCACGAACCCCCGTACGGGTGTGCTCACCATTAGGGTTTTCCCACAATACATGCAAATCCATTTCACCAAATACATTGACAAAACATAGAACTCTTTTCATTAAAATTAAGCATAGAACCGTCTTCATACAAAAGTATGCGTGGCAAAAGAGAAAAATAAAGTATTGAAATTACGAGAAATTTTCATTAATAAATTGCGGCAGATGCTAACCAATTTATACATGAAAACTACCAACGACTATCCAAAAGAAGAAAATAGCAAAGACAAAGAGAGAATCGCCGCAGAACGGCCCGAGATCACTGCCTCATCGGGATTCGCTGCTCAACATCCACCTCGCCAAGGAATTGGCAAATCCAATGTAACCTCACGCAAGAAGGGCTTTGAGCCACCCATGCTTGAACCCGCGATTCTCACTCCACACTTCTTTCAACATATTTCGACAAAGCTGCGCCTCCCCGCCTCAAAGGCCTCCGATTCGGCCGCATTTAAGCTCGCCTAATTGAGCCTCCGCTCAAAGAAATGTCAGAAAGCTTGAGCGATTCTCGCTCATATTTGCCCCGCCAAAGATCAACACGGTTGCCGTGACTCGTGGCCCTCTCTTTCTCTCCGCTTCAAGGCTTCCATTTCAAATTTCATAATTTCGAATTCGCCCTACTTTCCGACCGCAACTCAGCTTGCAAATGATCGATTCTCCCGAGCATCATGCAAAGCGACGTCTAAGTCGGGCGAATTCTTCCGATCAATTCGCAAAACAATTCGGTGTAATTAGACGCCCTTAAACAAAACAAAGATACGAAGTTGACCTACCATAAGCGCCGATTGAGCAGCTAAGGCGACCGCCATGCCATCAGGCACGGCACCGAAGGCTTTATTGCCACCGGCAGGAAATCGGCCGCCAGCTAAGAGCGACGTCGGATCCTTCGTCGTCAAGCATCGGATAAAATCGGCGCGTCTCGATCTTCGGGCCGATAATCGAACGGAGCCGCGATCGTTCAAGTCGAGGCCGCATTACCAGGCTACCAAGTCGCTTCTTCTAAGATCGCTTTTGGCCTTGTTCAAACTAGTCTGTCCCCGATCGTTCGTTTCTCCACCCTCCTTTTCCTCGACGGACACGGCAACTTCAACTGTGTCTTTAAACGCGCTATGAATGGCTTGACTGCTTAGGATTAGATTCGGCACATTCAACTTTCCTGGCGTACCAAGCCAGATTTTTTTGCGCTACCATCAAGCTTCCTTCGCCATATCCTCGTAAAATCGCCGGGCAGATCCCCAAGTTCGCTAAAATATCCCCAGAGAAATCATTTCATTCCCGAGGTAGATGGTTGAGGGGCCTTGACGCCGAGCGACGCTCGCCAGCCGCCTTTAGCGAGATCCTCCACTGGTCGGCAATCACTTCTACGGTATTTCTGCCGCTTCCTCCGAATCGATGTTGAGACCGACCAAGATTTCGAAGTCGAAAGATATACGAGAGTCGCTGGACGCCCAATGGAATCGGAATATTATCCGCAATGAAAGTATGTAAGTCGGTTCGCATCAAGGAGAATATGGGCGGCTCTCCTTGTTTTTGTATCGCTTAAGCGTCAATACGCCAAGGCAGCCTCAATTTCCTAAGAACTGGCTATCAACCGAATTCAAAATTTTCTTCAACCTATTACCCGCAGAAGATAAAAAGCGATCTAAGAAAAGAAGCTCAATAAGAAATAGGCCAACGAACATAAGCCATCGCTGTCAACCTGTTCGCTTACGCCTAGGAATAGGGTTCAGCGATCTTCCCATCGGCGAACTCCCAATTATTTCGACGTTGACCATCACTGCCATTAACTCGCTAATGTGAGCCGGGCAAGCATAGTCACTAAATGATGGTCAAGATCTTTGGCCCTAAGAAAATATCGCCTACCACTGTGAGGATTTGGCTATATGCAACAATGTCAATGGCCGGAATCCTACAGCATTACTACAAGTTTGTTCAACTCCACAACCCCATGATGATTCGAAGAAATTTACATTGGGTTGAGAAGGGATCAAACCCCAATAGTGGAGAACGGCCCTAAGAAGCGGGTGTAAGGGGAAGTTAACTCCGCCTCCGGCGAATGGACAAGAGGGAATACAACTGCAGCTTTTGATCTTCCCTTCCATGTCGAGAGCGTTGTCCGTGACGTAGGACAAATGAACGCTGCCAGGAACGGAAAAATGCTTCCTAAAACCAGAGATACGATCCTGAGAGGAGGTCTTTTCAAGTGTTTCGCCATTCTAGCGAACCAAGTATTCAGCAGAGGCTGAAAATAACAAATAG
The DNA here is from genome assembly GCA_025200525.1 of Camellia lanceoleosa. NCBI lineage: Eukaryota > Viridiplantae > Streptophyta > Magnoliopsida > Ericales > Theaceae > Camellia > Camellia lanceoleosa. The sequence continues at coordinate 341,539 of JANUSC010000236.1, forward strand.
AAAATAGGGTTACAATGGAGGGAGAAGAGGACTCACTAAAAACGGATGAGACAAAGGAAGGTGAAGAGGTTGCAGGAAACGCGAGCCACGTAGGGATATGCACCCATTTATTCAAAAAAGCTCAGGATAATACTGAAGTGTGAATTTGAGCGACTAAAGTTTCAAATCACAACAAATGCCGAGATATACAAATAGAGCGGAAAGTGTAATAATGAGCAAAAGGCGGCGCCACCGACGATGGGACATGCGAGGCCGCCTGATGATAAACCTTTCTGAATTTCGAGCTAAACACGCCGATTTAATCGCCGGTTAAATAGGGGGTCTGGGGGCAATTGTGGTAGCCGAATAATCAAAGAGAGGAAGAGGAGTAAACATCTCGGCCTCTAGGTGCCAAACGGGTAAAAAATCTCGAGGGGAGATCGCCAATACGTATGACTAGGCCGATAGATAAAGCCCCGCAAATGAGTGCAAGGAAAGGTAATGATTGGAGAAGTAGACCCGATCCCGAGGCTGAAAAATGACTATAAATACAAGAGCTTCGCACTAATAAAGGTATGTAAGAAACACTTCTATAAACTTAGTGAGCAAGCTTTCAGGGAACCGACTTGTCCGTTTGAAAGTGCTAATTCCTACACCCCTAATCGAGTTTGTATTTTGCAGTGACTAGCAGAGGATCATTAGCCTTCCAGATTTGAAGAGTATTTCCAAACCACATTCACCACAATGCCAAATAGAGGAATGCAAGCAAGTATGATATGCATGCTAAGGGTTACAAATCCAACCAAGGATATATATAATATGACCCAAACATCCAAAAAAACTCAAATGGTACCCAAAACAATCAAGCATACATGTTGCCTTTAAAGCCAAAACCAAGGTAAAGAGGGACAAAGGGAAAAGGTGTCCCTCCATACAAGACTTCAAACCACCTTCCTCACCACTGAAAATCCACTGGTTTTCGCAGAGAAGACTAAAACACTCAAGAAAACAAAGCCTCACAAAGAAAGCATCAAAAAGGCCAAATAAGGCCTAAGAGGTGAGTTCGAACTCAAACCACAAAACACCCTTAATGAAAGTTCTAAAGCATGAAAATATAAGCTTTTTATGTTATACACAAAGCCTAAATCAGCATGCAAGACAAGTAGAAATCTAGTGCAAATTTGGGGGAAACTAAAGCAAAGTGATTACCCTTGAAGAACCCTTGAAGAACAAATGTAGATGATCCAGCCACCTTCTATTGATCAAAATCAGTCCAAAAGCTCAAGAATCAACCCTCCAAGCCTCTCAATCTCGGAGCAGGTAATGGTGTGTGTATTAGTGCAAAAGTAAGGTCAAAAATGCACTTTAGGCCTAAAAACACACACAAAAGAGGGGAGAGGAAAAATCTAGAGAGAGGGATATATGACAAGTATATAGATATATATGAGCTCGGGTTTTTCCAAAATGGCTAACCCTTGACAATGGAGGAGGTGGATGCTTATATAGGCCAAGCAAAGCCAAGAAACTTAATGGCTAAGCTTAAAGAGAAAGGTCAAGGGGCCAGAGGTTCAAGGCTTCCAAAGGAAGCCAAAACAAATTGGGTTGAAAGCCTTCTTCAAGAAGCTTGGCACAAAGCGGTCAACCTTCTAGAAGGAATTAGGGGTCAAGGGTTGCAAAACAAATACCAACCGTGACGGGAGGAGTGATGGTGCATCCTGGCCATAAGTGTAACCTGAAGCATGCATCTATGCCTCAAGGGTTCAAAGGGTCACACTGCCAAGAAAAGAGGTCGCCGGCAAAATAAATGCCGTCACGTTAAATACAAGGCTGTTTAATCGCCATTGATGTTAAGAAAACCATGAGTTTGACGGTAGGGCACCCATAAACGGCCATGATGCAAGGGAGGGGTCAGGATGTGGGGATGGCCACACAAGCCATTCCCTTACCCTTCAAGGCAAAAACACAAGTGTTTATGCCAAACCAACACGGAGTGTACAAGAATGAGTTAAGAGATCCCGAGGCAAGGCGCCGCTAGAATCGAGACTCTCCGGAGCTCAAACGAATGACAAAACAAAGACGCATCACCGAAAGTGTCCAAGCGGTGACGCCCAAGTCTTGGAGGACGTCAAAAATGGGGTGTCTATAACTTTTCAATTTTTCAGGCCTCAGAGGTTGAGCATTCAGATGGGGTTTTTGAAATTGGTTGTGTCCAGTGACAATATCAATAGTAAATTCAATTTCTCTCGCTAATCAAATTCTCCGTAATCCATTGGGAAACACATCCGAAAACTCCTTAACTACAGTGGATGTTCTAGACATTAGCATGATCAACTGCTAAGAAGTTAAAACACAACATAATAACGCCGACACCCCTTTCAGTAAATGTCACTTACTAGCTTTCATAAAAGAAATTAAATATGGTGGTGGAACCACCGATTTCCACCAAAAAACAAATTCGTAATCCCCTGAGGTCGGAACAAAATGCATTTGTTTACAGGCCAGCCATATTAGTAGCATAGTACTTTGTCAACCAATCCATGCCCAATATGCAATCAAAATAATCAATACCCAAAAAGCAACAAATCAACGTGACAAAGGTCACATCGCCAAATCATTATATCACATGCCGATAAATATAAGTGCATATCGAGAACCCCAGATGGTGTAGATACAAATAGTAAATAGTCTATAGGTTCTAAAGGCCTAGTTAATTTCTCGAGAAAAAGCTTATGAAGTTATTACAAAGCAATGCGCGTGGAACCGTAATCTATTAACATGTAGGCATTCGAGTACTATATAGAGATTATACCCCATTTACACGACACCAATTCAAAGATTTTGTACATCAATAGGCACAAGTGCAAAACTCTACCTTGCCTTAAAAGGTTCTCTCCCACATTAGTTCTTACATTTGTTCTTGATCCAGAGTGCATCCTATTGAATTTCAGGCAGATTTGATTAGAATTGCACTGATCTCAAAGTGGACAATTCTAACCTTGTGGCCGCCTACCTTACATACTCGAAATGTAAAGTAACTTGATACACGGTAACATGTGCCTTATGCTTTCCACATTCAAGATAGTTTGAATAGATCCAACGCTTCCGACTACAGAGCTACCTGAGGATCTCGCAGGTTCTTTTCCTTTTTTTGAAAATAACTCAATCTTTCTTGAAATTGAATCCTGATCTTTTTACTTTTCCATTCATTATTGGAGTTGGAGCTTGTTTCTTTTGCTGCCAGGAATGGCCTCTCGCCATCAATGCTCTATCAAGTACTTCTACATATGTGGGCAACTTCAAAGACGCCCACTCAAGAATACACATCCGTATCTAATCCCTCCTCAAATTTTCGAGCCTTTCTTGTAATTTGTGTCAACCATATGAGGAGCAAATCGGGCTTACTCAAAGGAACTTTAGCTTCATGCTCAACTACGGACATCTTCCTTGTTTAAGTTCTCGAGAATTCAAAAACCTTTCGATCCCGTATATTGAGGAAAATACTTGTCATAGAAGATCTCATTAAAATTGATTCCATGTCATGTTCCCATTATTAGTTCTCGATTAATAACCACCATCTTCAAGCTTCGCTTTTAGGGAGTATAGGTGGCCAATAGCACTTTCTCGAGTCTCAGAGCAGTGGAAATACTTCAAGCTAATTTCTCCATTTTAAGCAACCATGTTCTCTTCCTTCAATGGTTCAATACCACCTAAGAAAGTTATTATTTCATCTTCATAAACTTCGAAAGTTAGGTTTATGATGTCATTGTTATCCTGGCTGCCACTTTGAACTCGAGAGGCGTGTAGAAAGGTAGAGGTTGTTGTCTTTGTTGGCTTGTATCATTGCTTTAGTTAAGGTTACAAGCATTTGTTCCATTCAAGCCTCATGCGCAGCCTCTCGAGGATTCAGCCAAATTTATACCGCTACTTCTTGTATTTTCTATTTGCTAGATAAACAGAGCACTTATAAACATAGTAAATATTCCATTTCACAATGTTCAAATTATTCAATCTCAGTGCAGTATTCATTTCACTTCTATGTGTTCATGGTCGTGCTCAGCTCTACATTTATAGAAAATTAACTCCGCCACACCACACATGTAAGTGAGATGTCCCTAAATCTTTTCTAGGACACCTTATAGCTCATATGGACCTGTAAAAGTGGTATAACATGTGCTCCGACACCACTGTCACGTAACTCAAACCCAATTCTCATTTATAGGTTTAGTGCTATAAACCAACCAAAGAATCATTGGACTACCAAAGGCCTTTGAACAGAATGACATATAATTAGGGGCTGCAGATGTAAATATATAAAATATGCATGGTCCATTGAGCTGTGTTCACATACATGGGACATAAATTTAAAACTTAAATATATTTACATATATATATATATATATAGGTGTTAAATTTCATTCATTAAGGATTTAGCTAAAAGGACTTCTAGCCGCTATACAAATAAACAAAATGTTCATTGCTTCAAAGAAAACAAAGTCTTAAAATTCACAAAACATGGCCACAAGGTTTAACTTAATCCGTAACCTCCTGGGGAGGCACAAAGGGTGGCCGACAGACCGAATTCCGTGTCATCAACTTTACGCCTCAAGTTACGCCATTTAGTCACTCTACATGTTATATAATATAAATAGAGGAGCGAAGCTCATGAATAATAATAATAAGAGTAAAGGATTTAATGAATGATATCCTATAGTGTATTTTCCCAAAAATCATAAACAAATTCGTGATTCACATACTTGACTAGAAATCATAGCAGCTTATATGTGGTACATCCATTTAATCGTTATATCATATCGAATTTGATAATTGGTATCGACGCATCACATAGGTCCACATCTTGTACACAAGTAACCATGGTATTGTTACCCCTGTGAGGATAGCGCTGCCACATGAGCATAGGCTCTCGTATTGTTACCCCGGCACGGGCCACATGAATATAAGCCACAAGATTGTTACCCCTGTGGTGAGGGGCCACGAAATTAAGGATGCCACAATACATTTCAAAAAATGGACATTCATTCAGCAGGATTCATAAAATAGCATTTTGTAAAACAAACTTCATATTATTTCAGTTAGAAAATACTTATAATCAAACATAGTTTTACAAAGCATATCACAGAGTAGCTCCGTGCATGTATATAGACAGTGAGCAGTATAATCTAAAGAGCTTATGGTATGACCTACACAAACATAACATAATATATCCTTGAAACACACATCCGGATATAACCTAACCCATTACATTTTGTTCTTAGTGTGTTTCAGTAAGTCTTATCCTCATTATTATGTCTTAATCTTGGCCTAGGGAATGCCTTCGATGCAATGATGATGTGCCAAAACATGCTATTCAGTTTACTAGCCAAACATGTCGAAAACAGGTCCTCGTTCTCGAAAGCGCGATGGTCAAAGATTTAGAGTGGCTGTTTCTCGGAGCCAGAATTTCCATCGCTGAGCGGTCTCTGTAAACTCGGAAAAGTATTGGTTACTTGATTTTTTCTCGCTTTGACGATGCTCGATGGTCGCCAAACGTTAGATCGAGGTCTTCGCTTGAGTTCAACTCTTGTTGCTCGAGCAAGCAGTCCAAAAATGTGACAACTTTAGAGCATGCAATATATGCTCAAGCCAACTTTTCTGCCGCCTCATTGCCTCGCCGAGGTTCGTAATATAGAGCAATACAAATACAGAAAGAGGCAGAATTCTAGAATTTCGGGGATTGCAACTCCCAAAGCTCAAAATTCGAATTTAACATTATTAAAATCTCTATCCTCTTGGGCCAAAACTCAAGAAAACACTTAGAAACTTGTAGAATATCATGAATTGAAGATCATTTAGTAAAAATCAAGGCCCAAAAGCATGTCAATTGTGCAAAGCAAAACTCAAATGTTTAAAAACATAGCATGTATGTAAGTTCTCAACTTCAAAGCTTTCAAACATTGAGCGCATAAATGAAGTGTAAGTTAAGGTACAAAACTACAATGAGCTTCCACATAATTGGACAAATAGGTCCTTTTTTGTATGTAAGAATTTGTTGAAATCAAACTCAAAACGCTATGATATATGCATGCATGCATGGAATTCATCTATTTAAGCTCAATTCTCATGTTAATTCACCTATCACACTTGATTTCATGTGGCAACCAACTAAATTACAAACTTAGAATATAAAAATTTTACCTTAGAAGTTTAATTGTGTCCTAGATGTCCAAATGGTTGGGATGCCATGTGACTTGGAGAAGTGTGTGGCTCTACCCGCCAAAGACAACATATTAGCTTTCCAACTCCTAAAAGCTTCCCCTAAACTTATAAAAAATAGAAGAGAAATGAACCCTCAAGCTTATTTTGTTAAGAAGCAAAGGTATCCCAAGATACTTCCCTAATCTTGGGTGATTGGGATGCCACATAGAGCACTCAAGCTTCTCGCCATAGAATTGCAAAAATTAGGGAGACAAAATAACTTGGACTTAGCCAAATTCACTTTCAACCAAGAGTGAGTACCTAAATAGTTGGTTACCTCCATAATGGTCTCTACACTTAGATTCAGTCTACTGCAAATAATGATAGATTATTTGCAAAAAAAATAAGTGAGAAATTTCAGTATTCTTTTATCGGGAGGCTTTGATACCCTTCCACTCACCACAATTGACTTTATCAAGAATCAAGTTAGAAAAGCCTCTCCATACATAAAACAAAGAGAAAAGGGGACAAAGGGTCTCTTGCTATTAAGTCCCATTCTCGGGCTTGAAATTGGTGACCTCGTTCTTTATTCCAAAGAATAGTGAAATCTCACCAAGGATACACAATTCATAATCAATCCATCCATTTCATATTTAGATTAAGCTAAATCAAGGTGTCGAAGGAAAATACCATGACACATTATCATAGGCTTTTTCTCAAATTAATTTTTGAAAACCATCTCACCCTTTTTTTCCTTTCTTGGATCTAAGGGTATGAATAATTTATCGGGCAATGATAATGTTATCGCCAGTGGACCCAGCCTGTGGATAAAAACTAATTTGGTTTGGACCGATAATTTTATCATGAGATGTCTCGAACCTATTCACAAGGACTTTGTGAGGGTTTTATAGAGTCATGGCTTGGCTTTTTCGTGTCTCTTTGGAAGTTTGAAAGAAAAGTTCCTTACAGCTTCTGGATCTCCCTACGGTTTTGAATCTAATCTCACAAGTGCAATGTGAAATTGATGAACACCAAAGAGTCCAAATTGACAAATTGTTTTGGAAAATTGATTTTGAATCAAAATGCTACAAAATTGGATCTGCATGGATTATACAAGAGTCACCACCTAAATATTTATATTTTGGGAGAAATTTAGGAAACCCATGACTCATGCCAAAGGCTACATGCACTGGCTATCCCCAAAGTTGTCTCGCTTGGGAACTTAGGGTAATGGGACATGTGGAATAGTCATGAATCTGAGCACCCCATTGCCTCGTCTGATCAAAGATTGACCTCTACTAATCATGATATGATTTTTTTATGTACATTATGTGTGTTCTTGTTCCCATGACAGCTAGTGATTATTATGTGATGCTAGCATTGACTATGTGATGTAATGTGGCCGAAAGCACGCCCGGGCGGGGATTCCTGCGATAGGCGCTGACTCGATTTTGTGGTCGGGTTCTAAATCCCTGAAACTAAAAGAGTTCTAACCGCAAATCGCTTTGAGAAAACAGATTTTTGAAAAAGTAGTGCCAAACATGGATCGGCAAGCTTTGCTGGGACATGGTGAGTCGCCACTCTAAATATTTTTTTATTGGGAAATTTAGGAAATCTTCGACCAAGCCAAGGCCACATGTCCGCCATCATCAAAGTGGTCTTGGCTCGGAGTTTGCACGACGTGAAGGCCTATGAGCACCCTTCGCCTTTGCTCAAGACCCATTTCTTACTAATCGATATCTAATTTTGAAAACTTTATGCGTTTATCCGTTATTAGCCTAGAATTACTATGTTAAAGACAAAGAAAACAAGTATAGACTAGATCGTTTAATTTTGGGAATAAAGATTGTATATCCGCTGGTTCTTAAAACGGTTAGATTTTGGCTATACCGCAAAGTATAAAATACGGATTTCAATGAGTTGTCCTAACCTGCCAGTCCGAACTTCCACCATGGTGCATTCAAGCATTATTCTACGTAAGCACTTAGCCGCATGTTAAGCATA